>CM076970.1:46763034-46931419 GCA_039105355.1 Benthosema pterotum
TTAGAGCTTATTTGACGTAGTTATGACATCATCCGGTACAAGCGGAAGCAACAAGAGCTTCTTTCACTTTTTCTTCGATTTGACCGGCACCCCGAGCCTACCGCCCCTAGAGGCACATAAATCGTGCCTCCCCCAATTACAGGTTCAATAGTCTCTCAAAACAATGATAGTTCTATAATTAAGGAAAACCGAATCCCATACAACTGAAATAAGTCAACATCAAGAGTCACATATAATTGAAATAAGTCAACATCAATCTCAACCTATTGTCTAAATAACATTTTACAAGCATAAAGATCAACTCTCTCAGGGACCTGAGAGAGTTCCAGGTGGTCCCCAGCTAAGTTGGTTAACCAGATGTAACTCTTGAGAGCGTAAAAATGAAACCAAATGGACCCGCAAGGGTCCATTTGGTTTCATTTTTACGCTCTCAAGAGTTGAAATATTCATCATCCGAATTAGCACAAGTCTACACAACTAGAAGATGGACAAAAGCAAAAGAGACCTTTTAGTTTTGGGGGTCTGTGAGGATAAAATGACCTCAAATGGTGGTCCGGGCTCAAATGCTGAATAAATGGTGGGCCCTGGTATCAAAAAAGGTTGAAAACCCTTGGCTTATTAAGACACTTACTGGAGCCAGTTGGTGAGGGTCATCATGATGTACAGAGAGGCCAGGCAGAGGCTGAAGTGGAAGAAGGAGTAGCTGTAGGTGACGCCGTCCTCCTCGTTGTCGACGGCGCGCCGCACGCCGTCCTCGCCCGTGGCAGCCTCGTCGTCAGCCGTCAGGCCCTGGCCCTCCTCTGTCTGCATCAGCTTGTTCACCTGGGAGTTGTTGGACGAGCGGATGCTGCGGAGGGATAGGACCAAGATTATTATTATAGTGTTGAATCTTTCAATAGTTTTCTACTTTGATTTGACTTTCCTTCCTCTTGTTGCTTTGTATTTGAGGTTGAAGTTCATTTCAACTCATTTGTAGCTTTGTGGTCTTATAGCATTTACAAAAGTCATTTGGAATTAATGATAGAGGCTTGCGCCCCTACTGTACAGTATATAGCCTAATAGAATGGGTGCTGGATCCAATGAAGTAACAGGGTCTGCAAACCCTTTTTTCTGTTCTACATTTACTTAAAACAGTAACTTATTTATGGAAGTAGAAAATGGTTTGCATCCTCCAATTTATTTTATTTATAGACTGTATCTTTATATTGTGAATGCATCGTCTTCAATTTAAGTTTAGGTTTCTAAGTTAAGTTACTAGTTATGATACATTTAATGTACAACACTCTTTAGAATCAATTTCAAAGTGAAACTTGGTATAGAAAGTCACAAAAATAGTTACAAATATGAAGTGCTTAAATGTCAGTCATTAAGTTATTTGTCATATCTATACTTACACTGCTAAAAGCCATTACAGAAATGTTATGTTTCATTTATTTGTATATTGTTAAGTACCAAGATCCTGTAGATACTGTCACACACGTGATCCCAGACCGTACCTGGCATAGAGTGTACAGAAGGAGAAGATGACCAGTCCCACGATGCCTTGTGCGTCCCACCACTGGTCATCTTTTGGGGATGTGGTGGGAGCTGGAGTGGGGGTGTTGGTGACGATACTGAGCAGGCTGGGGTTGCACTGGCGGTCTGGAAAGCAAACATGCATAGTCAGGAATCAACTCATTTAATTATCTCCATTAAGACCTGGGAATAATTCTACAAAACTAATTGCTTTGACCGCTCAGCCGTAGCCTAGGCCGATATCCCGGGTTTTAATGGGGTAAGTATTCAAATACGTATAATACCAGATTACCACCTTTAGATGAGTGGCATGAGACTCACTGGGGTTGTTGGTCATGGCCGACCAGGTGATGTACATGGTGTAGGCCGAGATGAGGGAGGCCTGGAGCAGACCTGAACTGGGCTGAGCTTCCTGTTGACAGAGAACGAAGGGCATTGTTATTATAAAAATAACATCTATTCTTCAGAGAAGTAATCGCTGAGAAGACACTGGAGAGTGGCAACTCTGATCAGGAAGAGCGAGATCCACTGACTACTGACGAGGTTCGCAGCCACACCGCTTTACTATATACCGTATATACCGTAGTTGGACTAGTCGCGACCAGGGCAACCAGGTCGCATTTGAACTATAGCTTCTAGACGCATGAGGGCAGGTAGGGGGGAACGTTGCTCTGCACCTCCTGGTCTCCGTGGGATGACCAAGTGGGTGAACAAGCACTGCTTGTGTGCTTGTGGTTAGGTTTAGTGTTGGGATTGCTAACACCATCTCTAACCCTGACTTACGAACTACTTGCTACCTGGTTGTGACCAGAAGCGCCTATAGCCGTGACCAGGTCGAGACCTAGTCTATAGTCGTTGTTGGATCTGGCATTCTCTTGCTCTTAGATGGCGGGAGAAGTGTCTGTCAGGGTTGTGTCTGCACAGCGGACGGACCTGGACTTTAGGCAGGATGGACACGACGGAGACCAGGATGCAGAAGAGGAGGTTGAGGCTGATGAAGACCTTGTGCTCAGTGCAGTCGTCTGGCTTGGTGTAGTACAAGTAGAACAGAACCATGGCACTGAACGCCGCCGTGAAGAACAGCAACGTGAACGTCAGCAGCGCTGAAAAGAAACAACAGTCATGACCTTAAGGTGTATACTGTAGTAGAGCGTCGGTTCTCAAAGTGGGGTCTGGAGACTGCCTTGAAGAGTCATTGGGGGACTCCAGGGGGTCCCCCCTGTATACATTTTAACGCCTTTATCAGTATTGCATACACTGGCTGTTCAGATGTACTACAAGCTCACGTACAGAGCATCACTTTTTAATTTGTTTTGAACACAAATCCTCTCTTTTGCGTGTTCCCTGGTACAAAACATTTTTAGGTGGGGGTCTTTAAAAAAAAATGAGGGCAAAAACATTTCATACATGGAATAGGCTGTACAGGAGCCATATCGGAAAGAAATTAGGCCTCTTCCTTAGTACCTTCAAAAGCTGTGACCTTTTATACTTCCGTTCCATTTACTGTAGCACAGTGGCAAGATCTCGACTGACTGGGCCAATGTCCACTACTGTATGTTTCTGTTTGTATACTCTCAAGAGTTACATAACCAAAAGGGCCGATTTGGAACCAAGTCAAGGAGGAACCACGGGGGTTCCTGGATCACACCAATGACCCCCACTGGTGTAGGACAATATCAGAATTGCCCCCGGCTCTGATCAGGAAGGAACACAACTTTAACCCTTTGTGTAATGAATGTGTTTTGGTGTTCAAAGCATTATGTTACACTTCAGCTACTGAAGAATATCAGATCTACAAGCTCACAGCGCTTTTTGAAAAATTGTGATAATGTGATGCAAATCTTTGAATATATATTCTTTTGGAAGCAAATATTTTGAACTAAAATTGTTGCTTCTAGGTGATCCCTACAACAACACGTTTTCAGATGGGGGTCCGCAGCCAAATATAGATAATTCTGGGGGTCCTTGGCATGAAATATGCTGACCATCACTGACACAGGAACATACAATTTTCAGAAAAACTAGAATCTGTCAGAAACTAGCATCAGAAACAGAAACTAGAAACTAGAATCTGTAGTGCCAGAAACTACAATCAGGTGTCAAATAGAATATATTCTTAGATTTTCACAATTTTTCAAAAAATATCAGCTTTTTTTTCCCAATAGCTTAAGTGTAACGTAATGTGTTGAACACCAAAACGTGTTCAGTACAGAATGGGTCAAATAAGGAAGAGGCCCGTTTTCTTTCAAAGCCTACTGGTTAGGACCGGGCTAACAGCAGTGTGTCTGTCGGAGGCTCATGAGCGTGGACAGCACCGCCGCATGCTCTACCTGCGAACCAGCACTTGGAGTTTCCTTCCTCGGCCTTCTCCAGCCAGGACTGGTTCCAGGAGTGAGCGAAGTCCACCAGGAGGATGAGCTGGATGATGATGAAGATGAAGGAGCCGATCGCACCGAAGTAGTACCACACTGCAAACAGAAAACAGACCGTCACATAAAGTAGTACCACAATAAAATTGGAATTTACAGTGTCACAACAGGGTTCCCAGACTTCCCACACATTTTCACCAATGAATTTCCAATTTCCAGCCCTATAACAATTGTTATGATTGATATACTCTCCACAAAAAACAGCACCGGTTACAGGGGGCTACATACCTGTAGTGAAGGTTCCTTCAGGAATGAAGAATGCTCCAACCATGATGCCAACCAGGATGAGGAACTTGAAGAACCAAAACCTGAGCGTCAACACAAGCAACAAATCCATTCAATTACAGCCTTCATCTTAAAACAACAATTGTTGTTCTGGCAGTGGGAAAAATCTCTATTTTATAGAGACACATAACATCTGAAAGAAATCCTAGGCTACACAGCACTACAGCAAGGCCACTTGTACGACAACAAACTGTGGAGCAGCACTGTGCTGTTATGACCAGAAGAGGGCAGCATTGTTTCCACAGAGTGTGAGCAACAGAGCAGACTGTGCCTTCCTGTGTGCATGCGTTTGTGCGTGCCGTGCGTACCCGTTCTGTATGGCGGCCCGGGGGTCCTTGCTGCTGCGCACGCGGATCATGATGATGGAGAACAGGAAGAAGAAGCAGGTCATGGCGAAGCAAACGCGGTACACCGACTTGTAGCCCACTATCACGTCACAGTTCACCAGGTTCTCCCTGCCGGGTATAATGGACGTGCCCCCCAGACAGAAACCTGGGATCTGGTTGGGTAGAAACACAGAAATCATCCCTTAAAAACATAGGGCTTGCACTAACCCGCCAGTCCTAGACGATTTTGACCAAAACACCCCAAACCGCCGGCAATCAAACTGTGATATATATATATTTTTTTTCACTGGACAGCAGCAGAGATGGATCGATTATGCGATTATGGCGGTGAGTGCAACTATGTTTTATGTCAATTAATTGACGGACATCGTCGGCAAGGGCGGATCTTGAGTTAAAAAAAACAAAACACCTCAGGCAGGCCGTGTTCATGACAGACTAGACAGACATAAGGACTGGCCCAAAAATAAAATGAATATTTGAACTATTGGCAACATCGTTGAAACTTTTTTGCTTTTTAAACTATTAAAAAAAAGAAAACATTTTTCAGTAGGTCAAATGACCAGTCTACAAGCTCACAGCGTGTTAATACACTGACATGTTGAAATATTCCAAAAAGTTTTTCAAAATAGTAAAAACGAAATAAGGGATTTGGGATAAGGGGTTCAGCATGTAACGAAAATGGAGCCTTTGGACTTTTAAAAATAGAACCGATCGAAAGTGAGGTCAGCCCTAACAGACAGACAGACAGACAGACAGACAGACAGACAGACAGACAGACAGACAGACAGACAGACCTTCTTCAGCTGTGTCTCCATGCCCGGTAGGATCATGATGACAGACAGACAGACAGACAGACAGACAGACAGACAGACAGACAGACAGACAGACAGACAGACAGACAGACAGACCTTCTTCAGCTGTGTCTCCATGCCCGGTAGGATCATGATGACAGACAGGAAGGTGCCCAGCAGCAGCAGGAAGGAGAAGGCCAGGCGGGTGATGGTGGAGCTGAAGGACGCAGGACAGCATGAGGACAGCAGACAGGGAGCTGATCCACACAGACAGGAGGCCTGCAGGACACACGCACACGCACGCACACACACACACACACACACACACACACACAACACGTACACACGCACGCGTACACACGCACACCGGTCACAAACACTTAAGGTTGTCACAAAGTATAAAAATCATACAACAATGTCAGGAACGTTGCGATAAATATTTTAACAGTTGTATTTGTCATCTCCTGTCCTGTGCAGCGTGAGCCTTTTTAGTTTTCTACAAGGCCTGAAAGGCAAAGAGAAATGTAATTTCTATTCAAATCGTTACTTCTAGATGAGCCGTTTCCACTTCCAATGTTTTTTTTCGCTGGTATTGAATGTAGAGTGAACTATTAAAGCGCAAATAGCATACATACATTCTGAAAAAATGTTTTTAATACTTAATGTCATTGCATATGTCCCTCAAGCTTATGTCTAAAGGTTTGAGCCATTCACCACTATGATATAACCAGTCCTTGTCATTTCTATCTGGACTTTGAAAGCAGCTTAGATGCAGTACTGCAATGCCCTGTGGTGGTGGGGGGCGCTGATGTGCACATTATTTTATAGCTGAGCCATTATACTACTGATGCTAGATAAAACCAGGCTTGTTTACGTCCCACGTCAACTAGCAAAATCAACAACGGTGGACATTGTGAATGAAGAGGAAATGCAAATCTGGAAGTGAGGACTGCGGAATTATACAAAGCATTGCATGTTATATTTACTCCTTAAAAGAAATATCAGGGCTGTTGATTGATTAAAAAATGTAATCAGATTAATCACAGATTCAAAATTAATTTAATCATGATTAAGCACCATTCAAACTACCGTGTGTCCAAAATATGCATTGTTTTGCTCTACTCCATGGCTTTGGTTACAGGAGACACACAGCTATACAGTATGTCTCTGTAAAACAGTGCTCTACCATTTTTCTAATGAGAAAATGCACAGTGAGTCACTGTGCACGAGTTAATTCCATTAATTTCGTTAAAATCAGATTGATCAACAAAATTACTTAATGCCATTAATAAATATATATGGCATTTGGGTTTGCCCCGAAAACACAAGTTACTAGCTCTAACAGCGTATGGTGGGATTGCGGCCAGCTCTGAGAGACACATTTAAACCTCACCCACTTCAACCTTATAATCTAATCTAATATAATTGATCCCCACTAATGCTCATTATAAGATGACACCGTTTTCCGTTTCCTCACTCCGTGTACAGGGGATTGCTGTGTGGACAGATCAGAAGCACGCCGACCAGGCGGCGACAGTGGCAGTTTTTTAAGTTTCAAAACTCAAATGATCATCATGTGTCATAACGGCTTCGATGTAGTCATGCCAACTTTTTAAGGATGAGGAATTTGGAGCCGAACTCGGAAATCCCCAATGATGATGATGTTAGTATTAGTCAAGGTTGGTGAGCTGTCCACAGCACTCCTCTGTAACACCGAGTGAAGTAGACAGAAATTCTTATAATGAGGACTCATTATAGTAGGATAAGGTTTAAAATGGGTGAAGCGCTCCTCCAAAAAAAAAATTAGGGCAGCATTTAATTGGACACGAGGACGAGAAGCCGAGCTGTATAAATGATGCCTGCGTGTGCACAAGCACACAGACACCCACTTACACAAATATTGTTTTATTTCACTATAGTTGTAAAGGCATCAACGTTTTAGGATTGCGATATTATGGATGTATTCAATGTCATGTTCTCAACAGATCTCTCTTAAAGTTCACAGATGGTCTGTTTTCTCTGTACATGACACCAGGGCTCAGCACAGTGCAAAACGAGGCAGAACTCTGGGGCTGTCTAGCTCTAATCCTTAAACCAGACATCTACCAGTAAAGTGTCTGTAATCCAAAGCCTCTCTAAAAAAGTGGCTGTGCACTGAGAACGAGAAATATGTCCTCAAGCAATGATTGTTTCTCAAATTCTACTACTTGAGTGGATATTTGCCAGTTTACACAACACCCCCCAATCAGAAAACAACCTTGATGAACCATGAAAGCCATTTCATTAACAAAAACATAACATTTTTATGTGCAATCAAGGATTTTAATACCCCCCGCACCCTGGACTTGCGCAGTGACGTCACCGCCCCTGTTCCAGAAGTGTATTCGCCATTCATTTTTCTCATAGACTTTTCGAAAATGATTCATATAAATACTACGCTGCAGACAAAGCCAACTCGGGTTGTGACAAATCATGATGACACACACAATCTTTTGGGACAATCAAATAATTTCTAAGATGAACAACTTCTACTTATTACTAATATTATATTATATATTATATGATAATATTGTGTTTGTTGTCATGATTTGTCACGACCCGAGTTGGTTTTGTCTATGGCGCAATCGTATTTTTATGAACTATTTTCAAAAAGTCTATGAGGCAAATTAATGGGGAATGCACTTCTGGAACAGGGGCGATGGCGTGACTGCGCAGGTCTATAAAGTGTGCCCATCCCCACCCCCCAGTGCAACGCTCCCACACTAGTGATAGACCGATTATCGGCTGCGATCCGCATAATTTTTTGTTGGTGTGTTTATATTTCTTATACACATGCAGCGAAAATGCTACAACAACTACTTTAATTATAAATCAGGGCTTGACACTAACACTTGCCCGCTTGCCCGGGGCAAGTAAAAAAAATGGTGGGGCAAGTGAAGACTGCTACCTGGTTGCCCGATCGGGCAAGTGTGCAACTTAGTGCACTATAACACAACACAAGATAAATTTGTCTTGAAGGCAGTCATTGCACTCTGCCTCCGTGTCTTTCACTGCTTTCTAGCTGTCCACAATTCCAGGCTGGATTTGGGAAACAAAACAGGCAAATTAACACACACATCAAAATGACCTAATCTTCTACATTCTCTAGTTGTATAGACTTGGGCTAATTAAGATGATGAATTTTAACTCTTGAGAGCGTAATTTTTACGTTCTCAAGAGTTACATAAATGCAAAATTTACAATATATTTTTGGAGGGCAAGTGACCATGACCTGAGGGCAAGTAGAACCTGACTTGCACTTGCCCGATGGGCAAGTGCCTCGGAGACCTTAGTGTCAACCCCTGATAAATACCGTAGATTATGGTCGTAAGGAGGAGATTTATATAGCTGCGTGTCTCGGACACTGCCTTGGTTTGTTTATTTTGTTTGCAGGCCGTGTTTAATACAGCAACCTGCTCCATATGCTCCTGCAGTACGTGTTTGCACTTTATAGAGGTGGAAAGTGTTAGTGAAACAATGTTGCACTTCCATTTTATGAGCAATAAATGTTCTCCAGTGCATTTAAGGGAATTGTTGTGTTGAAATTTATGTTACTGTTTAGAAAAAAATATGCACGCACGGCCGCACGCACGCACACGATTTAGGAGGACAGCAGCACAGGACAGTGACTCACGCTGTTGTTAAAGTGATGGATAGCCCTCTGGGATGTGTGTGTGTGTGTGTGTGTGTGTGTGTGTGTGTGTGTGTGTGTGTGTGTGTGTGTGTGTGTGTGTGTGTGTGTGTGTGTGTGTGTGTGTGTGTGTGTGTGTGTGTGTGTGTGTGGTGACAGATGCATGGCCTGCCCTGCAATGGCTATGACTTTGCACACACGCACACGCACACGCGCATGACCAGGCCGGACCTGCACGCAACCAAGCATATAATGACTCGAGCATAAAAATCGGATCTCTTCTCTGGTAGTCCCACGCTGACATTTTAGTTTACATTTCATTTATTGATGAAACTGTCAATATATATCATGTGGAAAAACTGTCGCCTAATGTGGCCAGCAGGTATCCAATATCCAATAACTGCTGTTAGTAGCAATATTCAAAACGTGTATTTGTATTTTTTTAACTCCTTAAAGTGTAACGAAAGGCATTACAGTTCAAAATACCAAAAAAAATAAATAATAATAATAATAATTCCAGTTTGAATAGAACGCAAATCTTTTGACCTTCGAGATCAATAAATGCATCGCACTGCGTCAGGTTTTGTGCTTGTAGATCAGCTACTTCTGCTATACCTTTATGTGATAAACATTACAATAAATGGAATCACAAAGGTGGTTATGCATTTACAAAAAAGGTCAATTTAAATAGTGTAGTATTATCTCCAATTCTCCATCCTCTGGATGGGTGGGTGGGAATAGAGTGGGCCGCCCTCTGTCTCCATCATCAAAATGACTAAAATGACATCTCCACAATAAGATTGGAGAAGAAGATGGAGATTGGAACATAGGCTCCTTATTCCCACTTCACAAGTCATGTTGTGTTTTGGTCATAAGAGGTTCCCACGGGACAGCCTGCGATCCGCACACAACTCTGGCGTGTGTGTGTGTGTACACCGTCGTCATGACAACCATGTCTCCTCTCGCTGTATCCTTCTAGACAAACAGCTATTGAATTGATGATGCAACGACACGCATCAACCCTGAACTGATTGCTAGTGCACCTCAGGGGCGGATGTAAAAAGGCCCATTTGGGGGGAGGGGGGGATAACATGTTGGAGGGGCAAGAGAAAATGGTACGGGGGCGGCTTCAAGCCGCACCCATACCATTTTCGGTTACAGGACTTTTATTAGTCAAGTATAAGCATCAATAATAACATCATTGAAGTTGCAACAGACACGCAGCATGCATAAAGCTAAAGGTCTGACTCAAGAGAGTTTTCTGTTTTCAATGATGAAATGCTGTTGGTTTAGTGGTGACACAGATGTAGGTAGTTAGTAGCAGTAGTAGTGTTTCAAATAATTTTAAATATAAGCACTTTAATTTGAAATATCTTGCAAATTAAAGTGCTTGCAGTCAGGGCATTTAGGGGGGCATTGCCCCCCCATGCCCATGCCTAGATCTGCCCCTGGTGCACCTCTCCCCCTCTGTCTTGTCTCTCCCTCTTGTCCTGTTGTAAAGAATAGTCTCTCTCTCTCTGTGTCTCTCTCCATTCCTCTCTCTCTCCTTCCCGCTCTCGTCCTGTCAATCTGTGTTGGAAACAGTATCTCTCTCTTCCTAGCATTGTAAGCAACCTTCTCTATCCCTCTCTACCTTCTCTATCTCTCTCTCTCCATGTATAATTTAGTCATTTTGCAGAGACTCAACCCATTTTGTCCTGACTAGATTGTAGTTTCTGACAGTAGATTCTTGTTTTTCAAAAAAAAAAAAAAAAAAAAAAAAAAAAAAATCTATGTTCCTGACTTCCTGTGTCAGTGATGCTCAACAACATACTGTATGTCATGCCAAGGACCACCAGAATTACCTATATTTGTCTGCGGGACCTCCAGCCGAAAACTCAAAGCTCATAGCGCACCACTCGGTGTCGGTAGCGCACTATGAGCTTGTAGATCTGATATTTTTCAATAGCTCAAGTATAACATAATGTTTAGGACACCAAAACACGTTACAGTAGCCTGCAGAAAGGGTTAATCCAAAGCGACCTACATTAAACAAAAAGAAACAAGCATGGCAAATGATCATATACGTACAAAGTTAATTAGTTAATGTGTATCATACATTTTAGCAAATCTCTTCCATCATACAGTCTGCAGAACAGAAGTCACATGATCGCCAGCAAGCAAGCGGAAATGTAGCCTCCTCCTCGCTTCTATTTTGTTGCACAACACATTATGTGTGATTTGAAATAGTCACCATTAACTAAATATTTTGTACGTATATGTAAAATGCACATGTGTACAGCACAGGATCTGTCCTGAGAAGAGAAACATGTATTATCATGGAATAAATGAGTAAGAACAACAATTCATTGACAAACGCAACAGATATTTTACTGTATCTGACCTATGGGCAAACTCACACCTTGATGGGCATATGCAACTAATATATTGATTGATATTGATATTGATAATTGGAGTTACTAACAAAACCTGCCCAAGCTTAATAGGGTTGACAACAGAGGGGGCTCAACAAACCACGTGCCACCCAAGAAGGGACCAACATTCCAACATTCATTACATTAGACATGCGAATTCCTTTGGCTCCTTCAAAACCGCCTTCAAAAGGGACCGGGCACCTACACATGGCTGCAATTCGAACCTGGCCCCTGTTAAGTATCTTAGAGGTAAAGGGGGGAAGAAAAATATATAAAGTGGGAATAAAGGGGGTCAATCAATAAATCAATCCATTCCCAAAGGTGTCGGTTCATTTCTACTACAATCTCAGAATTCACTTCCTTATCACTATGAGTCTGCTTTCCTCTGATTGGGTAATACATTGGTCTCCCGAGTGGCTGCCGACCTGTCGTGAATGTTTCCTGGAAAGTGGAAAATCCCTGTTCGGGGGGGAAAAAAAAACTATAACACAACATAGCGATTTGACTTTTTATTTTTACTTTAACAAAAGAAGATCCATACCTACAGCACCTTTAACTGTCTTGGGGGAACATTATAGTTAGCAAAGTGAAACAATAAAAACAGTGAAACCCCGGAAACCATGTTATGAAAGCGGTTGTACACATCAAACATGCCCGAAATGACTGAAACTGTCATTACAAAGTAACAACAAACACATGATTGTTACTGTATTGGGGGACTATATTGGGGAAATCAAAGTATCGATCCGAAATCGTTTCCTGATACACTGTGTCGTGTTCGCGATTGTAAAACAAACGGATGTGAACGTAGGTCGGTGTGTTTACTTTGGTTAGTATGTTTTTGGTTAAAGATATTTTTTTAATAAAACGTATACTTACACAGCTGGCCAGAGAGCACAACGCCATACAGGCTCCCATGATGGTTTGGTTTATGTATATATAGCCTCCCTAGCTGCTTTTACAATGAAGGCGTTATAATCCTGAAGTTTTAAGAGCGTAAAGTTTCTAAGAATCCAAAGAAGGAGGCGACGCACTTCTGGTCTGGATGGAAGCAGCTGTGGTAGTGTTGCCAGAATATGAGTGCGTGTGAGAAACAAGCAGCCAGTTCCTTGAAAACAAGCCCAAAAATAGAACTGCACTCAGTCGAGTGCCAACTTGCGGATTGATTGATTGATTGATTGATTGATTGATTGATTGATTGATTGATTGATTGATTGATTGATTGATTGATTGATTGATTGATTGATTGCATTATTTATTAACAGATTGAGGAATTGCAGTAGATTTGTAGCTCTGGTCCAGAGCTCCACTGCTTCTGAGTCTGACTTGCAGGTCAGACTCAGAAGCAGTGGAGCTCTGGACCAGAGCTAGTAGATTTGGTATGTGACTGGCTGGGACAACATCATAAGCATTTTACTTGACTCCTTCAACCCCTGCCCCTCAGTCCACCCGCCGATTACACCCCTCGGCTTTGTTGGCCTATATTTACCCCCAGTCCTCCACTATGATTTACTGATTATGGGAATACGTGGTTAATATGTATAGGCCTCCTAGGCAGTGTTGGGGAATATTACTTAGGAAAGTAATATATTACTTATTACTTATTACCCCCTCAGAAAAGTAATAATATTACACTACTTATTACTTGGATGCAAAAGTAATATGTAGTATATTACATATTACTTTTTTATATTACTTTTGCACCCAGATCCCTGAAAAAAGGAAATTAGCTACAACTACACAATCTGTCAGCTTCTTTTAGAGCTGAATCTAATGAAGAAGAGTAACAAGAGTCACAAATCAGCCAAACATCAATTGGGTGACTGTTGCCCCCCACGACCGACTACCGATAAGCAGGTGAAGATGGATGGATGTATTTAGATAAATGTATTTAGATGAATGAATACATCCCACCCTGGAAAAAAATACTAAAATATCTTAATATTTATATGCCGCACATGATTAACATATAGCCTACCATAGATTACATAGTTGCAGTAGGCTGTTATTTCAGTCAGTGGATTGTTATTTAGTTACAGTTCTGTCTGTCAAATATGTTTTAATGTAAAATTAAAATGTATGATAAACATACATAAGCATAAGATCTTTTGATTTAATATTGAGTATATGAGGGCTTATAGCTCCAGTGATGATTAAGCCACTGGCATTGCGTAATCAGAACAGCTGTGTAGCCTATGGGAAATCCCCTAACAGACAACGCATACATACAGGCTTCAAGTGTGGACATTTCCCCAGCCTTTGTGTGATAAACTCATATTATAAACGCATGACCTATATGGCAAATGAAAATATCCTTGGATATACTTGGACCACAGTTGGAATTATTGCAATCAGGTGAGAATGGACTGAGATTTTTTCGATTCAAATCTCAACAAAGAATCAACGAGTTTCACCGGAGAGGTAAGAGCGCAGAGCATTAGCGCCAACTCCGTTCTCTTTAAGTGGCCAGTCCAAGCGCGGCTCTTCTACATATACTTCTATTGAGGATCGGGACAATAAATAGGGACAACAAGCTGCACAAACAGCTTTCGAGCGCTACGTTTCTGACGCCTCAATGCCGCAGCTTTGACACCAGATGTCTTTGTACGTCTGCCTAATAAAAGTCCGCTGCTCATCTTTTTTCCGATCAAGCTAAACTGACATTAGCTCATCTCCCTTCACCAACGCAATACTGTTGAACGCAGCAGCATGACAAAAGTAACGAAGTAATATTAGTAGAAGTAACTGTAATATTATTACTATTTTCTAGGAGGTAACTTCGTTACACTACTCGTTACCTGAAAAAGTAGTAATATTACTCGTTACTCGTTACTCGTTATTCGTTACCCCCAACTCTGCTCCTAGGTCTTGAAACAATAATCAATCAATCAACCAACCAAGGAAAAACAAGTCCAACGTCGCTTATAATAAGCCGGCATGGCAACATTGCTGCAGAGTAGCCTGTACTGTAGTAGGGCGTGCGTGTTTTTAAGATAGGAAACTGCTTTTGGTGTAACGTCATTACGTCGTTATTTTTACACTGATACTATCTAGGGTGACCAGATCCAAACTGTTCATTTGAGGGACAGAAGTGTTGCATGTGTGGGACAAGTGGAGTGTGGAAACGGGACAAAATGTCCCGTTCAAGATTCCATTTCACACAGCAAAAACAGCTGATCTAAAATCAAAAATAGCTGATCTACGATCTCAAAACACGTCGCGCTGCGTCGCGTTTTGAGATCGTAGATCAGCTATTTTTGATACGACAGTATGCGATGTGGCCTCTCTAGAGTGAGTGTGGAAATATAGTGGTACCACATGTGGGAATTATTTAAAAAAAAAAACATAGCAAGAAATGATGAAATCCAACTATTAGGGCACTACAAATTATTAGGGCATTTTGAACACTGATGTATGTCAGTCACAATGTGGGACAGAGTCTTAATTTGTGGGACGCTTCAAAAATCTTGAAAATGAGGGACTGTCCCACGCAAAGAGCGACATCTGGTCACCCTAATACTATCATAGGCATAGGGCCGCGTCCAGAGAGAAACCAGACAAGTTCCTGGGTAAACATATTAGGTTTAGAAAGAAAGAAAGAAAGAAAGAAAGAAAGAAAGAAAGAAAGAAAGAAAGAAAGAAAGAAAGAAAGAAAGAAAGAAAGAAAGAAAGAAAGAAAGAAAGACAATATATGCATATGCCTATATTGTCTGGTTATGATAAAGGACTATGATAAGTAATTTGCATGTGACAGGATGCAAATCACTTTTATTATATTCCTTTACATGCAGTTGCATGCATATGTCTTGATGACTGTTAAGGCATTCCACATTGTGGTGGGATAGGATCAAAAAAGGACGTCCCCTTGTTTGTGCCAAATCTGGGTTGCGCATGGTTTGTTGAATCGAGAATGAATGACATGACCGTGTTGGAAAATCACTGATTTGAGACTATGCGGATTTGAGGACGTTTGAGATCCAGTAGCTCTAGGCTACTGTACGTAGGCCTAATCAATATCAATATGCGATTACAAAAGGTCCAAAGAACCTGTTGAGACATGAGATAAGAGTCGCACATTTCACACAGCCAACCACAAGGCAGCTTAATAACCAGGCAGGAGGAGGTGTATTTATGGAGCTCAGAGCCTTAGAGTATAGCCAGAGTTACGACAACTCCGTTCACCTCATGGAGCCAGTCCGATGGCGGCTCTTCTGCATAGACTTCTACTGCAAATGGTGTCAAGTCCTGGACGGGAAGTAGGTAGGAATACATTGGACCTAGGCAAGAGCCCAACTTTAATGATCTTAAATTCCTTTATTGTAGTTTTTACTGTAAAACACGTTTAAACCGTTGCCATGTTGCACGCATGGCTAAAAGAGCTGTAATTTGCGACACTCCAAATTGTCCCTGCAAGGCTGCCTGCATGCACAGCGCTCGAGCCTCGAGCGCTCAGTCTCTGACCCCTCAATGTCGCAACTCTGTCTATGGGCGGGCGATTGGACAATACGGGGGCGATACCATCTGGTTGACACACGGTGGGGCCGTGGGGGTCGTGTCCCCAGCACGCTATCCTTTCAGACTATGCGATAATGCGACCCACCCGTCGCCAAAAATGCACCTTGTTGTGACTGAAATATTTGAGAAATGTATGTTATGTCAATTAAAATGGCAAGAAAACTAGTTGCGTTACGAACATTTCTTGCTCGCTCCGTGAAACGGTGTACCCCTCCACAAAAAAAAGATTGGTTTGCTCCTCTCAGCCAGTTGCGCTCCTCCTGTGGGTTTGTATGTTGAACCTGCGCTCTCCTCCTCCTTCCCGTTTAATTTAGGAGGAGATTTAACCAATGTTTGCCAGCATGTAGTTAACAGTATTTTTGTGTCATTTATAGTCCTAATGCAAGCCAAAAAATAACAATTTCGCGTACAAGGACAAGATGCCGAGCGGAGGATAGTTCCAACTTTTTGGGGAACAGCAAGGAGCTTTGTTTTGTTTTTGTTTCATTCCCTCAAGGCGCACGGCGCAACGCATTTGGTGAGTGCCATTCCCACAGCCGTCTAATGTCATCTAGAGCTGCGACATCGAGGGGTCATAAATTGAGCTGTTCGGGCAGCCTGAATGGGGACAAACTGGAGATTGGGCATACGTTGTTTTCGACGAGGGCGGCGCAAATAAGAGCTATTTTAGCCAACTGTGCAACATGTCAACCTAAATCCAAAATATTGCACAGAAACAACTAATGTCTCTGATGTGCACAAACGAAACAAAGCGATCTAAAACAAAGGGACGTATCCCTGTTGGCTGTCTCCATTCTCAATAGAAGTCTATGCAGAAGAGCCGCCATTGGACTGGCCCCATGGAGTGAACGGAGTTGCTCCATGGCTCTGGCCCATTCCTTTATCGTTATTGCGCACTGCACGCCGTAATCCGTTTAGATCATAATTTATTACCGTACAGCTATTTATTATGGCATTTTACGGCGGCACGTACATAGTACGGGGTCGCGTAATAATTATTGTCGTCAAGAGCAGATATCAAATCTGTAATAAAAAGCGTTTTACATTCGATTCCGCGACGCTTTATGGTTTGGAGACGTGCTAGATCTTGTCGCTTCTAATAACCGCCTGCTAGACGACACTCCACAGGTGTAGGCTCTTAAATGCCTGTTGCCTTATTATTAATTAAGCTACGTCACCATCATGTACACAACATGACATTTTAGAATTAAGCTCGACTTAATATGGGAAGAGTGGATGGATGGCGTTCACTTGTCTTTGTCTACCAACTGCATAGAATATAGGACACAGAAATGATAACAACAACATCATGGCAACAATGACACTAGGCTATTATTGCATACTGTAGCCTGCTACTACTGCTTCATGTTGTAAACCAGTGTAGTAGTGTGGTTTCCGACATTTTTCATACAAGGGCCCACTATTTATTCTGCATTTTATCCATGAACTGGTCACCATTTGATGGTGAGTCTAGTCTCTCAGACCCACAACTAAGGATTTTTTTTTTTTAGTTTCTGTCCACAATTTTGGTGATATAACTGACAAAACGTTGGTCAAAATAACAATTTATCTACATTTGCTAAATGTGTAGGCCCACATTCTTGACAGTTAAGTAATCCAGATGTTTAAATATAATTTAAACTCTTGAGAGAAACCAAAACCAAATGGATTTGGTATCATTTTACGATCTCAAGAGTAACAAGTCTATGAGGGTCCATTTGGTTACCAACTTTTCAATCATTTAGCTGGGGACCACCTGGTATCCCGGACCACTGGTTGAAAACCTCTGAACTAGTGTAATGGATGGTTGGTGAATTTGGTTGCTATGTACAGTATGTTGTCTTCCCTAGGTTTAATGGGGGTTATTGCTGGTTGTGGTGTGCAACTGTGGCAAATAAGACTGTATTTTTATTTTATTTTATTTTAGTTATTTATTTTTTAATTATTACCTATGGCACTAGCCAAATAGTGCACATTACAAAGTACAATTGTTTTTATTCACGTAATTCTTCTCAGAAATCTGAAATTTGTAATGTAACAGAGTGAAAGTCATGATTGATTGATTGAACAATTTGTTAACACTTTGCAGAAGTACAGTACAGCACTTCAGTATACATTTCACATGAAAGCACAAGTAAATACAGAGGCTGTTACTGACACTGAAAGACACACTGATAAAGCCTGGTACTTGTTTACAACAGGGTCTATAGACCTGCGCAGTCACGTCACCGCCCCGGTTCCTGAAGTGTTTTCTCCATTAATTTTTCTCATCAAATCGTCTTTATATGAATTATTTTCGAGGAAAACACTTCCGGAACCGGGGCAGTGACGTCATGTCACTGTGCAGGTCTATAGACTGTGGACTAAAGATGTCCTTGATTTGTAGATGGAATGGGTTCTGTGATTGCGAGTTTGCAAATGACAAAAACATAAGCACCCTCCAAAAATGTACAGCTGTATTGATGTGGTGTCCTTCACTGCCCACATAATAACTGAGCCTTACTGTTTGACTGTACCGTGTTTTGTTTACATTTCTGACTAATAATCCAGTGGTTCTTGACCAGCAGCCCTTGGGCCAAATAAATCATTTATACAATTACAGAATGTAAAATAGGCCTATGTGTTATCTTGATCAGCCCTATGCCTCATATTCACGTCACAAGTCGCGCAAGTGTGGCTTAACTTGCGCGGCCAGGAAGCAAACGCAACTTGTCAATTACAATATGGAGTCTGGCCATATATGGAGCCCTTTTTCAGGCATGTCCAAATACAGAGTCCTTTGTTGGGAATGTCCACGTAGTTCTGGGTCAAATGGGCCAAATATGGTGTGTGACAGATGGGTAGACAGACACGTTCTGGATCGTTTTCGTAGCTCACTTTGTTCGCAATTATAGTTACATCAAAATATTCTATTGCTTTTCTGGTCTGCGATGGCAACATCTCATCAAGTAGTGGTCTGTGGCTCAAATGCCAAATTAAATCATGGGCCTCGATATGAAAAGGGTCGAATACTACCACCACCACTGTAATAAAGTATTCAGTCAAACCTGTCATCATAACGTGGGTCACTCAAAGATGAATCAACAGTATTGTCTTACTGCCCTCCACCCCTGCAATACGGGTGACGGGGCAATTGCCCTCTCAGCTGTTACAATTTAATTGCCATAAAAGGCTTTGGACACAAATGACCTCTCATCATCATCTCAGGCCTGGCAAGGCATGCATTAGAGGAGAGAGAGAGAGAGTGGTTCGTTTTCGTTCCATCTGTAGCTCTCTAACCTCTCAAGGGTCAATAATACTCTATGCACAACAGCTGTATTGGAAAGAAATTAGTCCTCTTTCTTAAATGCTTCCTTTCTTCATCAATTATACTAATGATGAAGGCTCTGTTTTGTTCTGGTCAGAGTCATGCTGATGGCTTACTGGAAAAAACAAACTCCCACCTGTTGCACTAAGTTGGTCTCAAGATGTGGTCCAGGTACCTTCACGGTTCCCGCGAGGGATTCCATCAGATGTCTTAACGGGTGCCTGTCTTGAGAGTGTACAATAGGAATCACAGCAGGCTCGGATGTACTGTAACATTTCCCAATTGGGGGGGACGGACGGATGAATCCGCCCCCATACCATTTTCATTTGAATTTTTTAGTCCTTTAAGCCACAATATTTATATCTTGCACAGAACTTGTATTAGGCAAGTAAAGCTGTTTTTGAAGTTGCAACAGACACGCAGTATGCATAAAGCTAAAGGTCTGACTCAGAGTGTTTTCCGTTGTCAATGATGAAATGCTGTTGGTTTAGTGGTGCCACAATTGTAGTTAGTTAGTAGCAGTAGTAGTGTTTCAAATCATTATAAATATAAGCACTTTGAAATAATATAAATAATTTGGGTTGTTTGCAATCATGTTTGGTGGGGCAGTCAGGGCTTTTATGAGGGCATTGCCCCCCCCCCCCCCCCCCCCCCCCCCCCCCCCCCCCATGCCTATGCCTATGCCTAGATCTGCCCCTGAACCATAGTTTCATTGGTACGTGCCAGAGTTATGGTCATTGAATTGAAAATACTAGAGCTGCATGTACTGAGCCAGCCAGCAGTAACATTACCTCTGACCTCACTGAGACCAGATTAATTGTTGAGCTCCTGCTTCTCACCTGTGCCGTATTAAAGGTTTTGTGACATTAATTTTCCTTTTTATTTTAGGTTTTATGATTTCATTCTCAAGAAAAACCTGAACTTTGACCGTTTTCTGTGGGGTTGGGAACTTGGGAAGAAGGCTATTGAGTTGTAATGAAAATGGCAAAATGGGATTTGCAGAATGTGACATCACATTCAGCAGAAAAATCTGAGAACTTGTTTGATCTAGAAAACCTCCAGGTTACAGACAATCTACTGAATGTGAAAAGTTTTAGGTCTTTTGGGTGCAACTTAACTGAGCCCAGAAAAACAAAATTAAAAAATAACATTTTTTTATGTTACAATCCCTTTAAGGTGCAATGAACTGGAAACAGTGGGCATTATATTATGGATCGCACCCGAAAACCTGGCTTCTGAAGTTTCTGAACCAATCGGTGTGCATCCCTTCAGGAGATGGGACCAGTACAGGCCAATCACAGGACGCAGTTTGTTTACAATAGACAGACAGATGGCCAGCTCTGCCAGTTTACTGTGTGGCTTATTTCTACAATATAATGTTTTCATATATACTCTAGCGTGATGATTGAGGTTTAAACCGAGTAATACACTGTCTAGATGACATAATGAGATTAAAAACTGGATTTCTGACTGTAATCAAAAGCCCAGGTGGCTTTTGATTACAGTCAGAGATACTCTGTTTGGAGGACGATTCAGAAGCAGGATAAAAACAGGTCAGCTTAATTTCTCGCCCTGTTGTTTTAGCGTGACCTCAGGACATGTTAGTGGTTGCATACAGAGTGCAGGCATGTTGGTCCCCCTGTACCCCATGGGGCTGAGGCCGTGGAGGATAATGACCTGTCCTTACTGGCTGGTGGTAGAAGCTGCATTTGAGGAAAAGAGCAGATTACATAGATGGATGGACGTTGTGTGGTGTTTCACTTGTTGGGTGTCTACAATAATTAATTGGTTCTGAATTTGTGTCCTTGATGAGTACATCGGGCTAATATTGAAGCAGTTCAGAGATCAGATCAGAACGCTAAAAGTTGGTTTGGAACGAAAAAATGGCCACCAGGTTTTAGTGGAAGAACCAGTGGTTCCAACTAGAATTTAGAATGGAACCAAATCTATAGCCTCGATACCCAGGCTTTCATTTCTGTCTGCGCTGTGCAAGAAAAAGTCAAAGCCTGGGCTAAATTGTTGGCCACGGTGGCCTAGAAGAGGAGAGGGGGCGGGGGTTGACTGACAGATTGGTGACAGTCAATCAGGGCAATTAACTGCCTATCTGAGTCGGTTTACCACCTCTCCAGGCCAAAATGCTTTCAGGTTATCTCAGTCTAACCATATCCTTTGGTGGGAAAAGGCAAAGGGTGACAGGAGGGTGTGGAGTCCAGTGATTCAGAAGTCCTTAATTAATGTTGGCTGGAAACCACAGTCTTGCATCACATCGCACAGCTGCATCACTGCATGTTTTGGATCTGGGTGTGTTTCCGAATAAGCTACTGCTGTTTTGTTTTATTTTTTATCATTTGATGCTGTACGTCCCCCTACTGTGGTTATAAATATAATAAATGTGAAATAATAATGTTTCAGGTTTGGAAAAGGTTGTACAGTAGGTTAGGTTTAGCCTGGTGAATCACTCCTCTTTTGAAATCACATCACATTCGGCATTCTAAGGCCTGATTTACTGAGACACAATGAGCCTGGAATCTGATTTGTTTAAGTGAGTCATGTGACCTGTTAGACCAGGGGTTTCCAACAGGTGGTCTGGGGACCACCAGTGGTCCCTGAGAGGATTCCAGGTAGTCCCCAGGCTAAATGACGGAAAGTTGGTTAACCAGATGTAACTCTTTGAGAGCGTAAACGCGAAACCAAATGGACCCTTGCGGGTCCATTTGGTTTCATGTTTACACTCTCAAGAGTTAAAATATTCATCATCTGAATTAGTCTACACAGCTAGAAGATTAATTGTCATTTTGATCTGTATGTTTTTGTCTCCGAAATCCAGCCTGGTGTTGTGGACAAAAGCAAAAGAAATCTTTAGTTTTGGGGTATGTGTGGGGCTGAAATGTCATCAAATGGTGATCTGTGGCTCAAATTCTGGATAAATAGTGGGCCCTGGTGTGAAAAAGGTTGAAAACCCCTGTGTTAGACCAACCAGATTTCTATCTTGAAGTAACACAGATCTGATTCAGGCTAGATTTGACTGTCAGTGTAAAACCGGCCTTATTTAGGTTTACAGTAGCGCCGGGTGGTCTAGCCTGGTTAACCACTACTACATTCAGTGAATGAAATGTGATTGAATGAAAGGAGGGAGTAGTGGATAATTAGCCTAAACCTAGTTAACCTCCGTCGTGGAATAGAGCCGTTTATGTGCCAAGGTGTTTCATTGGCATTCTAGAGTGATTTGGCTCACAGATGGTGCGCATACCACGGGCCCTTGAAGCAACCTTGTCTCTCTCTGTGGTTTGCTGAGCAGGAAAATGCTCCTGGAAGGAACAGAAAGGTGCAACGTAGGGCCGTCACGATCATGGCATTTTATGTGATGATTACTCAGTCATATAGACAGTGGTTACAGATCTAACCCTTTTGTGTACTGAACGCGTTTTGGTGTTTTAGCTGTTGAAAAATAGCAGATCTACAAGCTCATATCGCGCCACCGAGTGGCGCGATATGAGCTTGTAGTTCTGCTATTTTTTGAAAAATTGTGAAAATGTGGTGCAAATCTTTGATTACATTATTTTGGAAGCAAACATTTTAAACTCAAATCTTTGCTTCCGGGGGATCCCTAGAACAACATGTTTTTAGATGAGGTTCTGCAGCTAAATAATAGATATTTCTGGGGGTCCTTCCTATGAAATATGTCAAGCATCTGACACAGAAAGAGATTTTTCGAGAAAAACTAGAATCTCGCGTCAGGGACTAGAATTTAGTGTCACAAACTAGAATTTAGTGTCATGGACTAGAATCTAGTGTCAGAAACTGGAATCTAACTTCAGAAACTACAGTCTACTGAGAGGAACTAGAATCTACCGTGGGGGACTAGAATCTGGCATGAAGAACTAGAATCTAGCATCAGAAACTACACTGCAAAAAAGGCAGTCTAAATCTAAGAAAGAAATATATATATTTGAATGCAAAACTACTAGAAACAAGCAAAATATTTTGTCTGTGGTGTAAGTAATTAGAAATATGTTCTAAAAACAAGGTTGATACAATGTTCTCTTGGTTAGCATATCCTTCTTAAAAAAAAGAGCAATTATATTTTAACTCTAGATCTAAGATTACGAGACTTGCTTATAGTTCAGATTTTTTTGCAGAGTAGAATCTGATCAGGACACGATAGGTTAATGTAGTTTTGGCATTTGCTTTTGAGAAAAATAAAAGAAAGAAAAAAGCATTTGAAACGTCTGGAAAATAATGTCAGCATTGAAACGATTTTTGCCACGTGACTGTGACTAGGCGAATACCGTATGCAATTCATGTGACACTATTCAAAATAACCTAGAGATCTGCTATCTCTGAACAGTATGGAAAATCTTGAATTACTGTGAATTATCTGAACAGGCAAACAGGCTGTCTAGGTCAGAAATATAAGGTCCCTGTTATACCCCCCTGGTCTGTCTTTGTGTCCTTTAGCAAGACATTTATAGTACCCTAACTGCTCTGTCGTGCTGTATTAATGGCACCCATTTCTCCAAAAACGTACAAACGTATATATTTTATTAACGCATATATCCAAATGCACAGTGACACGAAAACACCCCAAAGGAGTGAGGAGGGACCAAATTAATTCGTGCATCAATCAAGAAGGCTGGAGATGCCATGTAAATGGTGCATAATAGCACCATAAAGGCACTTTACAAAAATTGTGATCCAATTTACCCAGGCATTCACACAGAAACCATGCAAGGTACTGACCTGTGCATCGGGAGCATTTTTGTTGCATGCTAAAACCCTTATCCCAAACCCTTTATCCATCTTTTACTACTTTTGGGAATAGTTCAATGTACCAATCTATTGACATGTTGTGAGCATGTAGACTGGCCATTTGAACTGTTGAAAAATGTTTTTCTAAATTTTAAAAGTTTAAAAAGACAAAGAAGTTAAGGGACAAGGGGTTTAGCTGTAACGAAAATGGAGCCTTATGTGTCTTGCTCAGGGACACTAACTACGGGTTCGAACCGGCAACCTTGCGGTCACCATTCTCGAAAACGAGATAGCATATCTCAAGAGGTAATCCTTAATAAAGAATTTCAAACAAACCATCCGGTAACTGTCACTCTACCCCTGACCCACTGCTACCCCACATGTCAAATACGGAAAAGTAGCACCAACATCACATACGGTGTTCACCTAATCACAGTTGTTTCAAAAACCCTTTTCTGTTTTACAAAGTCTTAACAGCAAATGCCAAAACTATGAACTAAATCTGCAACACCTGTCTGTATGACTAACTAATCTTCACCTAAAATGCCATGAGCGTGACAGACAGCCATATTCACTTTATCAGCCCTGTGTCTCATCATCTCACAATGACACCTTTCAGATGAGGAACAAGTGACACCTGTGTTGTTGCCTGGATCAGTGACATATCTGCTCACGAGGGGTTGCAGGATACCTAGTGTGAAAACAAAGCTCAATACAATCCAGGTCTAGACGCGTGCAGGCGTGTGCCCCTAAACAGGAACACACGCACAATGACTTTATGGTAGGAGTTTTCAAACTTTTTCATACCAGGGCCCACTATTTATTCAGCATTTGAGCCACAAAACACCATCTATTGACATTTTAGCCACACAGACCCCAAACCCAAAGATTTCTTTCTTCTGTTTTTTAGCTACAATTCCAGGATGGATTTCAGAAACATAACAGGCAAACCTAGAGCTCTAGTTGTGTAGATTTGGGGTAATTCAGATGATGAATATTTTTTACTGTTGAGAGTGTATAAATGAAACCAAATGGACCCTTGCAGGTCCATTTGGTTTCATTTTTACGCTCTAAAAGAGTTACTGGTTAACCAACTTTCCATCATTTACCTGGGGACCACCTGGAACCCTCTCAAGGACCACTGGCTGAAAACCCGTGCTTTATGGGACCGCACCCGTGAAAACATGCATGTGTAATCGTTTTAAAAAAAAACACTTTCCTGAGATGCGGACGTTATTGCTTCGTCATTCAACTTCTTCCCACATCCAAAGTAAACGGAAGCCATTTCAAAAATGAATAACTAGGCACGTCACTCGTTCCCCGCCTGAATAATGTAGCCTTTAGGCTACAGAATAAATCACACTGGCTAGGCCTAGAGAGGGTTATATACTGTATATCGTCATAGCTGTTGGGCAATGGGCACACATCTCGTAGCTCAAATGTTCAACATTTTATAGGTCTTTTTTATCACCTGCAACCTAGCAACAACTAATGTTACACAAAGCTGTTCCTGCATTGAAAGGTACTGTATACTTATCACGGTGTATTGGTTTTAGGTCTAGTTCTTCTTTCGTGTCCAACTCGGTGCTGTGGAGTCACGCCAGCATCTCAGTATTCATAGTATTCATCGATATTGATATTGCAATATATCAATCGAACACCTGGACGATAGGTATATCGATTGAGAGGCTGCTTTATTGATATGGCAATAAACTGCATGAATTACCTACATGTAGGTGATCAGTGTTGACAAACACACCTCTGTTTAACGTTATCAAAGCCCCACTTGCAAGTTGCAATGAGCCCTTGTTGGGATGTTTAGACATTTTATTTTCATTTAAATGACTCTGTGAGCCTGATTGCAGGGGATTTCAACAGGTGGTCTAAGCTAAATGATGGAGAGTCGGTTAACCAGATGTAACTCTTTGAGAGCGTAAAAAATGGGTCCATTTGGTGTCATTTCACGCTCTCAAGAGTTCAAATATCCATCTGAATTAGCCCAGGCCTACATAATTAGAATGTAGAATGTTGGTCATTTTGATCTGTATGTTTGCGATAATCCAGCCTGATACTGTGGAGCAAAACAACCTGGTACTGTGGCTCAAATCCTGAATAAATAGTGAGTATGAAAAAGGTTGAAAACCACTGTTTTATTGTATTTGTGCAACACGGTCATTATATTTTGACTAAGCATATACATATACCGTATACAGTATATCGATAAATATTGTATTGTGGCCTCTGTATTGTGACGCATATCTATTGTGAGATTGCAAGCAATATCCACTACTAGTTCCCTCTACAGAACCATTTCAGCATGCTAGCCAGAGGATGAGAAAGGTCCATGGATGATGCCATCGGGTAGGCGGCAGGGGCAGATGTAAGATGTGACATTTGGGGGGGAAGAGAACATGTTGGAGGGGCAAGAGAAAATGGTATGGGGGCGGCTTCATTGCCCGTGTCGCTTCACGCCACGGGCGATGAAGTCTCACCCATACCATTTTCGGTTACAGGACTTTTATTAGGCAAGTAAAGCATCGATAATAACATCAGTTGTTGTTGAAGTTGCAACAGACACGCAGCATGCATAAAGCTAAAGGTCTGACTCAGAGAGTTTTCTGTTTTCAATGATGAAATGCTGTTGGTTTAGTGGTGACACAGCTGTAGTTAGTTAGTAGCAGTAGTAGTGTTTCAAATCATTTTAAATAGAAACACTTTAATTTGAAATATCTTGGGTTGTTTTGGATGCCATCATGTTTGGTGGTGCAGTCTGGGCATTTAGGGGGGCATTGCCCCCCCTTGCCTATGCCTAGATCCGCCCCTGGTAGGCGGGTTTCTGGACTGTCCATAGGCCTCCTCTGGGACCAAGAGTGTGCAGACAGAAATGGTGCCATCATAATGTTTAAATAAGTCGCATTCAGTTTGGAAAGAGTGAGTTACTGTATATAATTTATTTCATTACGCCTCCCTGTCTTTCTTTACAATACAGGACAAAAGATTTGGCTAATATCCATCCTCAGTATGGATAGCCGGAAATTGTGAAATGATACATACATAATGAGTACTTTTCCTTGCCTACTCCAGTGGTTTTCAACCAGTGGTCCGGGGACCACCAGTTCCAGGTGCGGGTCCATTGTTTCATGTTTACACTCTCAAGAGTTAAAATATTGATCATGTGAATGTAGAGAGAATGTAGAAGACTAATGGTCATTTTGATTGATCTGTATGTTTGACTGTTTTGTGTCCTAAATCCAGCCTGGAATTGTGGACAAAAGCAAAATCTTTAGTTTTGGGGTCTGTCGTGGCTCAAATGCTGAATAAATAGTGGCCCCTGGTATCAAAATGGTTGAAAACCACTGGCCCATTCAATCATTTTTTATGCCAATGCTGTACCTTTACTCGAGTGCATTTTCATTGCCAGCCTTTTACCTTGTTACTGTAACGTTTTTACTTGTATGTTGCAGTATACTTTACTCAAGTAAAAGTACTTTACTAAAGTAAAAAAACAAAACAAAGGGAAAAATAGATGAGTACTATTTTCCACCACTGCACTGCACTGTGAATCCAGGTCACATCGACTCACCCGATAGTCACATGGAGCGATGGAGATAATGGCTCTGGTCAGTCCCTATTGCCCCGTATCGACCTACCCCCCCATAAACCCGTCACCAAATCAGTGTCTGTGGCCTTTATCGTGTGACCTATATGGCCCGCTGCCATTTGACCGCATGCCGCTTTCATCTCTCTGTCTGTTGCTACCGTTGTGACTCGTAAGAAATGTCAGACAGAGAGAGAATGTTTGAGACAGCCAGATGATCAGAATGATAATGGGTTACGGTGGGGAATGTGCCAGGGGTCAGTAGCTTTGCACGTATGCCTGTGTGCATACGTGTGGGTGGGTGGGGGTGTAGTGTTGCATTGGGGGTGTAGTGTTGCATTTCATGTAAAGGACCCCAAAATTGTTGTATGAATTGTATTGTATGCATTTGGCTGCAAAGTTTCATAAAATGGTTGTGTACAGAGCACATAGCTTAGCACAACGTGATGCTATATGAGGTTGTATAGCTGCAATGTTGTTGCCTGGGATCCAGTCTGATTTGCTGCGATCCACGCATCTGAAATGTCACTTCACAAATCAGTCTGGCCAGGAGCCTGTCCCCACAGGTAGGCGGGGCATATGAAGGTTGAAATGCAGCCAAGGATTCTGATTGGTCTGTCGTTTGTTTGGGGAAAAAACACTACTTCGCAGTTTGTTTGAACACCAACGAATCAGAAACAACGTGGCTATGTTAGAGGTTAAAATCTTGGCCCGAGCCCGCGCCGACCCGACGGGCCGGGCCGGGTTCGGTCGGGCCGAGTCCAAATAGTTATGTATTTGTCGGGCTTAGGGCCGGGCCGGGCTGGTCATATTATATGAGATATTTTTCATAAAAGTATACATTTTGCGCCGCGCGGTGTCTCGCTGCTGCGCCACGTGTGTGTGCGTGCGCGCGTGGGCGAGGAGGCTCCATGACATTAAATGTATAGGCTTTCTTATTGCAATTAGGCTATACGCCCATGTTATTTGCTCTAAGCTGCTTTATTTGTTTGTACCTAATAAAGACAGTGTCGGGCCGGCGGGCTCATGCTGTCAATCATGTATCGGGCTTCGAGCTGTTCCGGGCTTAATTTCTTGTCGGTCTGTGCCGGGCCGGGCTCAATATTTTAGATAATTTTTAAGCTCTAGGCTATGTACAGTTGATGTCAGGGAAATGCAAGTCAAGCAGTGCTCTGTCCAGACTGATTTGCGAAGTGACATTTCAGATGTGCGGAACACTGCAAATCAGGCTGGAGTCCAGGCTAGCAATGTTGTTTTTTTAAAGCCAAAGTATACAATGATTGCCATGCTAGCTTTTGAGTGGTGCAACCAGTCCCATCGCCTGGCTTTGTCCTAACCTATGATTAGCTAATGTTTGTTCCTCATTATGTTTAGTGTACCAACAGGGAGGCGCTGTTTCACCTATTCAGAGTATGCACAGCTTCATTCAGTTCACATGTTGGTGTGATTTTTGCGAACGCAGTGAACAAGATTACTATGTAAGCCTGGAAGAAATGTCTTTGTGTGCATGTGTATGGGGAGTGTACAAAAGAACGAAAAAAAAGTTAGCACACTGTATAGTAGCTAACGGGTCACTTTATTCAGGGTTGGGAGAGAGAACGTCGACCCCTATATGTGTCTTCGTCAGGTGACCCAATTTTTGACGTTTCGACCCATATACTGTAGGGTCGAAACGTTGTTCTTTTCAAACTATTCTTTCTGTTTTTTGTACATTCCACTTTTTAGTTCAGCACCTGTAAGTTTTACTAGAGATGTGCGCACTGCATACTTTTGTTTCAGTTTGCTTCCTGCGCCCATCTAAATCAGTAAAACAATGCTTTAGGATTAGGATTTAGGATTAGGAGTGATAGGATTGGACATTTACAGGTTTGTTTTAGAGCTAGCTTTTGGCATTGTTGGAGTTGTGCTAATTTTACTTGATTGCACATTCGTGTCGTGCATCGAAAACAGGGACTCTCGGTTGTAAGCTTTTTGGTTTTATGGTTGTAAAAACTCCTTTTCATAAAATACCCATCCTAAATCTAGGCCTGTCACAATTATTACATAATTGCCTTTAATCGTTTTAATTATTTGAGACTAGAGCGGTGACCGTTGGTGGGGGGGCACTGGCCTACTTGGAACGATGCCAGTTGGAAATGCACGCCCAACCACCCCAGTTATTATGTCTGGGTCCCTTTTTACTGTATGCCCTTATATGGGCGTTCTTTCTTTGTCAGGCATGTCAGAGTACCCCGGTTCAACCCTTCTGTCTGCGTCTCTTTTATGAAAGGAAAAAAGAACAAAGCAACATCCAACACAAGCCTGGGCTGAGCAGCCAGCAGTTTAGAAGAATAAAGAATAAGAACGCTCACACACTGAAGCCTCTGATGATGATGTAACAGATGAATTTTTATTGCACCATAACAAGTGCCTGTGTCATTTGGAGCACAATGCTCTTCCTCAGACTAAAGGTGAACAAAGAGGAACAACCCACTGGTGATCAGCATGATCACTTGGGATGTGTGACAGCTGTGTTCAATCTCACGTGAGCCTTATTGGCATGAGAACACAAACATTTACATTGCCAAACAGGATGGAACATTTCCCAATTGCGGGGGCAGATATAGCCGCCCCCATACCATTTTCATTTAGATTCTTTACAAGATTCTTGTCTCTTGACTCTTGGCACTCATAGGCAAGTAAGCATCAATAATAACAAGGTCTGACTCAGAGAGTTTTCTGTTTTCAATGATGAAATGCTGTTGTTTTAATGGTGCCACAATTCTAGTTAGTATTCTAGTTAGTAGCATTTTAAAAAAATAATGGAAATCGCAGATCGGCCATTTCCGTTCTTCACGTTCTTCGGAAAGTATAGGCCTCTCTAGAAATATATGTCATTTGTCACATCTGTGCAACCTTTGTTTTTGAAGTCCAAAAGCCAAACGGATTTGTAATTTGTATTCACGATGTTCTAATGTTCTAATGACAGAAAAGGCAATTAAATTGTTAATCACAATTATTTAAGTGGCAATTAATCCAAAAAATTGGCAACATTTTGTAATCGGGACAGCCCTGCCTAAAATGTTGATCAAGTATAAGTGTGCGTGTGCGCGTGTGTGTGTGTGTGTGTGTGTGTGTGTGTGTGTGTGTGTGTGTGTGTGTGTGTGTGTGTGTGTGTGTGTGGTGTGTGTGGTGTGTGTGTGTGTGTAATGTTTTTTTTTCCTGAACATCTGAAGAGCTCATTTAGTTAAGAGCCTGACAGAGGTGGAGCAGAAAGATACAATTATCATTCTAATGCTTTTTCAATGGGGAATGTCAATTAGTGTCTGCTTCCAATGGAGCGTCGCCAGATTGGGCAAGAAAAAACAAGTGCCGGTGACGTTGATGAAAACAAGCCAAAAAGACACCACACACAGACACACACACACACACACAGTCAGGATTTTGTGATGCACCGAATGCACCGAATTGTGAGAAAAACAGCAACCCTACACTAAACTATACGTGGCACGTATCAGTGTACTCTGAGGAGAACGGCTGTGAACAATGACTGATGAAATATGACTGAGTGTGTTATATTAGTGACAGGTTTGTTTGACCTGTCACTAATATTATAGTTTGATAGATTATAGTTTGTTACCTTGCCGTCAGTGTGCTGCTGTTCATGGGTGTATGTGTTTTTGTTGTGTTTCATTCTCGAGGTTAAAGTAAAGTTTTGTTAAAGACTCCGGGTCGGAAGGGGGCTGGCGCAGGGGCGGATGTAACATTCCCCATTTGGGGCGGGGGGTCAGGTGAAATGGTATGGGACTTAGGTATTAGGCAAGTAAGCATCAATAACCCCCCCCCCCCCCCCCCCCCCCCCCCCCCCCCCCCCCCCCCCCCCCCCATGCCCATGCCTAGATCCGCCCCTGGTCTGGCGTGGGCACTATCTTGGTATGCCCAAAAATGTAGATGTCTGACGTTAGACAACCTGAGAGAGAGAGAAAACCCGGCGCCACTTGACACTTTTGGGTGGAAACCTTGTGTTTTTTTTAGATCCTGTGATCGTCAGCTAAACTGTGAAAAGTGCCAGAAAAGAACACTGCGTTCGTAGTCCACAAGCACCTCTTCCCTTCCCTCATCAGTGATAAGATGCCTGTTAATGACACTAATTACTACCTGGGCTATTTATATATACCGTGATGCACTCCCTGGCCTATAATTATTCACTTCCTTCAGTGGTGTGTAAAATCTTCTCAGGGATTGCCTTATTCCCTCATATTACATTCATATATGAATGCTACTTAGTTGTTGATGTTTTTCCTCTCCCCCATACCACCTGCTATCATTTAGTGCCTACACTTGACATACAGTAACGTCTATGACATTTTATTTAATAGAAAACCTATTTTTAGGGTCAAAGAGTGAAATGTCTCTTTAAGAATCCATTCTACAGTCAACCCAGGGCTAGATTGTTTTTTTTTTTTGTTTTTTTTTTAATAGAAAGATAGTTCTGGCATCTCTTGATCTGTAAGAGTCCATTCTGAAACCTTTCACAGTCAAACCAGGGCTAGATTTTCTCTCTCTTTTTTTTTAAATATCACAACCTAATACAGTCCTGAGATTATGCTCCTTCAAACAGCTCATCTCACACCTGTTCTCTTGGACACGTGGCAGAGAGATCGGAGAGAGAGAGAGTGAGAGGGAGAGAGCCATAGAGAGAGATAAAGAGATGGAGAGAGCTATACAGAGATCTCCCAGGAGGGGCAAAAGCAATCCTCGACCGTGATGGACGTCACAACGTTTTTATAACCGCCGCGTGGATTTCGCATAACAGTCACAATGTTTTTGCATAACAATCGTGTCTGTTTTGCATGAGTCATGCAAAACTGTTATGCAAAATGTCCGACTGTCATTGACAGTTGGTCGTTTTGCATAACAGTCGGGAAGGTTTGACTGAGGTTATGTTTAGGTTTGTGGTATAGGACTTCAGTGTTTTGTATCTTACAACATTATGTATGAGTACAATACAGAGAATGTTTGCATTCAACATCTTTGTTGAAGAAGAGTCTATGTCTGAGGTAACTAATCTTAACTTTCATAGTGGTTTAAGCCCTGTGGAAATGTTGTATTAAGTTTTAAAATCCATTGTTTTTTCTGCAAGCCCCCCCCCCACTGTTATGCCAAACGGTTGACTGTTATGCAAAAAAGTAGCGATTGTGATCTAATGCCAACTTGCATATCGCGACTGCTATAAAACCGTTGCGACTGCGGTCGCGGCCGAGGATTGCTTTGGCTGGCTCTCAGATCTCTTCAGAGACATGGAGACAGACTCACATACTTTACCTTCACCTCAGGGTCTCACCACGTGGGAGTGAGTGTTTTTTTCAGCACAATGGACAGAGACAGAAAGGCACAAAGGAGAAGAGAGGTGCACTCACATGCGCGCACACACTTACGTGCACACGTTTTCTATCAGCCTCCTCCAAAGGCTCTCACCATGTATGACGGGGGGGTGGTATCTTTCAACACAAAGGGACAGAGCAAAAAGGGACATTAACCCATCTCGACCCGACACTGGAGGATTCTATGATCCTAACGGTTTACTGAACAAAAAGCTGTTTTTCTGTCAGTGATGACCAAAATATTTAATGCTTAAAGGACCCTCATAAAATTAGATATACTGTATGTATTTGTCTGCACTCTTCACTTCTTGAAATCTTGGGTTATTTTAGGGATCTACCCAGAAGCAAAGATTTGAGTTGAAAATCTTCGCTCTGGAATAACATTCAACTAGGCCTGCACTCAGTAGAGGGCAAACTTACGTATTGCGCACAAGTACTCGCGAACGGATCGCTTAACTTGCGCTCGTTCTACTCACGCAAGTTAAGCGATCCGTTCGCGGTCGTCGGCCATGAGAGATACTTCAAGATTACAATTTACACTTACAATTTAGGCATTTAGCAAACACTCTTAATCCAGAGCGATTTACATTAAGTAAAATCATTGCTATACAAGTAAAAACATTGCTATACATTATACAGAAGCAGAATGTGCAATACACTTTACATATTAAAATGTAAGCACGAAAAGTAAACATGGTAATGCATTAGAGCAGGGGTGGGCAATTATTTTTCCCAAGGGGCCAAATGAGATACATAAAATATTGTGGAGGGCCAAGACGAAAATTTCAAGATAAAAGATAAGAATAAGACCAACCATTTTGACACCAGGGCCCTCTATTTATTCAGCATTTGAGCCACGGACCACCATTTAATGTCATTTTAGCCCCATAGACCCCAAAACTAAAGATTTCTTTTGCATTTGTCCACAATTCCAGGCTGGATTTGGGAAACCAAACAGTCAAACATACAGATCAAAATGACCATTAATCTTAACATTCTCTAGTTGTGTAGACTTGGGCTGATTCATATGACTAGGACCTTACCCGTTGTGAATGAACACCAAAGGATGTACTGTGTGGGGAATGTGACATCACCAAAGATGCAAGTATTTTGCTGAAGGATTGCTTTAATGCACACATTTGCACAGACACTGCAATGGTCAGTCATAAATTGTGTGTGTGTGTGTGTGTGTGTGTGTGTGTGTGTGTGTGTGTGTGTGTGTGTGTGTGTGTGTGTGTGTGTGTGTGTGTGTGTGTGTGTTGCTATTTGCATTGCCCCCTGTGGCCGAAAAGGGAATTGCCAATGTTAAGTGAATGGAGAAATTTAATGCACCAAATAAATTCATTATTAATCAACAATTTGTTAATTTGAAAAAAGGGCTTCATCAGTCTCTTCCTAATGTTATGGTCAATGACTGTGTGAAAAATCATAGCGATTGGTGCAGCCAGTGATGAGTTACGCTTGTTTCAGACATTCAGACAGACATTTCCTTAATTATAGTATTGATGAATGATGAATATTTTAACTCTTGAGAGTGTAAAAATGAAACCAAATGGACCCGCAAGGGTCCATTTGGTTTCATTTATACGCTCTCAAAGAGTTACATCTGGTTAACCAACTTTCCATATTTAACTTGGAACTCTCTCATGGACCACTGGTGGTCCCCGGGCCGGTCAGAGTCAGCCAAAGGGCCGCATTTGGCCCCCGGGCCGCATAATGCCCAGGTATGATTTAGACAATAGACATCCTATATAAGTCACTGCTATCTCAGTCTAATGAGGTGCTATCTAAACTACCTAGGAGGGTACTGCAAGAACTATAGGTTGATGTACAGTAATACAAGTGCTATGGGCTGAGATATGCTGTACTTAAAGATAGAGATCCATTAATTACCTCATCATTACGTCATCAATCCGAGTACTTTGTGGGACGACTAACGACAACCGTGAACAGATCGCTTAGATCTGGAGATCTTTTTGGGCTAATCCTCCCTACTATAGAGTGTGGTTACCATATACGACACGTATAGTTCCTCCTTGTCCCCATGCAGTGAGCTACTTGGGTCAAAAAAAACATAGTTTCAGTTTCGGCTTTGGGATGAAAGCCTTTCGTCCAAACATGATGAGAAAGGCCATCTTCCAATCAGCATCGAGTGGGGGTAGGCCTTGCTGTATGCTGATGTTGGCCTGTTGCACTTCCCCTCATTGCAGAGTGTGTGCATGTGCACACCTTGCTACCGAGGGAACAGAGAGTTTTCTAAGTTTTAGAAAACTCTCTGTTCCCTCGGTAGCACAAGGTGTGCACATGCGTGATTTAGAATCTAAATCACGCAAATCACTTAGGCCTACTATACGTTTAAAACAGGTGTCATTGAGAGGACTCCAGGTGGTCCCCAGGTAAATGATGGAAAGTTGGTTAACCAGATGTAACTCTTTGAGAGCGTAAAAATGAAACCAAATGTCCATTTGGTTTCATTTTTACGCTCTCAAAGAGTTACATCTGGTTGAGTTTTGGGTCTGTGGGGCTAAAATGACATCAAATGGTGGTCTGTGGCTCAAATGCTGAATAACTGGTGGGCCCTGGGATCAAAAAGGTTTGAAAACCACCGGTTTAAAAGAAAGATAGGGAGGGAGAGACAGACAGACAGTGAAAGGTGCAGTCAGGCCACACTCACTCGGCCCTGCGTGGCCTGAAGGAGCCTGATAAGTGCCCTGTGCTCGTCATCATCAGTCTAACAGCAAGGAAGCAGGGGCGGATCTAGGCATGGGCATGGGGGGGCAATGCCCCCCTAAATACCCAGTCAGCCCCCCCAAACACGATGCCATGCAAAACAACCCAAGATATTTCAAATTAAAGTGCTTATATCTAAAATGATTTGAAACACTACTACTGCTACTAACTAACTACAGCTGTGTCACCACTAAACCAACAGCATCTCATCATTGAAAACAGAAAACTCTCTGAGTCAGACCTTTAGCTTTATGCATGCTGCGTCCTGTCACCGAAAATGGTAGGGTTGCGACTTCGCGCCACGGGCGATGAAGCCGCCCCCATACCATTTTCTCTGTTCTCTTGCACCCCCCCCCCAAAATAGGACATGTTACATCCGCCCCTGCATGGAAGCACGCAGCCACGCACGACCCAGACACCCCCAGAGGAGGAGAGAATTGTCTCCATCCCTGCAGCCCCTCTGCGGAACATTAAGGTGTAAATTTGGGACAGGAGCTGAGAGGAAGAAGCTCACGGAGCTTAGTTCACACAATGGCAGTAGTGGATGTGCTCTACACTAGCTCTGGTCCATAGTGCCATTGCTGTAACTGCCATTACTGTACCTTATGGGAAAATCAGCATCATTATCTCCCACCACCCTACCCAACCATCCTCTCTCCTCCTCACAAAGGGTTTACCTAGCTCTGATCCATAGCTCTTGCCTGACACTTGAGTTTCACTTCATTATTCAGTCTGAATCCAGCCCTCCCCACCACAGCAGCTTATGGGTTGTTGTCGTTGTCAAAGCGGCAGACTTTGGTTATCGGTTCATACCAACCAATGCTTTCTTTCTATTGAGAAAGAAAGCAGACAACGTTGTTGTCATTAATGTGCTAGCCCAGTTGCTAACCAAACAGCTGACGAGAGCTACTTGCAATTTGCAAAACAAACAAAACTGAGCAAAAGCAGTAAAATATGTCAACTGATTATGTTATTACTCATCAGTGTTATTATTGATGAGTAGGTCAAACGTTCTTTTATATTTCTATTAAAGAATAGAGGCAGGTCGGAGTTGCCATTGTGAGATTTTGCTGACTTTCACAGACCTCCATTGCCAGGCAGAATCATAGAAGCAGTGGAGCTACGGACCAGAGCTAGTTGTCCACAACTTTGTGCCTGCCGGTTTGGGTCCATGCCTGTGTCCAAGTAGTCCTATGTTACCAAACTGTTGACTTTGTGATTTTCCAAATGCATCATCTAACAGTCTGGACGAATGGAATGGAGGCCAGTGGGTGTGCATGGTGTAACTTGTGGCAATTATAAAAATTGTGGAATCTGGGGTGACCTGTGGGGTCTAGGGTAACCTGTGATATCTGGGGTAACATGTGGGGTCTGGGGTAACCTGTGGGTTCACGGTGTTGCATCATGTACTTCACAGAGGCGTGATTTTTTCCCCCTGTTTAGCAGCCCACGTGAAAATATTTGGGGGAAAAAGCGTTGGCGTAGCTCACCCCTCTGACCACTTCACGTGACAAAAAGGTCTGACTGGGCAGACCAGGGCATTCAGTATTTGTTTATTTTTAATGACCACTCAATCAGATGAGTCCCAGCTGGGATCAATGGAGATAAACGCATTACAGTTTTCATAATAGACAGCTGCTCAAGAAAGCCCTGTCCATCCGATCAAATTGTGACCACGCAAAAAGCTCTTGAGTATCCGTTGCTGCCATCTGGCCTTTGCCTTTGTGTCTCTAGGACGACAAAACAAGAATTAATCCCATAGGGATGAAGGAACTGACGTATCTGTGTAGTTTTGTCCACACGCATGATTATTGTTTTATGAGTAGGTCACCAACACCAACATGTTTATATTATCCAGATTATAGCTGATCTACAATGCACTTTTACCTGGTGTCGTGATGGACTTGACAGATTAACCAACAGATTCCTTTTTATAAACGTTATCAACATGGCTATGATTTAGGATGCTTATTTGGTTAATTTATTTTGTTCTAAAAACATGTAAAGGATCATATGTATGCACTCACGCCTCTGACGTTTACAACAAACAAATCTGTTTGAAAATCAGATGAGAAATAAGCGAGTTATCATCATTTAAAAAGTACGTATATACTCATAGACACAATGTTATGCTATACCAGGGTGCCCAAAAGGTAGATCATGATCTACCAGTTGATCATGCAGGCTGTGCAGGTAGATCACATGACAGTCCCCCCAACACTTGGACCCTTACCCATCTGTAACTCTTGAGAGCGTTGAAGCCAAATGGACCCTTATATTTAAAAATCTGAATTACGTAATTTTCAAGAGTCTACACAATTAGAAAATGGAGAATAATTCTTATTTTGACCAACGTTTTGCCAGTTCTCTTTCCCAATTGTGGACAAAAATGTGAAAGTTCTTAGTTCACGAACTGTCAACTCAAACCTCAAGTACTGTTTTCAAACGTCAGTAATAGCATATACAGGAAAACCTTCCAATTCTCCCCCTCTATTTTTCATTATAAGTGCATTATTCTTAAACACTATAACAGTAAGTAACACCATCAGCAACTATTTCAAAGCTCAAACTTTCAGGGGGGCTTGAAATGGATTTTCAAGCATGGAACAATCACATTTTTGATGTGTAGATCTTGTTAAGCTGGTGATTTTAAAAGTAGCTCTCAAGTCTAAAAAGTGTGGGCACCCCTGTGCTATACCCTGGCCACCACTTAACGATGTCACTTCCCATTGGCCAGCGGGGCAGGTGAAGCAACTAGCTTTCTTACATGGTTATTGGTTAAGCCCACAATGTGTGTCGCTATGTGGTTTTGTCTCTGAGGCTACTCTGGAATTACGCTTTGGAAGTTTATTCCCATGGGGAGTCGCCAGACACCAATCACCAAACCGTTTGGACAATGGGACATTGGGGGTAACGGGAGGGTAATCAATCAAGGAAGGCAACCTTTTGGGCAACCTCTTGGACGATGGGTTTTGAGAGGAAGTTGATTGCAAGTGTGATTGCAATTCAGGTTTTCACCTGATAAAAATGGAACAACAGAAACACACAGTACTTTGTAGATCCTAATCCATCGCAGCATTCTGTGCACATGACATACACTACAAGTTGTTGCTAAACAGGTTGCGTTGTACATCTCTATTCCTTTGTGGATTCGAGAGGGAACTTGGGAAAGTAATATGTAACTGGAGGTGCATTGGATATATCGATATTGCAATATATCGATCATGCACCTGGATGATAGCTATATTGATCGAGAAGCTGCTATATCGATATGGCAATATACTGTACGTCATGAATTACCTGGTGATCATTGTTGACAAACATACTTCTGGTTAACGTTATCTAAACCCTGCTTGCAAGTGCCAGGCCCCTCTCTTAGGAGGTTTAGACATTTTATTTTAATTTAAATATCTATGTGAGCCTCAGCCTCAGATTATTATTTTTAAATAAATGTATTTATCAGTAAATATTGATAAATCGATTGTGGCCTCTGCACTGTGAATCTGTGAAACATATCTATTGTGAGATTGCAAGCAATATCCACCACTATATGTAACATATTATTCTTTGATTCAAGTAATAATTAATATGTTTTCTAAGGGGTGAGTAAAGTAAAGATATTACTCTCTTAGTAATATTGTGTGGACAAGTGCTATTGTCCAACACTGCCTAGCACCAATCTGCTCTTGGTGCTGTACAATGATCACACTTTATTTGTCACTTTGGTACTATTTTTCCTCATCCTTTTATCAGTTGCACTGATATGCTCACGCTATGTTGTCCTATGTCATACAGTATGTCTTGTGTTGCTGTTTCAAACCTCTATGATATGCTGTAAACCAAATTGCCCCTCAGGGAATTTAATGAAGAACTATTTTTAATACTTTTAATAATGGTAATACTATAAATCTGCAAAGTAACTAAAGTTTTCAAATAAATGTACTGGGTAAAGTACAATACAGTAGTAAAACTATTAAATTCTGTGTAACCACTGTAAATTCTGTGTATGAATAAAAAATAAAAAATAATAATAATAAAAATAATAAAAAATACCATCTCCTTAATGTTGTTACAGGATTATTGTAACGAGCCATCCATCCATTTTCAACTGCTTATCCATAGTCGGGACACAGGGGGCCAACAGCTCCACCAGAGTGCTCCAGACTTCCCTCTGCAGAGCAACATTAGTGACTTCCTCCTGGAGGATCCTGAGACTTTCCGAGGTCAGTGAGTCGATGTAAATCCTCCATCTCATCCAGTTGGTCTTCCCCTGGGTCTCTAACTAGGTCTCTAAACAGCTGCCCCAAAGCACTGTGCCACTGTCCTAAGCTGGTTCCTTTCTTTCCCTCTAATCTTGCCAGATTTTTCATCCACAGGCAGAATTAAAAATCTGGCGAGGGAGAGAGTAGGGATTGAGCCAGGCTAATGCCAGCAGCCACCCAAACATACAGTATTTTGGCTGCTAGTATCACCGCATCTACACTCATGGGTTGACAATACCACCTGCCCATGGCAGGTAAATACAGTGGTAGAGCAGGTGAAGTTAGAGTACTGTAGGAAGAGAGTAGCGACACGCTTTGATCTCGCCACCTCACGACTCGTGTGTGGCTGGAGCCCAAACATACAGTACATAGCTAACCAATTCATCACAACACAGCCTCTTTTCTTACAATATACTGTACATTAACTAAAGCGACCTATATAACAAATCATTATTCACAACAGTGACAAGAGGTCTGTTATTGTGTTAAAATATTCTAAAATGCCTTAATTTTGCCAATTAACCAGAAAATGTGTGCCCTACTGTCACTGGAGCTGGATGGCGAGAGTTGTTTGTTTGGAACCATGAATCTAAGGGAGTCAATTCAATTCAATTCAAAGGAGCTTTATTGGCATGATAAAACAGACATTTACATTGCCAAAGCAAGAGTCACAAAACAATACAATAAAAACAGTTGAAAATGGGGACAAATATATACAGTTGGAGGGGGGTACAAATTTTTGTAGACAGAGTTATGCTACAATGCATTGTTTTATAAAAGGTTATAGCACATTATAACAACATTTTTATTGCTACTTCAAGACAGATCATGCAGAATAAGAAGAAAACTAACAGATTCCCTATCTGTTTAAATGTAGCAGCTCTGTTTACATGGAAGAGTCTGGATAGTACAGATTGTAGTCCTTAGGGTGGTTGAGTTCCATTGGCCAATCTTCTTACGTCGCAACGGTGCACAAATCTTGCTGCTGTGTTTGCACATTGTTGTATTTCTCCCAATAGGTATGGAAGTTTTCCCTCGTTGGTCATAGTTTTGAACTCGCGTTGAGTGTGTGCGATTTGTGGGAAGTATGTGTCTCTGATGTCTTGGTATAAGGGGCAGGTGGTTAGAAAGTGTAGCTCTGTTTCGACCACATTTTGTGTGCAGTGACTGCATAGTCGTGCTTCTCTTGGGAGTGGGGTTTGTCTGTGGCGGCCTTTCTCTATTGCGAGGAGTCACGTGCAGTTTTCAGCCAACAGCCGTCGTCTTTTCAGCCAATAGCTGTCTCTTTTCAGCCGAGTCAACGGGAGTGTCGCCACTCTCTTACTAGACTACTCTGGGTGAAGTCTACTACCTACCTGGTTTGCCCGACTGGGCCGGTGCACATTTTTATACACTGAGTGTGAAGTGGTTACGGCATGCACTCTGGCAAAAACAGCTGATCTGCAAGCTACATCACCAGGTTGCAAAAGCCATGAGTTTTCTCAGTTTAAAGGACCTCGAAACACTGGTTTCCAGGCTGTTCCACTGTGTGGCTCCTATGTAAAGAGAAATATGCCTTTGCTTTTAAAAGCCGGAAGGAAGCACCATATCTGCTATACTACTGTAGCTCTGTTAAAATGGTTGTGCAACTCAAGGTAACTACACAGCAACAAAAAAAATCCTCAACAAAAGTGTTCTTACCCTTTAATATGTTGTTAAAAAGGGAGCATGCAGGTCTGGATGATACTGTACAGCCTCCCAGACAGGCTTCACTAATCAGCAGCCTGCTGCCACACACCCTGAGCTCTGCCAACCCAAGGTCACCTGACTGCCAAGTATGGAAATTCAGCTGTCTAGGAATCTAGAATCTTGCACACTGTCTTTCTCTCTTTGTGTGTGTGTGTGCGTGTGCATGTGTGTGTGCGTGTGTGTGGGGGGGGGGGGGGGGGGGGGGGCTCCAGTATATGTATGCGCACGCACACACACACACACACACACACACACACACACACACACACACACACACACACACACACACACACACACACACACACACACACACACATGCCAGGCCTTGTGCCAAATGCACCAGCCTAACATCAACAGAAAATCTTTTGCACTAGAAGCATGTGATCAGGCTGCACAAGCTCTTCTGTGTGTGTGTGTGTGTGTGTGTGTGTGTGTGTGTGTGTGTGTGTGTGTGTGTGTGTGTGTGTGTGTGTGTGTGTGTGTGTGTGTGTGTGTGTGTGTGTGTGTGTGTGTGTGTGTGTGTGTGTGTGGTGTGTGTGTGTGTGTGTGTGTGTGTGTGTGGTGTGTGTGTGTGTGTGTGTGTGTGTGTGTGTGTGTGTGTGCGCACGTGCATAATTGCATATCATCCGCTGGTGTGGAGTATCATCATCATCCCTAAATCATCGCAAAGCTGTGTGTGTGCACGTGCATGTGCATGACAGTGCGTGTGTTTTGGGTTGGGGGGATTAGGATGGAGCGCTGCCTGTGATGATGACAGGCTAGCGAGGAAATCATATTTGCACAGAGCCTGAGACTCAATGTTTGAGGTGAACAAATACCATGATATCAGGATGGGGGGATTACGGGCTTCTTTTTTTAGACCCCCCCCCCCCCCCCCCCTCCCGACCCTGTCATTAGTTTATTTGACATAAACCAACCCTCCCTACTTCCAAATAATCCCAAAGTGCAGTGTGTATACCCTCTGGCTGCTATGGAAACAGGACCACTGTTACAATAACTATACTGGATGGATAAGGATTTAGAACAGTGGTTTTCAACCTTTTTCATACCAGGGACCACTATTTGTTCAGAATTTCAGCCATGCACCACCATTTGATGGCATTTTAGCCCCACAGATCCCACAGGCCCCACTTTTGTCCACAATACCAGGCTGGATTTTACATAAACAAAACAGGCAAACATGCAGATCAGACCATTCACTAAGACATTCTCTAATTATGTAGACTTGGGCTAGTTAACATGATGAATATTTTAACTCTTGAGAGTGTAAACATGAATCTAATGAGTCCCGGGATGCAAGGAGGGTCCTTTGAGATGAGTCCTGCACGGACGTTTGACAAGTCCCACTGCTGCGATCATGTTAGAAGTCAGATTTTGTCATATTTACAAATTCTAAGGGTTATTTTGATCTCTATTTTTCATGTTTTGTTTTCTCCAAAATCCAGCCTGGATTTTGTGATTTTTCTGAATAAATAGTGGGCCCTGTTATGAAAAAGGTTGAAAACCACTGATCTGCATCACTGCTGAAGTACCACCTCAGAACATATTCCTCTCTCCAAGCACTACCATAATAAGTGAGGGATAATGTATGGCTGAGTGGTCATTGTTGATAAATCACCGGCAGGGTGGATTATTAAGCGGAAACGGAGGTGCTTAATCACCATGAAGGTGATTTATCTGTCAACAATGACCACTCAGCCTTACATTATAACGCTTTAATATTTCATGGCTATACCTAACATGAATCAATACATTGACCCCAAAAGACAACAAACAAAAGTATTGGTTAAGTTTCCTGTTGGCCGCCTCTGCCCAGCTGCACTGGGAAAACAAGGGTGTAGGGCTGCAACGATTCATCGATGAATCGTAATCAAATCGATTATTTAATTAGTTGTCAACTATTTTGGTTATCGATTAATCGGTTTGTCATCTAATCGCTGGAGTTCGTCCCAGTTTTCCCACTTAGCCATAGTTTTTTTCCAGTGTATGAATGTAAGTGTATGAAATTCCTCTATTTTCAACATTTTACTGTCATTAATTAATAATACAGTATATGTTGTGTGGACATGTTAAAAGTTCCCCCATTCTGTGTTTCCTAGAAATGGAGTTCTGAAAAAAATCATGATCATCAAAATTCTTTTAGGACCTTTCTTTCTGGGAGTGTACAAATGTGAACCAAAAGTGAACCAAATGGACCCTATTTGGACACTCTCAGAAAAAATTGAAAATGATGGAATCCCTCTTTAGGTGATGGCTAAAGAGTCATAATCCGATTAATGAATGAATTGGTTAAATAATGAAATGTGAAAATTATGGAAATAATTGTTAGTTGCTAAAGAAATTATATAAAAATTATATAAAATCGAGGATAGATTTTGTGATAAGATGGATATACTGTAATAACCTGCGTGGGTACTGCTTCGACTATTTCTCACTCGTATGTTACCAAAACATTATTGAGAGCAGTGTTTAGGTCAGGGGTGTCAAACTCGGATACAGAGTGGGCCAAAATTTAAAACTGAACAAAGCCGCGGGCCAAGTTTGAACGAACTAACCTTTTAAAGGGGAATTCCACCCATTTTCAAAATTTTCCTGAAAGGGTACAAATGTGAACCAAATGGACCCTAGCGGGTCCATTTGGTTCCATTTGTACCCTCTCAGGAAAAATGGGTCTGAAAGAAAAATCATTAACATGGTGAAATACATCTTGGTAATGTCATCAGATGTATTTCACCGTGTTAATGATTTTTTTTTTACCTCCATTTTTAGTAAATACAGAATTGGGGGAACCTTAGAGATGTTGTGTCCACACAACATCTCTAAGGTATATTAATGACATTAAAATGTTGAACATGGGTGGTCTTCCCCTTTAATTTCATAGGGCCAAATGAAATTGGGCCAAATTTGGCCCGCGGGCAAGAGTTTGACACCCATGGTTTAGGTGTTATTGATGGTGTGTGTGTGTGTGTGTGTGTGTGTGTGCGCGGGTGCGTGCGAGTGTGTGCGGGTGCGTGCGTGTGCATTTATGTTTACATGGCTGTCATGTTGCAGACTGCAGTGAATCAATCAAGCGGCTGCAGCCAGGTGCTCCGAGGCGTTGAGTTAGGCAGCGTTCCGTTATTTGGCGTTATTGACCAATCAGAATCAAGCTTTCAAATAAGACGTTTTATCACTGATGTTAAAATACAGGAGTGTGTTATTGCCCCTTTATTGTTCCCCTCCCATTCCCCTAATCCACTAATTCTGCTGCTCTGACAAAACTCTGTGTAATCACTAAACGACACAACTGATGATATTTCTAACGTGATTAATCCATTCTCAAATCTCCTATTAACTAACGGCTAGTTGTGCTGTCATCATTTCAGCACGTCTGGACAGCCTGTTTGGACCCTAGCGGGTCCATTTGGTTCCATTTGTACCCTCTCAAGAAAAATGGGTCTGAAAGAAAAATCATTAACATGGTGAAATACATCTTGGTGATCTCATCAGATGTATTTCACCATGTTAATGATTTTTTCAGACCTCCATTTTTAGGAAATACAGAATTGGGGGAGCTTATTTTTATCATGTCCACACAACATCTCTAAGGTATATTAATGACATATTAAAATGTTGAAAATGGGTGGTCTTCCCCTTTAATTTGATAATGTCTCAAGGGCCAAATGAAATTACACAGCGGGCCAAATTTGGTCCGCGGGCCAGAGTTTGACACCCATGGTCTATTGCTTGGTGAGAAGAACTACCCGTAGTAATATAAACATTTCATTCTGTGTACCACCCGAGGGCTGTTCCCTACCCAGTGGTTTGGAACCGCTGTGTTAATTGACAGTTGAGTGTTTATTGACTTAAATTAATCTCATTGACCAAACCATCTAGTAGCAGTTAATGAGTGCTCTCATGTCATAAGGTGTGTGTGTGTGTGTGTGTGTGTGTGTGTGTGTGTGTGTGTGTGTGTGTGCGTGTGCGTGTGCGTGTGCGTGCGTGTACGTGCGTGCGCTTTATGTTAAGACATTTTTCCGCAAATCTGCGTCAATCACACAGTTACACCCCCCTCCCCCGCCATTGCCTTAGATCAGGGGTGCCCAAAAGGTAGATTGTGATCTACCAGTAGATCACACAGACCATGCAGGTAGATCACATGACAGTCCCCCCAGCACTTGGACCTTTATGGATCTGTAACTCTTGAGAGCGTTACAATGAAACCAAATGGACCCTTACGGGTCCATTTGGTTTCATTTTACCGCTCTCAAGAGTGAAATTATATTTAAACATCTGAATTACGTATTTTTCAAGGGTCCACACAATTAGAAAATGGAGAATAATTGTTATTTTGACCATAGTTTTGCCAGTTCTCTCTCCCAATTGTGGACAAATACGTGAAAGTTCTTAGCTTTGGGTGCAAGAGACTAAACTCAAAATCACAAACTGTCAACTCAGAGCAGTCACCTAGTAACTCTATAGTGGCTGGCATCTTACTAGAAACCAAATAACAAATGGACCGGCAATAACGAGGATCATGAGAAATGTCAATGACATTTAGAAGATTTGTACTCCCCACACTGTTGAGTGTGTGCATGTGCACATCATGCGACCAGGGAGGACTGGGTTTTTTTCCAAATCACTTACTATACCTTTAAGGCCGTTGCACACCTCTGCGTTTTCCGGATAAAAAATTACCATAGTCTGAAAATTGTCTACAGTATATGCATGCGATATTTGGCAGCAGAGTTCAATAACCTTTTATTTTGTATAATAACAACCTAAAATAACCTAAAAAAAAAAAAATTAATTTGTGCTTTAAAGCAGGGGTTTTCAACAGGTGGTTCGGGGCCCACCTGTGGTCCTTGAGAAGGTTCCAGGTGGTCCCCAGGCTAAATGATGGAAAGTTGGTTAACCAGATGTAACTCTTGAGAGTGTAAAAATGAAACCAAATGGACCCTTGGGGGTCCATTTGGTTTCATTTTTACACTCTCAAGAGTTAAAATATTCATCATCTGAATTAGCACCACTTAATTAAGAAGTTTACACTGTTTTGTTGGCAGAATACAGCCTGGAATTGTGGACAAAATCAAAAGAATTCTTTAATTTTAGGTCTTTGGAGTGAAAATGTAATCAAATGGTGGTCCGTGGCTCAAATGCTGAATAAATGGTGGTCCCTGGAGTCAAAAAGGTTGAAAACCCCTGCTTTATAGGAACACTGCTAACTGTTGCCTCATGCATTGGAGAGAACAGAAATGGGTCTTTGCTCAACAACAACACGCAAAGCTCGCCAGAGGTGTATTTTTTTTTCTCATCGTCATGGCAACAGCGGTTCACTGGTGTGTGTGCACGTGTGTGAGATCCTGTGTGTGGCAGGTGATGTAATTGTGTCTGTCACTGTTGTGGCCATAAGCACACCATGAGATAACACACACACACACACGCACACACACATGCACACACACACACACACTACAGAACAGATTTATGGTTCAAAAGGGAGCTGTGTCTGATCTCATGGTCAATGGTCAATGGTCAGTATGTGTGTGTGTGTGTGTGTGTGTGTGTGTGTGTGTGTGTGTGTGTGTGTGTGTGTGTGTGTGTGTGTGTGTGTGCGCGTGTGTGTGTGTGTGCGCGTGTGTGTGTGTGCGCGTGTGTGTGCGTGTGTGTGTGTGTGTGCGTGCGTGTGTGCGTGTGTGTGTGTGTGCGTGTGTGTGTCCAGGGGTTATCGACATGGATATAAATAGCGTTCAGAAAGAGGAGACAAAAAGGGAGCCATTGGTGGTGCTGCAGATGTCAGTTTCATCCAGCTGATTGCTGGAATATGTTTGCTCAGACGGTTATCCCCTGGGGGCTAATAGAATGTCATGCTCGTAAACGCATTATTGAGGACCGTGAGGCCGTCGCTGGATTATTAGGTCATGTTGAACGAGCGACAAGTAAGCACTTGTGACTGAATATTGACTTCATTGATTGCAACCAGTAATTTGAAGACTAAGGGCTCCATTTTCGTTAACCCTAAACCCCTTATCCCTAAACTTCTTTACCTTTTTAAACTATTTAAAAAAAGAACATTTTTCAGTAGTTCAAATGGCCAGTCTACAAGCTCACAACATGTTAATAGATTGACATGTTGAAATATTCCAAAAAGTGTTTCAAAATAGTAAAAAAAAAAGGGATTTGGGATAAGGGGTTTAACTCTTTGACAGATCAGCAGAAAAGCTAGGCTCGCTCCCATTAGGCTCAATATTAACACAATAATTTATAGAAAATCCTCTGTTGTGAATTTGTACAAATGAATGATATCCAAAGACAGTTTAAGGTGTCTACTTTAAGGGAAAAAATAAAATGAGTTGATCAAGTGTTTCGGCTTTTTTAATACATTTGGCAAAACAGGCTGTATGTTCACATTTCATTGTTTCCAGGGCTCATTCAGAGATAAATGCATTTAAAGTTATATAATTTATCATTTATCAATGATAGTTGTAAAGTGTGTGAGGTGTTTTCTGGGTTTTGTAGTGTAATCACCACTCAAAGGACTTCATCAGGTGGTGTGCAGTGAGTTAATGAGCTTGTTAATAAAACAAAACCCAAAACGACTTTTGGAGTGATAAACAGACAACAGAATAATCAATCACTCCAAAAGTCGTGGTAAAACAGTTAAGGAGTTAATATGTAACGAAAATGGAGCCATAAAAAAAAAACATGCTGGAAATTACCGCATTGCCCCGAATATAAGACGACCCTGGTATATAAGACGACCCCTATTTTTTTCAAGACTCATTTGTGTAAAAAGAACATTGAATGGCAAATAATACTGTCCCCAAATATAAGACCATGTTTTAGGATATTTCTATTGGGAAAAAAAAACTTATGCTGGCTCAGGCCAATAGGGTATGTCAACTACCTTTTTCCCACCGACAAACTAACTAAATAAATAAAAAAAAAACTTTAAAATGATTACTGAAAGTATGACAAAATATGATAATTTCATCAACAAATAAACAAAATAAAATGTCAGGCAAGGACTAGTGGAGCAGTCGTCCTAAGATATATCATTTTATACTTGGTTACGGCAGGTGTCATGATCCTGAAATAGCCAATCTATAAGGTCACAGTGCATGGCGACCACATCCTTCAAAAACACATTTTAGCTGAGTAAAGCAGCTGTCGACCACTCAATGAAAACCCACTGGTGTAGATCTATTACAGGGGTTTTCAACAGGTGGTCTGGGGACCACCAGCGGCCCTGAGAGGATTCTGGGTGGTCCGCAGGCTAAGAAGTTGGTTAACCAAATGTAACTCTTTGACTTTGAGAGCGTAAAACATGAAACCAAATGAACCCTTGCGGGCCCATTTGGTTTCATGTTTACACTCTCAAGAGTTAAAATATACACCATCTGAATTAGCCCAAGGCTGCACACCGAGAGAATGTAGAAGATTAATGGTAATTTTGATCTGTCTGTTTGCCTGTTGTCCGTTTTCTCCGAAATCCAGCCTGGAATTGTGGACAAAAGCAAAAGAAATCTTTAGTTTTGGGGTCTATGGGGCTAAAATGTCATCAAATGGTGGTCCGTGGCTCAAATTCCGAATAAATAGTGGGCCCTGGTATGAAGAAGGTTGAAAACCACTGATCTGTTGTATTTCCAGCATCCACTACTACAGATTCCTGCATAGACAGCACTCCCTCTGGTGGACAGAGAATGTTAGTGCAAAGTAAACCTGTTTCCTTTGTCTCAGATCGATTTCAAGAAGACACTGTGAACTTGTGTGTGTGACGTGGAGACAGCCATTCAAGAGAATCAGTCGTTATATGAAAAACTAATAAAATTAAAAAATATGGTTGAGATTAGGGTCTGGGTTTTGGCTGGATTATACTTTATACGTAGAATGCCATGGCCATGTGAGAGGTATAGTGTAATTTGAAGAGACCTACAGGACTTTAAAATGTAACACAGTATGTGTGGTATTGCTGCAAGAATTTAAAAGAATTTTGTCTGGGGAAATAGTGAAAATGCCAACCATAAAATTGCTGTCCTAAAATGCTAATGTCCTCCACTAATAACATAAAATGCAACAAAAACGATAACACATCTTTCAGTTTTTTCTGTCGTCCTATTGAGCATCTGGTTCATAATACGGATAAAGCTGATTTGCAGTCGTGGGTGTGGGTGTGGGTGTGTGTGTGTGTGTGTGTGTGGGTGTCTGGGTGTCTGGGTGTCGGGGTGTGTGTTGGCGTGGGATTTGGTAGCCTGGAAACTAGGCGAAAGAATATGCCCTGGACAGATTGGCTCTGGCACTCCTCTATTTGAATTACCGGTACATTTTGCTGCACGCTAGGGACACCACTGTGTGTCATCGGTGCCCATACCCGAGGCAGTGTTGGCGTGAAGGCCTTTCTGTGTGGAGTTTGAATGTTCTACTCATGTCCCCTAGGGTAGATACCCTCACAAAAACATGCAGCAATCCTGGGCTCTAAACTGCCTCCCCCTGGCCAGCCGGGGCGCCTGATAGAGGGGACAGGAACTGGTTGGAATAACGTGTTCATTCCACACGTTACGTCCAACCAGGAAAACTCCCCCCTATGAAATGAAAAGCTTGGAGCCCTCATGCATTGAAGGAAGCATGAGGCCAGTCCGCTACTTCCTTCAAGATTTACAGATCTATAAGGGTCCATTTGGTTACCAACTGTCATTTAGCTGGGAACTACCTAGAATCCTCTCAGGGACCACTGGTTGAAAGCCAGTGTTGCAAACTTGGAGAATTTGTCGCTATATTAGCTTTTTTTCAGACCCCCTTAGTGCCAAAATTAGTGAAAAACTCCTGGTGGAAAATCTAGTGCTTTTTTTGCTGGTGAGTTGATGCGAAATTGATTGGCAGGCGCCAGAGATAAAACCCTCATTCTCTGTGGTTTTCAACCAGTGGTCCCCAGGCTAAATCATGGGAAGTTGGTTAACCAGATGTAACTCGTTAGGAGTGTAAAAATGAAACCAAATGGACCCTTACGGGTCCATTTGGTTTCATTTTTACTCTCTCAAGAGTTAAAATATTCATCATATGAATTAGACCAAGTCTACACAACTAGAGAATGTAGAAGATTAATGGTCATTTAATGGTCAGATTCCCTTCCAGGCGAGCATCTAGCGCATTCTAGTGCATTTTGGAAGTGCCACTAGTGCATTTTTAATTTGGGCAGTTGGCAACGCTGTTGAAAACCCACTGCTAATACTAATGCATTCTCTCTGTGTGTGCGTGCGCCCTTGTTTCTCTCCTCCCAGCCTGGTGACTGTTTCCTGACATGACCGAGGTTCAGGAGCCAGTGCTGGACTTTGCAGCGTCGGAGCGCGCGGGTCGACGGAACGCTCTGCCAGACATCCTGGGCTCCCCGGCAGGGGTCAACCCCACCGACCTGCCCCTCAAACTGGCTGAGCTCAACCTCAAAGGTAACTATATATAGCTCTCCCTCCTCTCATCTCATAGAGAAAAAGAAACAGGAGGTGGTGGCAGGGTCATCAACACTCAGGGGACTCAGGGTGACCAGATGTCCCTCTGTGCATCCCTCATTTCCCTCATTTCCAAGACTTAAAGGTAGGGGAAGTGATTTCACTTTTGTCAGATATCACCCACATTTTTTCTGTTAAAATGCTCTATTATAAGGTGTGGAAACCATATGGAGTTTCCCCCTCCCCCACGTTAGCAGAGGAGCTAATAAAAGTTCCCCAGGTGGTGGCGAATTCTCCTCCAATCAGGATCGAGCAGCAGGTTCACATAGTGCAGCTACTGTTGGACGCCCCCCTAGTGCCCCAGGCTGGTACTACACCACGAATTTCAAATCACTTACCCTACCTTTAAGTCCCCATAAATTCAGTACCACATTGTGACTTACAGACAACAATGTTCAAATGACCTAATATGTGAACTGTATATGACTTTGTGACACAATTTGAATGACTTTGTTACACGTTTTGAATTCGTAGATCAGCTATTTCCGCTTTTTGTATCTACAGTACAGTATGTGTACAACCAGCAAACACTGTCCGCTTCCCATATACACTCTATATTTTGGCAATTCCAAATATAGAGTGTGTGATGCACTCACACACTCACAGTATATGGCTCACTGTGCTCGCAAGTATGCACATGGTACATATACAATATGTAGATTTTTCAGCATGGACACGATTATAACTAAACAATAGACCTTTCCGAAAGCCTTGCCCCCTCACCATTGTCCAACCATGCTCATTCATTCCAGCGTTAATATCATGGACATTACACCATTACTGGTTCAATACTCGTTCAGTTTTGGAACCAGACATTCAAAATCTCTTCCAAATCCATCAACAAGGCCTGCTGTATGCAGTGGAAAATGTATGTGTGGGTTTTTTTTCATATAATGAAACTGGGGAAGTTTGTTTTCTCACATGTTATGATTAGCTGTGATTGGACCTTAGCAGTTTGGGGAGGGGCTTAGCTAAAGGGCTATTGCAAATAACTCAAATATTAATGAAATAAAATAAATGTAATAACTGTGACAGGCATACTGACTGACGGTTCAACATTCTTTTTTTTTTTTCTTTTTTTTTAACATATTTTATTCGGGTTAGTAGGTACATTACAGAAAGTACATTGCAAAAAGTATATAAAAACATGACCCTTTTTATTTTAAATAAATTCAACGTTGAATCAACGTTGAATCAATGGATTTTGCTATCTGGGAGATGATAACAATAATGATAATTCGATAGAAGGAATAAAGAGAACATTTGGTCAGAGGGAACGGTTCAACATTCTGCCTCATCTTGTTTGTTTTCTATTGGTTTTCTTTATATTCAGATGGTCCCGGGACGGGAGCCGAGTCCCCCACCACGGCGGCAGAGGGAGGACCCCCACCACCTCCGCCGCCGAAGCCCTCGGACGACGCCACGGGATCGTAGTATGGACGCCTTTTTTACACACCACCTCCTCCTCCTCCGGGTAGGAAGAAGAAGAAGAAGATGACCCGAGAAGAACGGAAACAGAGGCTAATCTTCGACAGACTTTTGGCGTGTGTCACGTGTGTGTGCGCCTATAGCTACCGGCGGCCATGTTTGATGCACAACAAGCTGTCGACGGACGGTGTGGGACGGACTGAGGGGGAGTGGAACTGTAATGAGTGGTGGTGCAACGCAGTGGTTCTCAAAGTAGGTGGCGTTCATGGTGGGAGGCGCCTCGGGGTGCCACAGGAATACTTTGATAATATTTGGAAATAACAGACCCGAACATGAGTAAATAATTGGTTCCCTTTCCCAGAAGAGGCATGCTGGAGTTCAATCGATTTTAAAGGGAACCCACCATGACTTTTACATCTTTCAAGATTTTCGGGTTTTTTTGCACCACCCCAAAGTTTTTCTGATTTTTCTGAATGGATGTGTCTGGACCGTCCTCCGATTCTTTCCTAACCTGATGTCATATTGAGGGACAAATTTCAATCGCCACCCTCCTTCAACTCCACCCACCCCTTTAAAGTCTTTGGTATGCATGGATCAGCCACCAACTCCTCCCACTGTGGTTCAATGCCTCCTCTCTCCCTCCTAACGGGACTGAGGGATAAGTGGCGAAGAGGACAGGGGGTGAGGGTGCCCCTGAGGCGTGGACATATGTGGTATTGCAGCAAATGGCTTGAAATTATTGAAATGGCTTGATAGTATAGCAACCTGAGAGAGGCGAAAATTAATCTGAGAGCTTGTTTAGGTTTCAGTGGGTATAACAAGGTTTTAAAGGGCAGAATTTATATAATGAATTGGGTTTTAAATTCATGGTGGATCCCCTTTAATCAGGGTTCCCGTGGGATCTTAAAAAGTCGTAAAAGCATTAAATTTACGAATTTGAAAAAAATACCTTAAAAAGACTTAGAAAGTCTTGAATTTTTATATCTAGGTCTTAAATTTTGCGCAGTTTGTAATTCCTACGTGTCGCATTGCTCCTCAAAATGTTCATTTGTCAACCGCGTGTTTGGTTTAAATAACGTAGCCAAAAAACATACAGGCTTACTTAAAAATACATACTTTTACATAAATATGGCATTGTTAATTTCTTTTGGTGCTGGTAAATGAAAAGGTAGGTAGCACCAGTGCTAGTTGTGAAAAATATATAAAACGCTGCTTATTGACGATGGCCGTGAAATGGGTATTACGTTTTATATAAATGGCCTTAAAAAGACTTAAATTTTACTTTAAGAAACCTGTAGGAACCCTGTTTAATGTAGCCTAATGTAGATCTGGCGTAATGGACATGGATATTGCCCTGTAGTGACATACTCTGTCTTGGTGGGGAAGGATAACAGTTTTGTTTACTTAAATATGACATAAATGCCTAGTGCCATAATAGCATAACATATAAAACAACAATGTAATTCAGGGGTGCCATCAAGTGGACGGAAAAAAAGTCATTTCGGTCTCCTGAGCCAAACAAGTTTGAGAACCGCTGGTTTAATGGACCGATGGATCGCCACTTGCCCACTCCCCTACGGTGACAAATAGACGGACAATGCCTGGAGGACAGGACAGGGCTGGGTGATATATCCGTATTTTATCCATCTTTATATACAGTATATACATACACACCGTATAACACTAGAGATGTACTGCCTGGGATGTTGGAGATCATTATACGACCAGTGTGTTGTTGTCCTTTTCTGGTGTAAGTCGCTTCAAGCCTTAATGTAATCATTTGAAAAGAAGGCAAAAATCTTGTAAGAAATAGCAGCCAACCTTCAAAGCTTGTTCAAAAGCAGCCAATCGAGTAGCCTCACAACGTGTCATGTTGCTTTTAGCTTGTAACCTGGCGTTGTCCGGACTGATAGCAGGAATTCACTGACTCTTCTGCACAGTGTCAGTGAATCCCTGCTATGAGTTTGGCCCCGCCAGGATTTTTTTTTTAGATTGGCTATTTTCGCTTAGAAATATAGTGACATTTTATATTTTCCAAATGGCCAAGCGGCCATTCTGGCACAATCTGTATGGATCACTCGCACACAGTACCACAAACAGAACGGATGCACGCCTTTGCTGCCTGGCAGATAATAATGTACACTAACCACAAAGTTTTGCTCTGTCGCGCAACAGAGGGGACGTGCACACATAACCGTCAGAAGGGGCTTTACCCCTTGCCCTTTTACCCAACTGTCCTTTCCAGACAACAAGTGCAGCATTTACAATGGTGTATGGTGAAAGAAATGCACACACAACTCCTTTTTTCCATGCCAGATACTGGAAGGCATCATTCAAAGTCTGCTGAACTTGAACACAGTATTTTGCATGGAACAAATTTGTTTCAAAATCCATGTTGTACGCTGCATTTCCACTAACTAGTGTTGAGGGCTTGTAGACAACACTCTGCACATCCCAAAAAAAGCTGACCTACAAGCTCACCCACACCACGGTGTGTTGTGAGCTTGTAGACCTGGGGCTCAATTTTCGTTAAGTGCTAAACCCCTTATCCCTCTTTTACTATTTTGATAAACGTTTTTGAATAGTTCAACATGCCAATCTACTGACACGTTGTGAGTTTCTAGACTGGCCATTTTAACTATTGAGATTTTTTTTTTTTTTTTAGTTTCAAAAGGCAAAGAAGTTGAGGGATAAGGGGTTTACAGGTGACGAAAATCTAGGCCCTGCTGTTTTCTGTGGGTCCACACAGCAGCATCACCATGAATGATGAATGCCACGATGTTGGGCCAGAACACATTGTGCTGCCAGTGCCACATTGTGCTGCTTTGTAAAATACTTGGGTTTGGTCGTTACCTTGTGGTGATTATAGTGTCTCTGTTGTTGGACTATCAGTGTGTAAACAACAATGTCCTCAGTACTTACATTACACAGTGTAACTGCTCTCAGAGTCACTGTTTTATAGCACTAGAGTCTGACCAATATGTAACATCACATTTGATCTTAAAGGAGAATTCCATACCAAAAACACATTAGGCATCCACCTACCTTTCTTCTACATTTCCTCCTGAGGTCCCCCTCTCCTCCTGCAGCTTGCACTGGCGCAGGTTGTCTTCATTCTAATGCGTATTTTAGTACCTCAAACACGCATCATATTTTAACCCACTAAACAATACTTTAGTACTACTTGCCATTCCCTGCCATCGAACTTGTGGAACATGAAGATGAATTGATTCCATCGATTAATCCGTTCTTTGATCCACACCAGAAACACAATTATGTCATCATACATTAGGTTTCAGAGATCTGGCGCCTCAAAATACAGGTTTCAAATGAGAAAGTCGTGGCCGATATACACAATATACATAATATACATAATCATCAAGTTTGGCGCGTTTTGTGTTAATAGTATGCTAGTACACATGCCCTGTAGGTCACTCTTGGGCAGTAACTAATTTTAGATTACATATTACTGTAATATTATTACTTTTGCTCCAAAAAGTAAAGTAACGAGATTACTCTGCAAAAATGGGTAATAAGTAACGCTTAAATGAGCATGCAAAAATAGAACAGATGTACAAGCTATCGACAGGTACTGTAACAACAGAGATGTGCAGTAGATTGTAGATCCAGTCCACACGCTGCATCCTGCGCACAGAGACAGATTTTGTTGGCTTTGTTTTCAGGTGCAGTTTGTAGGATTGGAGACTATTATTATTCCAATAAATTGGATTCAGTTCTAAAAAGAGCTCGCTAAACAGATTATGTTGTACATCTCTATTTTTTGGTGTTGAGAACTTGGGAAAGTAATAACGTAATATATTACTCTTCGATTCCAGTAATAAGTAAAGTAAAGATATTACTTTGTCTAAGGGGTAACGAGTAAAGTAAAGAAGTTACTTTCCTAAGTAATATTCTCGTACACATGCCCTGTAGGTCACTCTGGGGCAGCTTTTACATGAGGTACCCAGTGGTAGTCAATTCCAGGGGAGAGGTCCCCTCTCTCTCTATAGTGTGAGGTGCCGCACTTTGCTGGAAAAAATAATCTGCCAGGATTATCCTGTAGTGTAGTGTGTGCTGCTATCAGTTTCAAGCTACTACAATCACCCTTCATTAGAAAGAAGACAACCGGTGCCAAAACAAGCTGTAGGAGGGGAGGGGGACGCCAGGGTAAATGTAGTACAGGGGGCGTGACAAACACTAAAGGCAATATATAGAGTAGGAGGGATCAAGGTAGATGGATGCCCAATGTGTTTTGGTACGGTTGCAATCTACAAGCCTACAATGAGTCATGGTGCGACATAGCGTGAGCTTGTTGAGTAACTAATGACATTTTGAACGTTCTCATCTCAATGAATTGTAGTGGAGCAGCACAGTTTGAGTGGTAGTCTGACCATTGTTTCTGCATTCCGGTCTAATGGTGGCTCTAATCTTACTATGCGTCATTGCGTCCCCCTATGTACAGTACTTACAGTAAGTAAATGTGCTTAGTTACTTTCTACCCCTGCAATCATATAGGCTTTAAGTGGTTAATCGTTAGTAGCTGAAGATCTGTGTGACATTATATTTGAGAATCCTGGTGTAATGTCGGCTTTTGTAAATGTACCACTTTAGATTAATTGCCATAATAAGACTGTTAATAATAATAATAATGATGATTAATAATAATGCTGAACACTTAACAGGGATTTGAATAATCTTTAAGGTGTCTGTGATATGCATCTTTCTTTTGTGAGACAACAGTGAGGACAGCAGCGTTCAGAATATCTTTATACAATCAGATAAAATACACTACCACACTCACGTTTATTGATAAAACACGTACAGCAATTACATTCCACAACCACTAAAGTGCTGTAACTGATATTTATATTCTTGTTAATCCGAGGACACATCTGTATCAGCTTATACATTTTAATCACTTCATTTTAAACTTGAGCTTTCCAAAAACATATTTTTGGACAATTGTGCACAAGGTGCAAATCAAGGTGCAAACAAACATTCTTTCACAGTGATCTTTGCTTTTGGGAGGTCCCTGGAACAACATATTTTGAGATGTATGTCAGCTAAATAATACATAATAGTGATTTGGGAGACATTTGTAGAATCTGGTCTCATCACTAAATGAACTAGTTGCACTTCCAAAATGCACTAGAATGCGCTAGATGCTCACCTGGAACATACAGATCAAAATGACCATTAATCTTCTACATTCTCTAGTTGTGTAGACTAAGTTGGGATAATTCACATGATGAATATTTTAACTCTTGAGGGTGTAAAAATGAAACCAAATGGGGGTCCATTTGGTTTCATTTTTACGCTCTCAAAGAGTTACATCTGGTTAACCAGCTGTCCATCATTTAGCCTGGGGACCACTGGTTGAAAACCACTATCATAGGAGGAAAAATGGTGAAAAATGAGGGTTTTATCTCTAGCGCCTGTCAATAAATTTCGCCCCAACTCACCAGTAAATCAACTAACCACTAATTTTGGTGCTAGGGGGGTCTGAAAAAAAGCTTAATATAGTGACAAATGCCTTCTCATGGCCCATCCCCGCTGAAAAGAAATTTATATTTCATTTGAATGTGAAATCCCTCTGGCCAAAAAAACGTCCCTGTCCTGATAAAGCAGACAATTTTTTTTAATTAATTTTGAACCCCCACAAGTTTTTGCTGTTGGCTAGCCTGCTGCTAAATAGTAACATCAGCAGCCTATGCCACCTGCAGACTGTTCATGCCAATGGGCAGAGCCAAAGAGAAAGACAGAGTTGTGACATTGAGGTCATTGGGTCAGAAACTGAGCACCCGAGTGCTTGTTTTCAACGAGGACGGCACAAATATGAGCTATGTTAAGCATGTATGCAACGTCTCCACTGTTAAAGTATTGTACAGTAACAACTAAAGTCTACTTAATGTTATTATGTTGTAATATCACTACAAAACAATACAAACGGAAGGGATTTAAGATCGTTAAAGCTGGGCTGTTGCCCGAGTCGAATGCATTTCTGCCTACGTCTGTTCCAGGACTATGTGTTGTCCCCATCCCCAATAGAAGTCTATGTAGAAGAGCCTCCATTGGACTGACCCCGTGAAAATACATTTGAACATTTGTAAACAAATGTAGTGAATGTAGTGTTAGCTTGTACATATGGTAGTTTCTCTATAGCTATGGTCCTGGGCAAACATCTAATCTCTCTTTTGTGTCTTAAGCTTTTGCTATCAACCACTCACTACTGTATTCCCACAGTCAATACAACCAGCCAGGACCCAGGCCATGGATACCACAGCACCTGTTATCACTGCTGCTGCTGTATCATAGTGTCGTATTATTAAAGGAGCATTCCAACCTTTTTCAAAATCTGGGTCTTTTGTCACTGTTAATTCTTCATTTCTTGCCATCCCATAAAGCCCTATTGCATGGGTGTCAAACTCTGGCCCGCAGGCCAAATTTGGCCCGCAGGCCAAATTTGGCCCACCGTGTAATTTCATTTGGCCCTTGAGACATTATCAAATTAAAGGGGAAGACCACCCATTTTAAACATTTGGGTGGTTGAAAATGTTGAAAATGTTAATGTCATTAATATACCTTAGAGATGTTGTGTGGACATGATAAAAAAAAAAGTTCCCCCAATTCTGTATTTCCTAAAAATGGAGGTCTGAAAAAATCATTAACATGGTGAAATACATCTGATGACATCACCAAGATGTATTTCAGCATGTTAATGATTTTTCTTTCAGACCCATTTTTCCTGAGAAGTACAAATGGAACATTTGTATCCTCTCAGGAAAATTTTAAAGGTTAGTTCGTTCAAACTTAGCCCGCGGTTTTGTTCAGTTTTAAATTTTGGCCCACTCTGTATCTGATTTTGACACCCCTGCCCTATTGTGAATCCGAACATGTTGAGTACACTGAGGTTAGAAATGTTGAGTATGGGTCCCCAACATGTAGATACTAGATACTGTCGGATCCTAACTTGTACAGTATATGTTGAGCAACTTTCACAATTGACATAACATTCATCATGCTTTATGTAGAAAAAAAGCATGCTGCTATGCCCGGGTTCACATTCTGACAAATGCAATGACTTATTCTCGTGTGTGTGTGTGTGTGTGTGTGTGTGTGTGTGTGTGTGTGTGTGTGTGTGTGTGTGTGTGTGTGTGTGTGTGTGTGTGTGTGTGTGTGTGTGTGTGTGTGTGTGTGTGTGTGTGTGTGTGTGTGTGTGTGTGTGTGTGTGTGTGTGTGTGTGTGTGTGTGTGTGTGTGTGTGTGTGTGTGTGTGTGTGTGTGTGTGTGTGTGTGTGTGTGTGTGAGAAATGCATGCAGTGGTAGGACTGGTCAGACAGAGAGCACTGCTGTGGATTTGAACCCAGGCCACAACCTACTGGTATGTTGTGGTGGACAGGTACAGGGGTGGATCTAGGCATGGGGGGGCATTGCGGGCAATGCCCCCCTAAATGCCCAGTCTGCCCCACCAAACACGATGGCATGCAAAACAACCCAAGATAATTCAAATTCAAGTGCCTATATTTACAATGATGAAACACACTGCTACTAACTAACTACAGTTGTCACCACTAAACCAACAGCATTTCATCATTGAAAACAGAAAACTCTCTGAATCAGACCTTTAGCTTGATGCATGCTGCGTGACTTCAACAACAACTGATATTATTATTGATGCTTAATTGCCTAATAAAAGTCCTGTAACTGAAAATGGTATGGGGGGCGCCTTCATCGTATGAGGGCGATGAAGTCGCCCCCATACCATTTTCTCCTCCCCCAATTGGGAAATTGGGGGAGGACTGTGCCACCCACCCAAGCACCCACAATGTCGTCAAACAAGCTTGTAGATCAGCTAGATGGTGTCATTTTGCTCTGCAGTTGGTCACTCACTGGGCACTGGGAAGGATTAGAACCAGTGACCCTAGTTGTGATTACCAGATGAACTACCCACTAAGCCACGTACACATCAATTTAAAGGGGAATTCCACCCGTTTTCAACTTTATACTGCCATTAATATACCTTAGAGATGTTGTGTGGACATGATAAAAAAAAAAGTTCCCCCAATTCTGTATTTCCTAAAAATGGAGGTCTGAAAAAATCATTAACATGGTGAAATACATCTGATGACATCACCAAGATGTATTTCAGCATGTTAATGATTTTTCTTTCAGACCCATTTTTCCTGAGAAGGTACAAATGGAACATTTGTATCCTCTCAGGAAAATTTTAAAGGTTAGTTCGTTCAAACTTAGCCCGCGGTTTTGTTCAGTTTTAAATTTTGGCCCACTCTGTATCTGATTTTGACACCCCTGCCCTATTGTGAATCCGAACATGTTGAGTACACTGAGGTTAGAAATGTTGAGTATGGGTCCCCAACATGTAGATACTGTCGGATCCTAACTTGTACAGTATATGTTGAGCAACTTTCACAATTGACATAACATTCATCATGCTTTATGTAGAAAAAAAGCATGCTGCTATGCCCGGGTTCACATTCTGACAAATGCAATGACTTATTCTCGTGTGTGTGTGTGTGTGTGTGTGTGTGTGTGTGTGTGTGTGTGTGTGTGTGTGTGTGTGTGTGTGTGTGTGTGTGTGTGTGTGTGTGTGTGTGTGTGTGTGTGTGTGTGTGTGTGTGTGTGTGTGAGAGAAATGCATGCAGTGGTAGGACTGGTCAGACAGAGAGCACTGCTGTGGATTTGAACCCAGGCCACAACCTACTGGTATGTTGTGGTGGACAGGTACAGGGGTGGATCTAGGCATGGGGGGGCATTGCGGGCAATGCCCCCCTAAATGCCCAGTCTGCCCCACCAAACACGATGGCATGCAAAACAACCCAAGATAATTCAAATTCAAGTGCCTATATTTACAATGATGTGAAACACTGCTACTAACTAACTACAGTTGTCACCACTAAACCAACAGCATTTCATCATTGAAAACAGAAAACTCTCTGAATCAGACCTTTAGCTTGATGCATGCTGCGTGACTTCAACAACAACTGATATTATTATTGATGCTTAATTGCCTAATAAAAGTCCTGTAACTGAAAATGGTATGGGGGGCGCCTTCATCGTATGAGGGCGATGAAGTCGCCCCCATACCATTTTCTCCTCCCCCAATTGGGAAATTGGGGGAGGACTGTGCCACCCACCCAAGCACCCACAATGTCGTCAAACAAGCTTGTAGATCAGCTAGATGGTGTCATTTTGCTCTGCAGTTGGTCACTCACTGGGCACTGGGAAGGATTAGAACCAGTGACCCTAGTTGTGATTACCAGATGAACTACCCACTAAGCCACGTACACATCAATTTAAAGGGGAATTCCACCCGTTTTCAACTTTATACTGCCATTAATATCCCTTAGAGATGTTGTGTGGGCATGATAAAAAGCTACCCCATTCTGTTTCCTAGAAATATGTTTGGAAAAAAAAAATTCTACATGAAAGTTGAGTTGTTTTCACCATGTTAAAAAGATTTGTACAGTATCAGAAAGAAAGGTCCTAAAATAAATTAGGACCTTTCTTTCTGAGACTGTACAAATCTTTTTCTTTTATGACTTTTTTTCTGAGAGTGTACAGATGGAATCAGTTGGACCTGCTACGGTCTACTGTATTTGGTTCACATTTGTAGACTCAAGAAAAATGTGAAAATGGGTGGAATTCCCCTTTAAGGATTACTGCACAATCAACCAATGATGAGATCTAGTGATTCTGAGGTGATTGACTTTTGACACATAGACCTACCAGGCTTCAATAAGTGTAAGATAGAAAAAGGAAACAGTCAGTCAAACAAATATATTAAAGATATATTTTTCTTTTCACTGACCAAAGGCCGAATGTCAATCTCGATAAGACTTCTAAATTCATACATTGTCATTACTTTAGGACACAAGTCTATGAGCTCTATAGCAGATACAATATCATACATGTGCAGTATGTATAGTGGAATATTCCAGAAAAGAATGGCGCTGCAGTTCCTCTAAGCAAACAGCAGGTGGAGACTCTTACTCAGTTTTCCTTCATGGCCAAACCATGTCGTCATACTGTCTGGTCTGGTCTGAGGGGAGCATCTCTTTGTTTTGTCTGGCACACAGGAAGAAAATAAATAAATAAATAAATAACCACACCTGTGACACAAATAAACACTCTGACATCCATGTTATGAAATATGTAGGCATATATTTCAAACGATTCATTGGGTCAATAATAATTGTAGATTTGCTACACGTGTAGCAGGATCAAGCGTGTGATGGTGTTGACACAGACACGCCCAAAGAGAGAATTAGCATGTCTCCCCCATTAGACCATGACAACAGCTGCTTCTTAAAGTGAGGTGGTGTTTGTAAAGTGCATTATTTTTAAACAATTTTATTTTCTGTCTATTAAACAAAGCCAATCTATAAAATCAGAATGTGTTGTGAGTGCACATAGGTAGGCCTACATGCTCTTGTAGATCTGCTATTTTGGGGAAAGTAATGTTTGAGGAATTTGAATAAGAATATTGTCGCATGGGATGGGGGGGTCCATACAGCTCAGCGGACAAATGATTATGTGGGGGTCATTGACATGAAAATGTTTGATTAAAACTCGACAGATTAACACCAGCTAATCCTAATCTTGCGTTAAATCCTCCCCGCAATGATAATTGCACTAGTCTGAATGTGTATAAGCCTAAAGCTATATATATATATAGCTTGATAATGACTAAAATTGAAACTGAAAAAACAAGAGCATGTGTGTTCACAGTGTCTGTCTGTCTGACTGACTGAGTGTCTGACTGACCATTTGTCTGTCTGTCTGTGTGACTGACTGTCTTACTGACTGACCGTCTGTGTGATTGACTGACTGACTGACTGACCATAATACACTGTATCAACTATCCAAACAGACAATGATATCATGACAATGATAATATGTCCTCTCTTATCACCATTTTACATCCATTATGGGGTCACAAAGACTGCAGATCAAATGGGCGTCCCGTGGCCAAACGAAAGCATGATTGTCTGACACCACAGTTCGGAATTCTAATATCCATTTCTCCCAATTTGGGTCATTTCTGAAAAGCAGAAAAAAAGAAAACATGCCATCCCATGTCCCCAGTGGGATTTGGGTGATGGTGGTGGTGGAGGGGGTGGAGGGGGTGTTATTATTATTATTCTCTGTCTCCACCTCCAATCTCCAACCTCCTCCTCTTGAGCTACACCACTGCGCCGTTGCTACGTAACTTGTTGCTAAGGCGACGCAGCCTTGAGAGAAAACTCAAAGTGTGTGTGCACGCGTGTGTGTGTGTGTGTGTGTGTGTGTGTGTGTGTGTGTGTGTGTGTGTGTGTGTGTGTGTGTGTGTGTGTGTGTGTGTGTGTGTGTGTGTGTGTATGTGTGTATGTGTGTGCACGTACGGGTGTGTGCTCGTGTACTTTTCCACTCTGAGGAAAACATGTCACAAAATCCTTTCTTAACCCTTTCCATAAATCCCTTTCAAAACCCTTTGTTGCCACAATGATGAGAATGAGAGCGAGAGAGGATGGAAATGTCAGAAATGTCACAAATATATGATCTATTGAAAACATGGAAGCATGTATGACTACATCCGAGGTCTGCTTTGGACAGAAAAGATCTTATTTTAGATGCTTCTAAATCCGGTTGTCGCGAGACAGGACTACTCCACTACTATCCTGAATGCTGAAAGAGATATCAGTGTCACAGAATAAGCTATACACACAGGTTTGCGGGATGCTCATATGAGGTTTGAAGCTAAGGTTGCCATGCCATCCAACTATAAATGTGCCACGTCTGTGTCTGTGCATGTGTGTGTGTGTAAACGGTTGTAATGCACATAACTTGAGAGCCCAGGGCTGCCCAAAAGGTAGATGGTGATCTACCAGTAGATCACACAGGCCGTGCAGGTAGATCACATGACAGTCCCCCCAGCACTTGGACCCTAATAGATCTGTAACTCTTGAGAGCGTTAAAATGAAACCAAATGGACCTTTACGGGTCCATTTGGTTTCATTTCACGCTCTCAAGAGTTAAATTACAACGTATATCAAGGGTCCACACAATCAGAAAATGGAAGTTTTATTTTGACAATTGGGAAGTTCTCCTTCCCAATTGTGGACAAAAAGTGTGAAAGTTCTTAGTTTTGGGTGCGAGAGACTAAACTCAACATCACAAACTGTCAACTCAAACCTCAAATACTGTTTTCAAACGTCAGTAGTAGCATATGCAGGAAAACCTTCCAAATCTCCCCCTCTATTTATATTTACATTTATAATGCGTAACACCATCACCACTATTTCAAAGCTCAAACTTTCTTGGGGGCCTTGAAATGGATGTCTTTTGATGTGTAGAACTTGTTGAGCCGGTCATTTTCAAAGTAGCTCTCAAGTCAAAAAAGTGTGCCCTGCGCTAGCCCCACCGACTTCAGACTCAACACACACGTCCCACACACCTGCAGGCCCAGCCTCGGGTCTGTGGGACACACCACAAAACGCTCTGTAGAGATCTGTAGAGACCTGTACATGACACATAACCTGTGTCATGTACAGGTCTAGTGTTTGAATCACCATGTGTTTGTGGAGTTGAATGTGATGATTTGTGATTTGCTTTGTTGATAGTGGTAGGATATGTTCCAATTTGTGATATTGGAAAGCCCTTTAGTTCCAAATAATGTTGAATAGTATCAAAGTAGGTACCTAGAACCTATCCTTGTTGAAAGAAGTTCAAGGGATATAGGAGGATATAGAGTACCACTGTGTTGAATGCAGAGCTGAGATCTAAAAGGACTCAAATTGAACTGTCACCAGAGACGCATTTAATAGAAGAGTGACCGCTGATCTGAGCACTTCAGTCATCCACATTGATTGCAGTCTAAAAGCAAACATAGCTCTACTGAGACACACTTGATGACACACAGACGCATGCAGATGGACATGAGAGTGGAGCAATGCTGCCGCAAGGCTATTTTGGTGGTTTCCCAAAGACCCAAATGATGAAAACACGACGTCGGAAGAGCTTCTATCAATATTAATGGGCGACAGAGGAGAGGAGAGGAGAGGAGAGGAGAGGAGAGGAGAGGAGAGGAACTGTCTCATACAGCAGTAGCTGCATGATTGAAGTAGAAGTGGTCAGAAGTGGGTCGGGTTGGATTTCCATGGAACAAAGTGATGCATAATTGGCCAGTGGTGTTAAGTAACTATACAGTAAGTACATTTACTCAGGTGCTGTACTTAAGTGAGCACTTTTAGCAGTTCCTGCCGTCCGTGTGATGTTACCGCCGGCAGCCAGCCAGTCTCTGTGAAACCGAGCCAAGCATTGGCGGGGCAAAAGGCCCAACACACCGCGAGGGGCAGAGTAAGAAGTTGCTACAAGCAGAAGCCAACGTGTCTTAGCTTTGGTCACAAGCGGGAATATTTTGGGCCGCTATGTGTGATCACAAAATCACAACTTATTTCCATGGATTGGACCCAAATCACTGAATGTCCCTTTAAGTAATCACTTTGCGGGTGAACCATGGGAACCTCATAATACCTGTGGTCAACTTGCCATGATATAACCCGTTAACTATTGTTAACTATCTGTCTGTGTCCCTTTTGTTCCCATACTGTAGACCAGGGGTGACCTAAAAGTTAGATTGTGATCTACTGGTAGATCACAATCTAACTTTTAAGGCTGTGCAGGTAGATCCCAGTCCTCTAAAATAGTTTTAGTTTTCAAACATCAGTATAGCTGTAGCATATACAAAAAGACCCTTCCAATTTTCCCTCTCTATTTTTCGTTTTAAGTGCATTATTCTTAAATAACACCATCACCACTATTTCAAAGCTCCCACTTTTTAGGGGCCTTGAGATGGATTTTCAGTAATGGGATTGTTGAGTCATTTTCTGTATCTGTCGGCCTGTGTCTGAAGCGTGCTGCAAACTGAACAGTGTACCGGTTAAAGTAATCAATTGGCAGGTGTGGGGCTGCCATGGAAATCAATTGGCTGAGGCAGAGGCTGGGAATTGCACAGGTGAGGGGAGGAACTGGAGAACGAACTGGCAGAGGCTGATCATAATCTTTTCCTGCGTTTCTAATGGTGTGTTCCACAGATGGGGCCATTTCATTATTCCGACCTCACATTATTGCAACATCCCATTGTACCGAATCTACTAGCCCAAGCTATCTCTAACCCCCATCGTAACCGTGTGCTCAAGGTTATGTTGAGCATTACCGATAGGGCTAGTAAATTGCAGTGTGGATACATGCTTGAGAAAAGGTGGCCAAACCAGCAGCACTGGTTGGGCCTAAGAGTACAACTAATCTGAGTACTAAGAGTACAACTAAGTAATCTGAGTATACTTCTTCCACCAGTGAAAGTGATATATATAATTGTCCATCAGAAATGTACTGCACTTCAATTACAGACGCATTAGAGGCCAGAGCGTCTGTCTACTACCAGTTCAACTATATACTGATACACTGCTCTCTCTCTCTCTGCTCAATCTGTCTCTGTCTCTCTCTCCCCCACAACCATGAGAGAGAGAGAGAGAGAGAGAGAGAGAGAGATGTGATGAGACTGGCTCTGGGACCATGGAACCATGATGGCTGCATGAGTCGGGCACACAGTGGATCTGAGCTGAAGGCGAGGACTTCCTTCACGTGGAGGTCCATGTGACTCCTCCTGTGTGGAGGAGAGGAGAGGAGAGAGGAAGGGAGGAGAGGAGAGGAGAGGAGAGGAGAGGAGAGAGGAAGGAGGGGAAGAGCGGAGAGGATGATCCTATAATTCTTACTATTATTATTACTGAATTTGCTGATTCTCAAACCTCCTCCTGAAAGCATCGCTGTGACATGGTGGGGGCCAATGTGAGCTTGTAGATCAGCCGCTTTATCAAGTATAGCCTTTAACCGGGGGCTTCAAGTTGTAAATTCTATTATCCGATTTGTCTGGGATGGATGGACCCCCATAGAAAACCATCTAGGACTGGTGGGGGTACCTGGACCCCACTTTGATAACCATTAGGATTACAGGAACATGAGAGAGAGAGAGAGACATGCCTATTTGATGCCAGGCTGGGTCATGTGACAGCAGTGGAGGAGGGGCTTATATCTTCCACGGCCAGGGGCGGATGTAACATTTCCCAATTGGGGGGGGGGGGGGGGGGGGGGGGGGCAGAAGAAAATAGTAATCTTCATCGCCCGTGGCGCGGGTTGTTTGTTTCATACCATTTTCAGAAGTGTTTCAAATACTTTTAAATATAAGCACTGAAATATCTTGGGTTGTTTTGCAGGCCATATCATGTTTGGTGGGGCAGACTGGGCATTTAGTGCCATTGCCTATGCCTAGATCCGCCCCTGTCCACGGCTTATGTTTTGAGGGCGTTTTGATGCCAGCCTCTCACTGCCCCACGCCAGTCTATGTACGCCCCCCCACCCCCATCCCCAATCGCTGGTTGGGTGATGTCACTCTGTGTGTGTGTGTGTGTGTGTGTGTGTGTGTGTGTGTGTGTGTGTGTGTGTGTGTGTGTGTGTGTGTGTGTGTGTGTGTGTGTGTGTGTGTGTGTGTGTGTGTGTGTGTGTGTGTGTGTGTGTGTGTGTTTTCAGCCTTGTGATTCATCTGGTGTGGACAAAGCATAGAGTGTCAGACAGACACGAGAGCAAAGAGGAGAGACGTAAACAAAACAAACACACGATTGATGTCGGCGTAGAAATCTTGTATCTCCATGTACACATCTTTTACATTTCTCTCTGTAAATTATTGACCCACTCCTTCACGCAAGAGTCTCTCTCAAAAGTAAAACAAAAAGTAGCCAGATATACAAGCTCATAACAAGCTACAAGGTTATTTTATTCATGTGGAATCAGAATAGGCTTAGATGTGCCTCTGTGGTCGACTTACATTTCAATCCCAGGGGGTCCTTGCCATAACAATGTTTGACAACCAACCACACTCCCCCTTTCATCTACATCAGGGGTTTTCAACAGGTGGTCCGGGGACCACCAGTGGTCCTTGAGAAGGTTCCAGGTGGTCCCCAGGCTAAATAATGGAAAGTTGGTTAACCAGATGTAACTCTTGAGAATGTAAAAATGAAACCAAATGGACCCTTGCGGGTCCATTTGGTTTCATTTTCACACTCTCAAGAGTTAAAATATTCATCATCTGAATTAGCACTATTTAATAAAGAAGTCTACACTGTTTTGTTTGCTAAATCCAGCCTGGAATTGTGGACAAAACCAAAAGAATTCTTTAGTTTTAGGTCTTTGGTGTGAAAATGTAATCAAATGGTGGTCCGTGGCTCAAATGCTGAATAAGTGGTGGTCCCTGGTGTCAAAAAGGTTGACAACTCCTGATCTACATACATGTCAGTTGTATAATATGCTCCAAATATACCCATCTCTGGTCCATGACAGTGGCCTGGCTGGCTGTGCATCACCACCACTCCCCCCTCAGATGCACACGGTGGTATGTTCCATGCATTACAATGTGAGAATGATATTCATGCTCACACTCAGTTTAAGGAGATGCACATGGAACTGCAGTTTAAGTAGCATGTAATGCACTTCAATGTGACAGTGTGACTGACTGTCACCACTCTCACACCATTAGACCTGAGTTTGATTATACAAAATGTCTTCCAAGTTTTTTGGCTGACAATAATCCCACAGAGGACCCACAGAATTGTATGTAATGGCCAGTTGGCCACGACCCCCACCTGAAAATATGTTGTTCCAGGGACCCCTGCCGAAGCAAAGATGTGTGTTAAAAATGCTCAAAGCATACTGTAGGCTATATGCAAATGAAAGCATATATATTTTCAAAGGTATGTATTTGCGATTTTTCATAAACAGCAGATCTACAAGCGTGGCACTTCACTATGAACTTGTAGTAAGTAGTATAACAATGTTTAAAACGCCAAAACATCACTACTACATCATCAAGAACGTTTTACTCCAAACTCTACAGATTTTAAGTTTTCAATAATTTTATAGAAATAAATAAATGAAAAGCTGAAGAAACTCCATGAATTGGAAAACAATTAGTGAAAATTCACATTGGGGCGGTGCTGTGGACACTGGGAAGGGACTTCTTTTATAGCCTCAGTCCCCAGGCTTACCTCAGACTGCATTGTGGTCCAAATGGTGGTCCGTGGATCAAATGCTGAATAAATATTGGGCCCTGTTTTCAAAAAGGTTGAAAACCCCTGGTGTAGAGGAAAGGCTGGGCACAAGCTAAGGCAGAGAGTCTATCAGCGGAAGTGTCTGACGCTGACAGAACATCCTCAGATGTATTTTCGATTTTCGATATACATGTTGTATTACGACCAATCACAGCACTTGTTTCATTTGCCGAGAATGTAAACTGATTTGTAAACCAATCTAAATGATATAATGTAAATGGAAATGTCGCAATGTTTGTACTAGATCAGAGGTTTTCAACCTTTTTGATCCCAGGGCCCACCATTTATTCAGCATTTAAGCCACGGACCACCATTTGAGGACATTTTAGCCCCACAGACCCAGATTTATTTTGCTTCTGTCCATGACCGTTAATCTTCTAGTTGTGTAGACTTGGGGCTAATTGACATGATGAATATTTTAACTCTTGAGAGTGTAAAAATGAAACCAAATGGACCCTGGCGGGTCCATTTGGTTTCATTTTTACACTCTCAAGAGTTACTTCTGGTTAACAACTTAGCTGGGGACCACCTGGAACCCTCTCAAGGACCACTGGTGGGCCCCGGACCACTGGTTGAAAACCACTGTACTAGATCATCTCTAATATCACTATTTTGAAAGACCAATGTTGTAGGTCTATAAAACCAAGAGTACAGTACAGTAAGTGGTTAATGTCTGGTCTCCAGTAGGTAGCATATGCGGTGCAGCATTACTCCTCAGAGGGCGTACAGCAGCAGCAGCAGCAGCTGCAGCAGCAGTAGTGCAGCTGTCCCCATTCTCCACCTCATCAATACTCCACAGCACCGCATGTTCTCCACACAGTGTGTTATCAAGGCCAGCATGTTGTTCCTGTGATCTCTTAACACCAGCCACCACCACGCCACACTGCAGAGCCTCCCTGCAGTGCTCTTTCACTTAATTGTCTGTAAAACAAGTGCCCTTTTCCAGACCACGAAATGCTAAATTATGGTGAAAAGAAATGCAAAATGCCACTCCTTTCCATCATGCCATGCCGGAAATGCGGCATTCAGGTGGATTGGTATTTTTCCAAAGTCTCCTGAAATTGAACGCAGTATTAAACAAACCCATGTTGTGCATGGTGTAATGGATCCCAGGAACCAGAGCCTTAGAATAGACACAGTTATGCGATTGATGGGACACAGAACAGCCAGGCCACCTGGTTCAGGGGGAGCCTGATAGTGACTACTATAGAGATCACTGAGAGCAGTTGCAAATAAGAACTGATTTAATGTATTTTACAGTAACAACTAGTCTCTGTAATGTGTAAGTTGAATGAGGTGTAATTGGAGAAAAGACTATCTGAAAATAACCTGTGACATGTCTTCTTTCATTTGTATACATTGATTATTTTCTACAAAGTCATAACTACAGAATGTTTGTTCATACCTTGTCTGCCGGACTCCATTAGAATGCGTTCATTTAACAACTTCTGGTTTGGAAGGAGTAGTGTCACCATAGTAACAACTGCTTTTATTTTGAAAGGCTGCCCAGGAAACTGCAAGGCCACTTAAGGCCTATTCAGAGTTGGATTTTCGGTGGCCACCGCGACCACCGCGACCACCGTTTCCTACAATATGACGTCATACCACCGCTACCACCGCACCTCCCAGCCCTCCTCTCGGATTTTACTGACCACCGCACTGCGGTGGTTCCAGTACTTGTTTTTAACGGCTGCCAGCTGGTAAAAAAAAAGAAAGAAAAGAAAACACACCACAGCACGACGGCCAGGAGGAGAACGAAGGGATTCAATGATAGACACAATGACATAAACAGAATACGAAATAAACATAAAAGCAGCAGAATTTATTATAATTGAGGTAGGAAGTAGAGAAAAGCAGAGGGGAAAATAAACAACAATGGACGCGAGGAGAACAGGGGAGGGAGGGCGAGGTGCTGCTAGTGGTATATGAAATAGTAGCTCCGACGGACCCCCACTCTCTACTCCGTCCGTCCCTCCCTCCGCATCTCGGAGCGGAGGGAGGGACGGACGGAGTAGAGAGTGGGGGTCCGTCGGAGCTAATGAAATAGCGGTGGTCGCGGTGGTGACAGACTATATAATAGCGCGCGGTGCGGTGGTCTGATCGGTGGTCGCGGTGGCCACCGAAATTCCAGACTCTGAATAGGCCTTTACTCACCAGAGCTGCATTGACAGATCTATACAGTCCAGAGTCAGTTTGCTCCTCAACATGCATTCAAACAAAGACTAATGAAAGCCTGTGAACCACACAAACAGGATCAAATGGATCACCAAATGAAACAAGTGAGTGTTTAGTGTAGACAAATAAAATGGAACCTGCAGATTTTAATTTGATTCATTGATTTCAATAGTGACTTTCTTGGAGACTGATCAAAACAACTCACAGGAAGTCAATAGCCAATATTAAAGACACCAACTTTGCAGCTGTATGGGAAGCTTGAGTTATCCTCTTTCTACTGTATCTGTGTTTGTTTGATTAAAAAAAGACATTGTAGACCAGTTATGAGTTACTTCTGTCAATAAATAGAAGTGATGGAGTTTTGAAGCACTCATTTGTATTAGTGGGACACTGGGACGTGATGTTGCCTCCTGTATTACTTGCAAATTCTAAACAGGAGAGGAAGGTTGTGTCACTTAGGACGAGCGCTTCCAAACTCCAGTAGCCAACTTGAAAAAATAATCACCTGCAGAAAATAAATTGACAGCAAGTAAGTAGCTCATAGCTTGTCTATGGTGGATTTTTATCAAACAAACGCTTTGCAGATAGACAGAGGATAATTCAAGCTTTTCCTACAACTGCAATGTTGGTGAGTTTAATGTTGTTGAAAACTTTCTGGAGGGTATTGCAACACTATTGCAATCCCATTATTTAAACAAATCTAGAGTTGCAAATTGCTGCTAAGTGACGTCCTGCCTTGGGAAACCTGGTTTCTCAGGCAGCTGGAAAGAGAACAAGGTGATCTGCTGCATTTCGGTCTGAAAATAGCAGATCTACAAGCTCAGATGTGCTATTTTTGCTGTTTTTGTCAGGAAATTTCAGCCCCATAAGACTCTGCACTAGCCCCTCTTGGGACCCCAGGCCCAACAGCAAGCAAACCATCTAAAAATACTGAAATACTTCAATACATCACCGATTAACACATTTTCGCACACTCACAGGCGGCCATCTACTTCTGCATTTGTGCATCGTTTTCAACATCAAAGCGGATTCCAAAGCCGCCACATGTGGACGTCAAGATTTAGTAAGTATTAAAAGTAAGCTCAACTATTAGCACGCTGGGTGGGACCCCCATGGTCTCAGATTTTTATTTTTTATTGTCGACCACAGTGGGGGTGCCAAGAGGGGCTATCTTTACACATCCCTGCCTCTCTGTAACCTCACACAGCACATCACTGTTTCTGTTGGGTGCAATTGTTACTTTTACAGATTCTAATAGAACTAGATCTGCACTCAGTTGAGTGCAAACTTGCGTGAGCAGACAAAAGGTCCAAAAACAAAAAAAAAACACTTTATATTTTTAATATTCTCTTAGAAAACAATTAATATCAATTATTGTTTTTTTTTTTTTTTTGGCATCTCATTCAAGAGATAATACTCATGTCAGTCACATCATGTCGCATCATGCAGTATCTTGTGCAAATGTAGTATTACGCAGAAGTGGGGATCGAACCCGGGACTCCCACTCGCCAGTCCAACGCACAACAAGTCGCGCCAATAGGGCTGAGCCCGATTGGCGGGACTGTTGTGGCTGGCTCATGGCTGGGTGCTACACAAACATAACATTTGCGTATTCAGTCCTAGAGAACCATTATTTTGTGTCCTTCAGAAGAGGTAATGCTTAATGGAAGGAGGTTATTTGTGCTCTTTGTTATCATGTCCTTGGCTTGAGGGCTTGTGTACTTTTATTCTCCATCACTATTAGTGTCAAAGTGTCCTTGAGCAAGACACAGAACCAGCACCTGTTTCTGTCTGTGTCTGTCTGTCTCTCTCTCTCTCTCTCTCTCTCTCTCTCTCTCTCTCTCTCTCTCTCTCTCTCTCTCTCTCTCTCTCTCTCTCTCTGTGTATAGTGATAGTGAGTGATTATTATGTGAATGTATTGCAACATTGTAAAGCGCTAGCATATTGCATAAAGACTCCATATAAATGCACCATTTATTTTATCACGGCACCTCGACACTACGGACACTAGCATCGCTGTGACCCCCAGAATGGTGCTTCTCAAATTATTTCATGTTAATTATTTCATGTTAATGAATATGACATTCATGCATCGTCACACATCCCCAAGGGTCCCTATCTGAAAATATTTTGAAAATGTTAAAATTGCAATAACATCTTTAATAAAACAGTAGTTCTCAAGCCAAGTGTATAGTAGTATAAGTAATCTCAGAATTTTAATGACCTTTTTGTCTTGCTTTGTTTTTCTAAGAACGTTTATTAGGACTGTAGGAGCAACACCTGCATAAGATAAATATTATTGAGGTTTTAAGGCGATACTTGGGCAATTTAGGCAACAGCCAATTAAATTGAATCGTCTGCTTCGTAGCCCGCTTTCCATTGCCTGCAGTTAAAACATACTGTTAAATAGTAAAGGTATTATTTGGAAAGTATATGTGACTCATCAAATTGCATAAATTCTGTGAGATGATGTAATGATAAAGAGTGGCCCTGTACACAGATCTTTTTTGAATATCCAACATACACTATAGGATAAAGTGGCTAAAATGATTGTGATGGACACTCCCTGTAACCCCTCCCCCGGGGACCCTCCTATAGGGTCTCAATTTGATTAGCACTGATGTAGAACACATGACACAGAGGAAGAAACACCTGCTTCCCATGTCTGATTATTTAAATCCATCGTTGCTCTAATCCATTTAAAACAAGTATTGTTCGTTGGTGTACAAAGGGGGCAGGCAGTCGCCATTCATCCCTTCCCCTGAGAATGGAACACAATGGAACCTCCGTGCCATGCATGATGGCTCCATGTTGGTGGTGTAAGCCAAGGGACCTGTGTTAATGTTCTTGTCAATATAGCACAGTGGTTCTCAACATGTGGGCCCGTTGAAGACTGCAGGGTGGATTGGTAGTAAACCTAGCCAGTTCCATGAGGCTAATCTAGGGCTATAGCTGTTTCTGTAGATGCGCAGTGACGTCACCGCCCCGGTTCCGGAAGTCTTTTCCCCATTCATTTTTCTCATAGACTTTTCGAAAATAATTTATATCAAGACGATTACGCCGCGGACAAAGCCAACTCGAGTCGTGGCGAATCATGATGACACACACAAACTTTTGGGACAATAAAATAATTTCTAAGATGAAAAACGAAACAAAAAGTCTTGTATCATGCCGTTTTCTACTTCTTCCTAATTATATATTATGACGATATTGTGTTTGTTGTCATGATTTGTCACGACCCGAGTTGGCTTTGGTCGCGGCGCAATCGTGTTTTTATTAACCATTTTCGAAAAGTCTATGAGAAAAATGAATGAGGAAAAGACTTCCGGAACAGGGGCGGTGACGTCACTGCGCATCTCTATAGCTGTTTCTGTAGCATGAGTAGGCGGCTCAGAGATGTACATACAGGGAGCTCTATGTTCATTGAGAGCCCAACCTAACTCTAATCCTCAACCTTAACTTTTGTAAAAGTATACCTAAACCTAACCTTACGTAAACAGAGCTGAGAGAACATATAGACACGACCCAGAGAGGGGCAAAAGGCAGCTGAAATCCCGCTAGGGCACTTTTGGATTAAAAATCTAAAATAGCAGATTTCCAAGCTCGTAGATCAGCTATTTTCGGGACACAACCCAGCACTCTTTAGCTAGTGGAGCTGCAACATGGATTCCTTTCCGAAACAAATTTGTTAAACGCGAAATGCTTTGTTGAATTTCAGGAGACTGACTGAATACTGCCTTCCGGCAGAGAGGCACTGGGTACCAGTTTTCAGACGTTTTTTGTATGACTCATCCATTAAAAAATGGATGAAAACGCAGTGTAAATCCACCACACATCTGGCCCTGCAGCAATCTGACCACTTAAACACGGCGTCCGTGTTGAGCCTCACACGCCAGACAGCTGGGTGTGTGTGTGTGTGTGTGTGTCGTGTGTGTGTGTGTGTGTGTGTGTGTGTGTGTGTGTGTGTGTGTGTGTGTGTGTGTGTGTGTGTGTGTGTGTGTGTGTGTGTGTGTGTGTGTGTGTGTGTGTATCGCGCGCGTTTGGATGTTGGCACAATGGCACCAGATTAATTATCACTAATCACTGCAGGCTGACTCACTCCCCATGTCCCGCCACTGGCTCACATCTTCACACTCTATCTCACCCCTAGACACATTTTGTGACGTCGCCCACGGCCCAGAAGTAAATCCCCTGTTCATTTTCCTCATAGACAAAACAAAACAAAAAAAAAACGTGTTCTACAAAGATGATTATGTCACGGACAAAGCCAACTCGGGTTGTGACAATTCATGACCATCGCATTGTTTTGGGATGATCAAAATAGAAGAAGAAAAAAAAACGGCCGGATACAACACTTTTTTGTTTATTTTACTTGTACTTATCAGTTTACGTTTACAAATTTACTTCTGGGTCGCAGCCAACATCATGAAAGGGGCAGGACTGCGGTGCTCTATAGAGAGTGGATTTTCAACTGGTGGTCTTTGTACCACTGGTATTACATGTGTTTCCTGACCATGCATTTTGGAAAAGATTTGTGTTTTAATTCATTGTATTGATCACAAATAGACAGTATAGTACCTGATGACATTATGACAACGTGTCAATGGTGTCAGTTTTGGGAAAGTAATGTACATAAAAAACTTCCACAGAGATGTCACAGGAAACTGTCCCAGCATGTCTGGTCTGTTTGTTCATGCATACAATAAATTAAATGAACATGAGTTTAATATGGAGGGTCAAAAACTGTTTCAAAAAACAGTTGAAGACCCCTGCCCTGGAGGTCTGTTGTTAATTATTTATTCAGCACTTTCTAAGGTTAAGGAGCGTCTTCTTGCCTTCATTGTCTTCTTTCAGATTGGGATTATTTATCACCACTGACTCGTCTTTAGCTCAATAAAGCAGCAGCCATGCACATAAATAATTCTACAGCATGTGTGACATCATTCTGTAACTGTTTTATGGCTCCATTAGTCCACTGGTTTCTCAACATCAGTCAGTCAGGTCCTGAGGGGCAGATTTACTGCTTTTTTTGTGAAAGCTCCATCGTTTGTTGCATGGTAGCTGGAGCCTGGAGCCATAGGGTAGAAAACACACAGGGGCAAAGTCAAAAAGGATAATCACACCCGTGTGAAGTGAGGGGAGCTCTTATCATTATAAATCATCATGCATCCTTCCGTGAACAAGTTAACTGAATTGCTGTGATTGGTTAAATTTCATAAATAAATGGAAACAAAAATCTGCAAACCAATTTAATGCTCCCAGCATACAGCCTTTGTTCTCTATTGATTTCCTATTCATTTCAATAGCAGTTGCTCAGTGGCGTTTTGAGGACCCATGGAGGCATCGACTTGTGTCCTGAGAATAACATGGCAGTGAATGGCACTTCCACATTTTGGTTGGCAAACCAAAAATTTGGTTGGCAAAATGCAGGAGTGCTAACTGGGCTGACGCATGTGACATCACAAACGTCCATTCACTTTCATTATACTGTGCTGCACCTTCTGTCTGCTACAACTGCTGTCTCTTCTGTGTGTTCAGTGCTTATACTGTATGTAAATCAATCTGGATGAGTGAAATCAGAGTGTCTGCTAAACACCTAAATTGTAAATAGGGTGATTTATAAAAAGGAAAGTCCACGGCCAGACTGGTGAGATTGTAGATCCACAAAGAAAAGGTCTGTCCACAATCCCTTATGGGCTCTGTGCGTACAATATACTCTCACAGTTAAATTGACACTGATGAAATTACACTCGATGCAGACGGTGACCCAGAATGGTGAATTGCAGTCTTCCAGATCGAGGAGGTTATTATAATATGATCACCACGTTGTCAGCAGCACAGTGAATAATTTGACGAGTCGACAGCAGTCTAAAAGTATGACATCATCATGCTGTAACTCCTGCATGACAATGTGACACGGCTGGCCTAACGGTATATGACATCATACTATAAATGCTTTATGGATGCATTAGTCTGTCCCAAGGGTACTTTACTATTCACTACTAAACCGGCCAATCTTCTAAAAAGTACTATACACACCCAAATTAGTAAAAAGTAGGTCAAATTATCAATATCTCAAAGGATAAGAGGTAAATATGGATGCATCAATTGTCAACCTAGATATAAAAGATCACAACTGCATCACTTGCACAGTGAAAATGCAATGCGCTATTTGTTTGAAGATTGTATACCTGCCATGTTACAATTGGGCTGGGCTGCTTAAAGTTTTGTAATAATCTCAACCTGCTCAAATAGCTAGTAACTATAAAGCTATGTATTTCAATAACTGACATACCATATCTTCTGTGTGCGCTGTCTCAAGTATATTTTTAATTGAAATAAGTGAAGTAAAAGTATTGTGTGATATACAGTGCATAGTACCGTTTTAGGCAATCCTTTGGGCTCGGTTGCAGTAGTGTGTCATTTAATTCATTTTCCACAATTCAACTTTTTTGCATTTTTCATAACTGAATGTCCATCAAAGAATGTAAATAACCAAAGTACAAACATCGCCTGCTGGCTTTTTCATATATATTTAGAGTAGACAATTACTGTATTTTTTTTGCAATTTTCATAATGTCGCTGATGTCTGAGGTGGGCAGGTCTTTCAGTACCTTCATGATGCTCAGTGACATCATAGAATGTGGGTTTGTTTCCCTGCACACACCCCTAGTTTTTTCCCCTGGAAGGTTTCGGGTAAATTTCACCCGGGTTTAGTGGTAGTGTGATAGAGGAAAATTCCATTCACCCACGTCCCACAATGGACTTTTTTTTTCACTTTTTTCTTCACTGGACCAATCTCACAGGTCTTATAGCAATACTTGGACCAAAGAAGAAGTTCCCAAATTGATTTTAGGGATTTTTCAAAAATAACATGCAGATTTTTTTTTCCAGATTTTGCCCCAAGTTGCCATGTATTGCTGTGCTTTGATCTATTGTGTTGAGAAATATCTTTTAGTTTGTTCAGTGATAAACAAAAATAAGTGAAGTGTTCTAGGGATTAAAAAAGGAAGGTTTTTTGGACATACACCGATTTTGTTCCATTCACCGCGTCCACAGGGCAGTTTTGGTGCTGTGTGTTTGCCTGTGGCTTTCGCCAGCCATCTGTGCCCTCCTCTATCCTCACTGCTTCCTCCCTGCGGGCCCTCATTGTCAATGCCCTGGTGGGTATCATCCCTCTCCCCTCCTCCTCCTCCTCCTCCCCTTCTCCTCCTCCTCCTCCTCTCCTCCCCTTCTCCTCCTCTCTTTGTCTGTCTCGCCTGCATGGCCTCCATCTATATGTTCTGACATCATCAGCATCATCTGATCATCATAGTGCTCCTACGGTAACGGCTGTGGTGATGCTAATAAGCACTGACTCAGCAGCATTGTGATCCCCCTCCTCCTTCTCCTTTTGTAGGCAGAAACACAACCCCCCACCCCCTGCCCCCTACTGTCTTGTCTGGCTGTCTTGTTTTCCTTTGTATAGTATAGACAGAATGTGGCATACAGTAAACACACCTTCTTTAGCAGAGAGAATTAAACCACTCTTTTTGAGGTTTGGGTTGTGTATAGTTACCTTAACTTGATAAGACCCGGGCTGGCAAATCAGGCTGTCCATGAATTATCTTTAATTTGTTAGAACTGAATAGGATGACCAGATGTCCCTCTTTGCGTGGGACAGTCCCTTGTTTGCAAGATGTTTCGGTGTCCCACAAAATGAGGCCCTGTCACACATTAAGTGAATGACGTACATCATTGTTCAAATACCTTTCCTGCTAGGGATGTGTTTTAAGTCTGTTAAAATAACCTGAGAAGTATTTACACACTCAATCCAGAGGGGCCATGCTTTACTGTCGTATGTATGTATCAAAAATAGCTGATCTACACATAGTTGCTATATTTGAATTGAAATCCTGAATTACTTTTTTGAACATGACATCAAGATTGATCAAGATTGATAATTTACTGACGTTGTTTTGTCCGGTAATGTTTCCCCACTTAGCTATAGCTAAACTATTTTGGGATTGAAGTTAGTCTGGCCTCCATCTGACTCTGATTCATCCAGGGACGTCGTCCGTCTTTTTAGTGTGTGTTGGTTGAAATCAGGAGATATTCTGGGACAGATTTGACTAATCTTGGATTGTCATGATATGGACACAATGGCTGAATGTAATGCACTATGCAAAGCACATTGGATAAAAGTGTTATATAAATGCTCCATTTAGCATTCATAAAATACAATTAAAGAACAACAGAAGAGCCAGGTTTTCTATGCCCATTTTGCTACTCTCTGTCTGTCTGTCTGCCTGCCAGGGGCGGATGTAACATTTCCCAATTGGAGGGGTCAGGAGAAAATGGTATGGGTGCGACTTCATCACCGGTGTCGCTTTGCCCAATACCATTTTCGGTTACAGGACTTATATTAGTCAAGTAAAGCATCGATAACAACATCAGTTGTTGAAGTTGCAACAGGCACGCAGCATGCATAAAGCTAAAGGTCTGACTCAAAGAGTTTTCTGTTTTTAATTATGAAATGCTGTTTATAAGTACTTTAATTTGAAATATCTTCGGTTGTTTTGCATGCCATCATGTTTGGAGGGGCAGTCTGGGCATTTAGGGGGGCATTGCCCATGCCTAGATCCGCCCTTGCTGTCTGCCCGCCTGTCTGTTTCTCTTCATCCTCTGTCTCTGTCTCTCTGCCTTGGCCTTGGGACGGCTCCAGGGCTACCCTGCACCCAGACTAGCTTTACTGCCTTCATGGTAGAAAACAACCCTGTCTACTCCCCAGTGTGAGGCTCTCTCATTTCACCTAGAGGCACGGCTTCCTCTCTGTAGACAGGCTGCATTACCAGGCAACATCAGGCCCTGTCAAATATTTATGAAAGATGGGGGGAAAAACATGAATATGTAAAGATAAGATCAAGGTGCTACTATAGCTTCTATTTTTGATCGTGTCTCCTGACTCCAACAGCACGTCGTCCCATCCTCAAGCATTTTTTTTTTCATTCGACTCGCTTATGGCAAATCACATGGACTGCTTGGATTGTGTAGCTAGTTAGGTATTCACAGCAGCGATACTTGACCGGTTTAACACACACTACTCACTGCTGAAGGTGGTGCTATGACTCGTCAGTGGCCAGTGGCGTTTCTAAGCAATTTTCTAAGCAATCTGGAGCCCGCCTTACCAAATGGACCCGTAAGGGTCCATTTGGTAAGGGGGGCTCCAGGGAAAATCTCCTGTAAAATGGCATCCCACAAGGGATAAAATTATGAACGATTTTTAAACAAAGTTGGTAAATTTTAACCATTCTGGGAAAACAGGTGGAAGTACTGTGCTAAGCATTTTGAGTGATGTCACTAGGGATGTCACTAATTTAAAACAAGGTCAATAAAAAACAAAGTCCTATAGCGACATTTACATGCCATATACCGTCTGAAAGAGCACACTGGCTGCTTTCACAAGAAAAAAAAAATGCATTCATACCACCTATTGTTCAGGACTTATTGCCATTTGAATGCAATAGAGACATGAGCAGTCTTGTAAAAATACATTGTATAGAGACATTGACAGACAAATATATATATGAACCAAATAAAGATATTGTACATGCTATACACCGATTGACAGCCCTTTTTGTCCATTTTTAGGGGGGAAAAAAATTACATTCCTCCCATCTTCCGTTCGTCTGTAATTGTCATTTGAATTCAACTTGCGTTGTGGGCCAACACCATATCATTTATGGAATAATATTTTTCAGGTCTATATAATATAATTATGTTGACAGTAATATATAAAAAACCATATACCATATGAAAGGGCACACCCTCTGCTCCAATAAGAAAAAAGAAAAAAAAATATGCCATCTATAGTTCACCAATTATTGGGGATTTTATGTCAGAATCCCTGCAATAGTCAGAGAAATGCCTCAGATCTGTTGCGTGTGCGCACGTGTGTGTGCGCGCGTGTGTGTGTGCGCGTGTGTGTGTGTGTGTGTGTGTGTGTGTGTGGGAGGGGGGGGGGGCTGTTGTGCTTTCTTTGCAAAGACGTTTAGCGTAGCATAACTTGAAGACCACGCACACACACACATACACACACACACACACACACACACACACACACACACACACACACACACACACACACACACACCCAACACACACGCGCGAACGACCCAGATTTTCCTAACGATCATTAGCGAGCTGCAGGTGCCTGCCTGACTGCTCTTCCATAACGCCCCTCTGCCTCCGACAGAGAGAGAGAGAGAGAGAGAGAAATAGAGAAAGAAAGAATGCAATCCCCATGCGAGTGCAGTCACACTGTGTCCAGATGACTAAAGTAAAATAGCCTCTTGCATTTGATGAAAAAAAAAACAAGCGATCGCTTCACAATGCTGTTTTGCTAAGAGCAGAGAGAGAGAGAGAGCGCAGGGGACTGACGAGTGCTAAGGCTCTGCTCAGCCCAGCCCTCTCTCCTTGTGTTTACTTCCTCAAAGCAGGGAAAAAAATGGGTAGGGGGGCGGAGTATTGGTTGTGATGTCATCAGGGCCTTAAAGCAACAGTATACTACAGCTCCATTAGGGATTTAATGCATACAGCTTGGGTTTTAATTGAAAAAAATATGATTGAATGATAAATGTCCAATCGACGTATATGTATGTACTTAGCCTCTAGGTGGCACTGTTCTACAACGACGTATATATACCCGTTCAGCTCTTAAACAGTTAAACTATCATGATTTCCTTTTAAAGCATGTCTGGTGGTCGCCCCCTCCCCTCATAGCACCCTAGGCAACTGCCTAGTCTGCCTAATGGCAAAAACACCCCTGTCAGTGGCACAAGATTTTGACTGTTATCCACCCCAAATTTGCCTTTTCATTACACAGTGGTGGAGGTATAGATTGTCACGCTGATGATAATTTTGGGCACATCAAAGTCAAATTAAGCTATAATCAAGCCCCCAAAGATCACATTTTGAGATTACCTGTGATTTTTTTTTTTTTTTCGTGGGGGGGGGATATGTAATCTATTACTCTTGATCGCACCAAAGACACAGCTGGCAATGCCTTTCCAATGGGAGTCACATTGAGTGTGTCTTAGTTCAAACCAACCTCTTCAAGGCTGGTTTCATCATGAAACAGCATGCCATCTATCAGAAAACTGCTGTGGACATAGACCTACGGTAGATATTAATTGTTATTAAAACATATAAATATTTATACCTATTTATTCAAGACATGCATTAATGTGTCAAGGTATGTATGCTCTTGATGAATTGAATAGGCCCACGGCTATGTCCCTGGGACTTGTGTTATCATTGAGTTTGCTCTCAGTAATGTTTTGCTGTGCCTCCTCCGCACTGCATGTTTACATTTTTGGACTATAGTAATAAAGTATTCAAATCAATCATAGAGACACTAATACGACCGTGTACTTCAAAGCACGCTCTTGCTCACATGGTGCATAATTCATGCAGTCTTTTAAAAACATGTATCTGAGTGCTCTGTGCAGTCTGTCTCTCTCTCTTTGCTTGCTCTCTCGCTCGCTGGCTTGCATGCACACACGCTCTCACACACACACAAACAGTGTAGCTTGACCTCACAGTGGAGGGTCAGTGGTGTTGTAGCAGGGGCGGATCTAGGCATGGGCATGGGGGGGCAATGCCCCCCCTAAATGCCCTGACTGCCCCACCAAACATGATGGCTTTCAAACAACCCGTGCACATTTCAAAGATATTTCAAATCAAAGTGCTTATAATTAAAATGATTGTGATAACACTACTACTGCTACTAACTAACTACAGTTATCTCATCACTAAACCAACAGCATTTCATCATTGAAAACAGAAAATTCTCTGAGTCAGACCTTTAGCTTTATGCATGTCTGTTGCAGCTTCAACAACAGCTGATGTTATTATTGATGCTTACACTTGCCTAGTAAAAGTCCTGTAACCGGAAATGGTATGGGTGCGACATCATCGCCCGTGGCGCGAAGCGACCATTTTCTCCTGCCCCCCCAATTGGGAAAGGTTACATCCGCCCCTGTGTTGTAGTATACTCCCTGTTCTTCTTTTTTACTCCTCAGATCCATTTTAAATACTTCACTAATCCATTACATATCAGAGCATATCAAGTGTTTTTCATCTTGTTTCGTTTTTATTACTGCACTGTAGATTTTATGTAGATTGTGACCTTTGATATACAAAATCTGCATTAGTCAGTGAATAGACCTCTGTCTCTTCGGAAATAGCTGGTCTACAAACTCATAGGAGCACTACTCCTGTATTTACAATGTATCTTTATATAATTGGTGCTCATTACTGTAACAAGGGCCAATTATATGAGCATAATACTAGGGTAAAAATAAAATCTACTCTGTGAGTCAGACTCTAGACCTGTAAGTCTAGAAATCTGCCTGTGCTAACGTCAACTATGGAAGCTAATAGAAACTATAATGATGTAAGAGAGGCCTTTTTTCTTCCTGTGAAGTTACCAGTCCATATATATAATCCATTCAGAAACATCTCTCCACAGAAACAATCAAAGAGAAACAAATCACACCTGTGAGTGTGCAACTATAAATGTACTGTTATAGTTACTGTACTGGGCTCTGTGTACTGTTCTGTACTGTAGTATTTAAAAAAAAAACATTTATTTCAACAATTTCAATGATACTTGATACTTTAAGTACATTTTTTTTACTCAAGTACAATTTGAATACCGGACCGGTCTTTCCATATTGTATTTCCGTATTGATAACGTCTACTGCTCCTTTAAGTAGTAAAGCATTTGAGTTCTCCTTCCTCCACTTCTGTCTCTCTCCAGGCTCCCACATATCGTCATCCTGACATGCCTCAGCTCAGCTATAGGCCACGCCATTGTCCTCTCAGTAGGTCAGTGGAAGAAACCAGGAGAGTGTACTGCAGCACTGTTGCCACGCACGCTTATTTATTATAAGTGACCCTCTTCTGACTACGCTGCGCCAGCAATACTGTACACTAGAGCATGACGGGGTTGTCCCACCATGCCTGTCCTATGGCAGTATATTTTATTATTTGTCCTCACTCCTATTATTATTAATTATTTTTAGAGCAACATTAAACAGTGTTAAACTCACACTATCGCTCACTTTGCCACTCAATGGACCATTATCAAAGCCCCGCCCTCTTGTCCTAGAGGCGGGGGCCCCGCCTCCGCCCTCTAGTACACTTTCCAGCCAGGCTTTTAGGAACCAGACCTTCAAAATTTCTTCCAAATCCATCAACAAGGCATGCCCTATGCAGTGGAAAAATGTGTGTGTGGCATTTATTTTTTTTAAAGCAATGTTTAATCATACAGGAAAGCTATTGGTGGTGAGGTTTGTCTATCACGTATTATGCTTAGCTGTGATTGGACCAGTACCAGTAGTTTGGGGAGGGGTTATCTAAAGGTCTATTGGACAATAGCAGTTTGGGAGGGGCTTAGCTAAAGGTCCAACTCACTTTATGCACCCTTTACTATAGGCTACATAATAAATGTAAAAATTGTCCTTGTTTCCAACCTAACTCTACAACTAGGAGTAGTGGGTGATGGTCCAGTGGATGATTAAACCTTGTGGGCACCAGGATAAATTGTCTGTAGGCCTACAGTATGCTTTGGAAAAATGGCCTGGAAAAGATTCGAAACATGCAGGGCACACCTAGTCTGGCTAATAAGCCAACACTCATAATAATGACACTGATGTGTCGTATGAGTCTGGAATAGCTGGGTGTCCATGTTGTTTCCTGGGAGGGTGGCTTCAAACGATGGCTTTTTGACATATTTTGGCACCCATATTTGCATACTGTGTCCTGTTTGGTCACCACAGTTCTCTGGAATAGTAAGTGGACATATACAATAATTGTTTTGTTTTGTTTTTGTTTTTGTTTTTGCCAACAGCTGATTCAGTCTGGCTTATATTTGCCAAGCTGTAGTGCATCATTATCAGACCTAATTTTACATTCAAAACTTCTTTATCCCCCAAAATGAAGGGCACAGGTGTTGTAACGTGCATGCGCAAGAAAAGCAATCCGTTCGTGGCCGTTAACCGACGGTCATCCCTCGAAGTACTAGTCCAATTAGCCGGTTTAGGTGATGACAATATGGTGTAAATGTAATGATGGCCAGTATTGACAGTAGTGTCATCTCCCGGAGGTGTCGTTGGTCTCCCGCTGCTTGCTCTGCTGCACACAAGTAGGCCACCTACTTGTGTGCAAGCACAAGTTTGCACTCAACTGAGTGAAGTTCTAGTTAGATGTATGGTATTGGCAACATTACTGTGCGTTTGGCTCCTCATTTTGTAAAATAAATGTAGGCAAAATACAAAATAAACCAAATGTACAATAAAATTAAATAAGAAAATAAAGGCCAGGGTTACTCACTACTGTACATGTTACCATATTATTACAGTGCCGAGGGAGCAGTTAGGGGTTAAGTGTCTTGCTCAGGGACACTTTGATTGACACATAGACCGCCGGGGGGCCGTGCCCGGGTAACAAAACCCGGCGGTACCTTCTGTTGTTTTGCCCAGACGGCCTGGATGCTCTAAAGTCTAAACATTCAGTCATGGCGTGTCCCCTGTGTCCGTGAGCGAGCGCGAGTCCCATCTGTTTGCTGGGCCTCGTTAGCCAGCAGAGTGGAGACGGTGTGTCCGTCTTGGAGCTGAGGTCACAGCAGGCGGTCATACAGCCACAAACTGAAGATAGTGTGGTGTCTGTCCTGAGGCGCTGTGTTGACGGTGAACTACTGAACCTGTCAGAGGAGAGAGCTGGAGGAAGATGAGGATGAGGAGTTATAGGCAGAGGTGCACATAACTATTTTGGTCCAGTACTCAGAGGAGCACCTGGGGATGTTACTTGGTGCTCCTCATCGCCAGGCCCTGGGACCCCTCATCGCCGGGCCCTGGGACCCCTTTTTTCCACTCCGTACAGCCCGATCAATGTAATACAGTACAGGGCGATAGTTTGGGCTTTGCAATAGGCTAGCCTAGTAGTAGTACTACTGCCTGCATTCTACATCCATTAAAAATACTAGTAGTATTTTAGACTTTAGTTTAGTTAGAATTATTTCATTATTTCATTTTCAAGGCTTTTTTTACTGGCCCAGTCGGGCAGTCATTATGCTGGGGCAGCCTAGCTGTGTGGTGCTCAAAGGAGCTTTCCACCACTGGATTGACAGCTCATTGTAGAATTTTTGGTGCTCCTGAGCACCGGAGCACCACTTATGTGCACCCCTGGTTATAGGGTTTATGACTAAGCAGATCTGGATCTTGACATCAAGCCTCTCATCTGCAACATCTATGCCAGGGATGTAAAAATCAAATATACGGGGGGGGGGCAAAACAGAACAATTGGTACAAGTCGAGGGCCGGACCTGCTAGATTGTGTTTCAACACATAGGTCACCGGTTTACGAGGAAGTCCGAGAAAAACAGCGAAAGTAATTTTCCTTCAGAAATCATGAAGATCTCATAATCTCAAGATGGATGCAAATATGAAACTGCCTGCATTCAAAAGTAACCGATTGCTTTATTAAAGCTCCGCTTCCTGTACTATGATCCTCACCAAGCACTGCTTTCGTAGTAAAATGAGAAAGTAAAACAATTGAGTTGAAAAAGTAAATCAATCACACGCCATGCATGGCGTGTGCAAATATACCAAAGGGCCAGTTCTAATAGTAATTAAATAACATCCCGCGGGCCGAAGATAATTCATTCACAGGCCTGATTTGGTCCAGTGATTGTCCAGAGTGTAAACCAGTGATTTTCAACCTTTTTGATACCAGTGCCCACTATTTATTCAGCATTTGAGCCACGGACCACCATTTGAGGACATTTCAGCCCCACTGGCATATCGATTATTTATCACGGGAGGAAGTATTGCGATATATCGCAATATCGATATTTCAGCACACCCCTACTGTACAATACCACCAGATTGAGCTTTCCAATGTCGAGTTGGAGCCTAACTGTAAGAGCAATTTCAGAGATGTAGGCTATTTTTGGCACATGACACCGTCATATTATGAAGATAAACTAGATTTAAAGCACTTCAGTCTTGTTGTGATTCTTTGGTCTAAAATAGGATTCACTGTCATATCGTCTTATGTCAGGCAACTTCCCAGGGAATTTTAGACCTCATTTCTGTGCTTCCAGGCTGTCTGTGTAAAAAAAAGAAAAAGTCTACTCTACTCCCAAAACGATTGCAAATGCCATGCACAATGTACAGTACAATAGTCCTGTAGTTGCTGACATCTGATTATATGTTTACAGTACGAGATAAAAGCTTACAATTCGATCTAAAAGGTCACAACACATCCTGATGAAACACCATTTTTGAAAATATATTTGTTGGTGGGTGACAAAGCCTTCATCCAATCAGGATAGAGGTGACCTTCCTCCAATCAGGGCCAAGTCGGGGCGGGCCTTGGTGCATGTGCTGTTGGCCCGTTGCGTGATCCCCACTGTAGAGTGTGTGCATGTACATACCGTATATTGTTACTGGCATGGATCCTTTCCTTTTGCCAAATCACGGTTTCTTTAAAAATTATGTATAAGTAACTTAAGTAGCCTAGTAAGTAAAAATTCAAATAATAGTAGTACAATAAATGCCTCTGAGATGTATTGGATTATGAATTATTGAAAAATGGAAAATATTCCATTTTACATACTATACTCAAGTAAACTTTGCATCAGTGGTACTTCTAGGACATTCGGTGCAAAATTATGCTTCCATGGTGACTTGGTAAAAAAAAACACAAATTCCGGACAACAAGGTGGTCTTTGAGTGCATTCTGTTCGTCAAGATCAATTTCTCTCTTGTTCCATTTTGCAGGCACCACATTTTTTGTTCCTACATGGTGCACGTGCAAATCATGCACAATGCACGCACATGTCTCTCTCTCACTCTCTCTCTCTCTCTCTCTCTCTCTCACACACACACACACACACACACACACACACACACACACACACACACACACACACAACACACACACACACACACACACACACACACACACACCTTTGTATTACTCTGATTCTGATTATAAGGTGGAAAACAATTTTATGCCCAAAATATCCCAAAATATTCACACAATAACTAACATCCAATCAGAGTGAGAGGTGGCCTTCCTCCAATCAGCATCGAGTTGGGGTATGGGGCTTGGTGTATGTGCTGTTGGCCTGTTGCACCCCCCACACACACTGTAGAGTTTGTGCAGGTGCACATCTTGTTACCAGGAGGGATTAGAGTGTGCATACCCCTTCAATTTCAGGCATTACCCATCTAGGCATGGGCATGGGGGGCAGTGCCCCCCTAAATACCCAGTCTGCCCCCCAAACACGATGCCATGCAACACAACCCAAAGTATTTCAAATTAAAGTGCTTATATTTATAATGATTTGAAACACGTACTGCTGCTGCTACTAACTAACTACAGCTGTGTCACCACTAAACCAACAGCATTTCATCATTAAAAACGGAAAACTCTCTGAGTCAGACCTTTAGCTTTATGCATGCTGCGTGTCTGCAACTTCAACAACAACTGATGTTATTATTGATGCTTTACTTGACTAATAATAATGGATTGCATTTTTATAGCACTTTTCCAAGTGCTCAAAGCGCTTTACAATGGTCCACCCCCATACCATTTTCTCTTGCCCCTCCAACATCCCCCCCGCCCAAATGGGACATGTTACATCCGCCCTGGCGTTACCAAACTCTGGATATAAATAAGACAAAGGACAAGTGTCTGCATGAAAAAGGACACTGCTAGGTTGTTACTGTTATTATTACAGAGCTCCTGCTGAGGCTCTGTGAGGGAGCATAATACCATAACATGGTTTCACAGCATGAAATCATATAATAATGATGATGATAATTATCTGGGGTCTCTCTCTGTCTTGCTTATTAGATAATTCACTCCATTCCCTTGTTTATTTGCTCGTCACTGTACACTCTATAAGAATGCAGGCTTGTCCTCTCTATCTGAGAGACGCGATAGGCACTGTTTTTTATTCATTTTTAAAGCTATTTCTGGATTTGCTCCTCCTTATATTTGCTCCATGTTAATGCAGAACCCCATCACCTATGCGACCCGTTCAAGCAATTTTCTAACCCTTAAGGTTCCATGTGCACAATCTTAAGTTGGGAGCAGCTTTTTCTACCAGTGCGCCACTGCGCCCGCAGATTGGAATGAGTTACAAAAAAAACCTAAAAATCTCCTCTTTGCCGTCCCTGGGTCAATTTAGAGAAATAGCACCCTTTCTCCACTGTCTTTTCCTTTTCTGTTTTGTTGTTTTTCTTGATGATGATGTGGATTCTTGTTGTATTCGGCCACATTGAAAATGAGGAAATGCCCCTCAATTGTACTCCGAATTTAAATAAAGGTTATGATGATGATGATGTTTTATACTCACTCACTCAACCCCTCATTCACTCTCATTCTCATTCACTCTCATTCTCTCTCACTCACTCACTCACTCACTCACTCACTCACTCACTCACTCACTCACTCACTCACTCACTCACTCACTCACTCACACTCATATTATCACCAAGGCAGCATGGTATAAGTAAGACAGAGGGGCAGAGAGAGTCTCTCTCCTTTTCAGGAGCGTTCATCCATAACAGAATGTGTGCTGGTTGTGTTTGGAGCTGGAGGAAGCTGCACGGTGACCCATTTTCACTGACACCCCAGTATACTAGTCCACACACGGATGCAGTCCCTGAACGCAGAGCTGGTGGAACTCGTTTTATTGCCAAAAAACAGCGTTTTTTCATATCAGGGCCAACATCTTGTATTCTTCAGTTTTTATTTGCCACGGGACCATCCCATAGAACAGTGGTTTTCAACCTTTTCATACCAGGGCCCAATATTTATTCAGAATTTGAACCACAGACCACCATTTGATGACATTTTAGCCCCACAGGCCCCAAAACTAAAGATTCATTTTGCTTTTGTCCACAATTCCAGGCTCGATTTCGGAGAAAACAAAACAGAAAAACATACAGATCAATTACATTCTCTAGTTGTGTAGACTTGGGCTAATTCAGAGGACGAGTATTTTAACTCTTGACAGTGTAAACATGAGAGCATAAAAATGAAACCAAATGGACCCGCAAGGGTCCATTTGGTTTCAAAGAGTTACATCTGGTTACTTTCCATCATTTAGCTGTGAACCACCAGGAATCCTCTCAGGGACCACTGGTGGAAACCCCTGCATAGAATAATGCACCCCTCAAGCACCCATGGAGTTATACCCAGACGCCCACACTGAGAACATCTAAACAAAACAAAACAAAACAAAACAAAAACATGGAGGCAGTGCAGCAGCAGCATCACCTCCGGCAGAGGGAATGTTCTTACATGCAGGGGGAGGTTGTGTTGTGTTCCTCTCTGTCTAGTTCCTGCTAGGCTCCTGGTTCTCTTGGATGGAGACATCGTCTCTAATCTAATGTTTGACTCCAGGGAGCATGGGGGGAGGGAGTGGGAGGAGAGGGGGATGGCTGAGACACGTGCAGGTAGCACATACTGTTAGCAGTGATGTAAAGTAACAAAGTAATATTTACTCATAGTCTGTACTTGTACTTGGATGTCTTGGATTTTACTTTTACTCATCCATACTAGGTACATTTTTCAATGCTTCTTTTCCACTCCATATGATTTACTCTATTACACTTTGTAGATTTATTATAGAATACAGAAATTACAAACTGTGGTGTGGTGGCTTATAGGTCCCTCACACACATTTTGCTAGACAATTACAGTGTTAAGTCAACCCTCTGACTCTACAAGACTGCTATAACACCTAACCTCGTTGTCATAGTCTTTGTTTCAAAATCATGTGCGAGTAGAGGATGTTAATTTACCCATAAGGAAAAAAATATATATATACATGTCATTTAGGCAAAAGTCTTGAAAGTGGCACCTTTCACACAAGCCACTTTACAAAAAGGCGGATAGATATGAGGCGAAATAGGAAAGTACTCATTCATAATACTGAGAGATTCCGCCTTGCAGGTATCCTGCAGGTATCTGCTGACTACAAACATTGACTACAATGTGACCTATTTTACCATCCACTCCAGACTGGTCTATACACCTGAAAGGGAATGCTGCATGCACCTATCCAGACTGCTGCCTATAGTCGTGACCGTTTCCACCCATGCAGGAGAACGCAGCGACGGCCAAATCCTGGAAGCTCTTGTCCCCGTGGCAAATTGAAGCCATGTCCAAGCTTCCTCCAGCTGTCTAAAAAACAGGAAGTGACTCCTGCTGCTCTGAGCAGAAAGCGTATGCGACTACAGGTGACAGTCTGAATACACATTAAAGGGGAATTCCACCAATTTTCAACATTTTTCTGAGAGGGTACAAATACGCGGTGATAATACATCTTGATGATGTCATCAAGATGTTTCACCATGTTAGTGGTTTTCTTCAGACCTCCATTTCTTGGGAACAGAATGGGGGATTTTTTTTTATCATGTCCACCCAACACCTTGAAGGTACATCAATGACATAGTAAAACGTTGAAAATGGGTGGAATTCCCCTTTAACTGTGAGAGGATGACCGCATAACAGCATTTCTACTTGTTTACAATAGGGCCCAACATTTTCATTTCATCAAAACATTTCCAGACGTACAAATATATACAGTACTTGTCAGTCAAGTAAAGACCAAGTAAAGCATCCAAGTAAAGTTTTGAATACAGAGTATATTCTAGTTTCTGCATTGCTACTTTTACTTGAGAAAGTACTTCTTCCAACACGTGCGGTCTATACCTGACCCGAGGGGTCTGAATTATGCATAAATGATCCACGCTCTGTTGGCATTCACATGCTTTGTGTTATGTTGGGGGTTGTTGAGGTTAGAAATACATTTTCGTCGCTGGATTAAAATTTCATTGAGAGTGATGACGTTGAAACTCTTCTGTTGTTGTGTCCCTGCATGCACCCGCCCTGCTCATCATGAAGACCTGAGAATTAAGCCATCTGCTGGGTGAAGGTGAAACTAAATTCACCATGATTATCAACAATTAAAGGTCTCCCTATTCAAGGGAACACTTGTTGGGCGAAAACAATGAAACAGCCTCTTCTACTGAACTTGTACTCAGCTATTTTCAGTGAAGACAATGTGGTAATAATGAAGGAAATGAATCCTAGCATAAGCCCTGGGGACCCCCGGTCCATGAATCATCTAGGGATAAGTCTTTTGTCTGTTTTGTTATGTGTTATGGTTTTCTATATGTGACCCTGTGTCCTTTTCTTATCTTCTGTACCCAAAGGACTCAAGGAACTATGCTGCATTAGTGAAGTAAAAAAATATATATTGAATGTTGAAAATTGTTGTTTGTTGGGACAAAAATCTGGGATGTACGAAAAAAAAAAAAAAAAAAAAAAAAAGAATGTTCTAACTATAGTGCATATTTGACTTTCATAAATTATATAAAAAGACATTGTGAGCTTCAGATCAGTTATTTATTCATAAAAGCTATACATTATTTTGGGTAATTATCATTATGAAGAAGGACATACATTTACATAATAATAATAGTACCCTAATAGTTCCCTTTGGCTTGAATATAAGACTATGTTTTTCCATGTTATTTTTCCACAAAATAATCTAGAAAAATGGGGGTCATCTTACAATCACAGTTGACTTATATTTGTGACAATACGGCAATAAAATAATATTAATAATAATAATAATAATGAAGATAAGAGGTTTCTGCAGCAACGATATCCATGCACAAGGCTGATTCATTTGTAGAAAATATAGCAGCATTATAATAATTTATGGCAGCATAAATGAAGACAACAGCAGCATTGATCTAAATATAGACACAACATGTGCTTCAGCATCAGTGTTACGGTTGGTACAGCCACAGCACATCTAGACTTTACTGTGTGTGTGTGCGTGCGTGTGTGTGGTGTTTACATACACACACTGTTAACTTTTATGTAATTCTACATTACATAATCTCCATCTCAGCTGCTCTCTTCTCCCTGAGGCTGGAGGGAGGCGGTCTACAAGAAGAGATCCCTGCCCCCATCCATGTGTGTACGTGTGTGCACGCGTGCATGCACACATGCATGCGTGTGTTTGTGAGCACTTGTACTTCTATACTTGTGAGGGCCGAATATCCTAACCTAGTATAATCTTCCTTGTCGTCTCTCTCTCTAGTTCGTCCCCAGACGAGCCATCCATCATCGATTCGTCTCTGCCAGTCATCCCGACTCTCCATGCATCTGTCCAGCTTCTTGGTGCTTTGTGCTTCCTGTGTCTTCCTTGAGTACATCCACATATGTTAATGTGGGATGTCCTCTTGATCGACGTCCATGTGTTGGTTCCCATACAAGAGCAATAGTATTTTGCTTTCTGGCAGTCCTTGATGCTATTGGCAGTGTCTTGCGATTGTCTCATTTTCCTGGCTGCTACTTGGGCTCACCGTTGGCATCCCCTCATAACGGTGTATTGTTGGTAACATGTACGCTCTTGCTTATGTTGAGTAGCTGCATGCCACATTCTGGTGTATCACCATCCTTTGGTTCCATTTGTACACGGTCAAAAGGGGTCCCGGTCATGAGAACCAGAGATTTAAACAATGGTCTTACGTGGTGGTCCGTGGTGCAGCGTACATCAAAGTGTTGCCCGGTCATGAGAACGGATATATTTCATAAACAGACCATATAACTTCCTCCAGGAACGTGCATGACATGCAACAAAGGGAGTATCCATTACACTTCCTATTTGCTGTAAACTCCCGATCGAGGTTTTCTGAAAACCTTAACTATTATTGTGGTGGAAGACCTACTTACCGGTCAAGATGTCAATACTACAATATAGAAATGCTCACTCACTCATATAAGGGACAGTTCTGTAACTTCTGTATTCAGAATTTGATTTGAGTAAAATAATAGTTTTAGCAGCGTTTAAGTGCACTGAAGTAGGCTACCTAAAGTAGAGGTTCAATAAATCAGAATGTCTTATTTCACAAGTTTTTCATCTAATCTCACACCAAAGTATTTTGTATATTATAAATGCAACAATTGCCTGTGACCTCTGAATCGGATTCTCCAAATAAACATGATCAGCAATGGCTTGAATTATGGCAGAGGGGATGAACCATATGGGCTTCAACGTGACATTTTTTATATTACTACATCTGTGCAACAGGGACCTCGATAACGCAAAGCCTGCATGCACAAAACTCCAACCGGCACATGCACAGTATTAGTCATTTAAGCAGACGCTCTGGCCTCCACTTAGTACAAAAGCAGTGACCTCCTGTTTACCAGATGGCCTTTCTAGCCACTGAGCCAGTGGTTTTCAACCAGTGGTCTGGGGACCATCAGTGGTCCTGGAGGCAGTTACAGGTTGCCCCTGGCTTAATGATGGAGAGTTGGTTACCAAATGAGAGCATATAATAGAAACCAAATGGACCCCTATTTTTGTTAAACATCATGGTTAAACATTTGCATTAGGCTATTTTATTTACAAAAAAGTCTACACAATTAGAGAATGTAAAATCATTCTTATTTTGATCAATGTGGTCCAAAAGTATAATGGAATTGTAGGCCAAAATATTCTTTAGTTTTGGGTCTGAGAGGTTAAGTCCACACATGAGTGGGGAGCAGGGAATTCTTCTTATCAGGTGGTGGTCTGTGGTTCAAATACCAAACAAATAATTGGTCTTGAAATGAAAATTGTTGAAAACCTCTACACAACACTAATTAAGCCATGCCTCCACGATGCCAAAACCAAACCCATATCCTCTGCCATCATCACATGAATCACTTCTGAACATTTTGACCACACTGCCGCCTCTCCTCCAATAACCTCTCCTCCTGCCTGGCATTCTGTGCACGTCTCGTGTGCACGTCGTTGTGTGACCTGTGCATGAGCTCTGGTCCGCTGAGCAGGCCGGGGAGAGTCATCCTGCAGGGAGTCAACAACCATCTGCTCCCCGTTCTCAAGATATACTCCATCCAACTGCTCCCTAAAAATAAGACCCAGAATGGAGAGAGCTAGACGACTTGTGACACAGCGGCTTCTGATTGTTGATTGTTGCTGAATGGATAAACAGTCTGTTTTAGAAACAGAAGGTCCCTGCTATGGGTTCTAGTTCCGGCCCTAGAGTTTAGGTGTCCCTGAGACTATTTATTAAAGGAGAAATTATATCTTCACATAATTGGTCTTCACTAATGCTCTAGGTCTATAAGATGTCAGTCTACTCGCTGTGGACAGTACAGATACCCAGCAGTGGGTCAGATCAGACATAATGTGTCCATAAAGTGTCTAGACCATGGGTGGGTGTCTGTAACAGGTTTTTGAACAGCTGGTGAATGCTGATGTTCGTGCGTGGCACACATGAGCGCCATATCCATCCACCAGCTGTTTAAAAATAGCCCAGAACAACGCCTGGAGTTGATGCTTTCTTGACAGCTCTTGACGCTTATGTCTGCAAGCCTGAGAAGCATTCGTTGTTTGAAGACACCAACCGTGCCTACAGAGTACCCACTGGTATTCACTAGCAAACTATAGCTCTTTGGGACTCGCCCTACACGCTTACACTTTGAGTTTGAGCATACTGTATGTAAATAATAGAGACAGCACTGGATGGTAGCGGAATTTCAGATGCCGTCTCTAACGTATTATTTATACATCTATGCTCAAACCAAGTGAAAGTTTGGGGTAAGTGGCAAGGAGCTAGTTTCAAGTATTATTGGTTTGAAAAGGCTCATCACAATGAACTGAATAAGGAAAACGTCTCCCTTCATATGGATACTAAAGCTAAACTTGTGTGTCGAACACAAACTAATGTCAGATTGTTTTTCCACTCTAGCAGTATAATGTCAGATATGCTGTCAGTTGTGTCTGAACAGAAAGTTCATTCAGACTGTGTGGACTCATGCATGTCATGGATTCAGCATGACTCGGCTGTAGCTACATGCCTGGTGGCTGTGTGTGTGTGTGTGTGTGTGTGTGTGTGTGTGTGTGTGTGTGTGTGTGTGTGTGTGTGTGTGTGTGTGTGTGTGTGTGTGTGTGTGTGTGTGTGTGTGTGTGCATCCGTGCGCGCGCATGCCTAAATCAATGCAACTGTTTAATTCATCGACCCAAGGCCAGTGAGAAAGCTATGCATGCAATGACTCTGCAATATGCGCTTAATCCATTTTCCTCATTTTAATATCCTGCTGAAGCATTCTTAGTGAAAATATTAGCAATGAGTTTGAACTCAAAGTCCTGAGATGAGGAGACAGGACAACAGTAAAAATAGCTCTAATAGGACAGACAATCTCCACTTAAGGCAGCACCTCAAAACGTTTTTAATGCTATATTCTTCCTCTGTGCTGTTTATACTATGAAACAGTGGAGGGCTGTGGACAGTTCAGCAACCTGCCTAACTTTGACATCATCAATAGGCACTTATGGCACTTTGTTTTTGCTGTTGTTGTTTTTGATGATGATGATGATGATGATGATGATGATGATGATGATGCGTGAACAGAAGAATGGCTTTAACTCCAGCATTCTCACCTTCCAGGACGTTAAGGCTGTCGTTTCTTGTGGTATCCCAAATTGGTAGACATGTTTTCCGAACTGTCCATAACGCACCAATGAGACACAGATTCTAGACTGAGTACAGTGTTTTTAGAGAGAATAAGTGAGCAATAGTGCAGGGATAACTAAAAACAATGAACACAGGTTGAAAATGGGTGAGGTACTAATTTAACCACGTTTGCCACATTGCCCCACATTACCCCACATTACCTACTAACTCACAAATCAGTAACATTCTCTATGTTTTTATGACATTCCCAAGCACAGTGGTGTTAAACATGATCCCACTGCAAGCAATCTTTCTTTAAATAACAACCCAACAACTCAATTGCGAGACACACTGTAGATTTCCTCTTTGTGACAACAGTAAAAATAGATCTAATGAAGGATATTTGGAGCAGGTTGTCACCTTAATGGCTTTCACACAAAGCAAGAAATGAAACACTGCATGCTGCTGTTCCTGTTTGGATAATGTTGAACTAAAAATAGTTTGGAAGTAAATAGTCTCTCCGCCACAATTCTGACAGATTTAAACTGTGTTACAAAAGCTCTCATTAAAAAGGCACAAGTGACAAACAGTGCAACTTTTTGGGGTGGGATTTTCTGTTTCTGCTTCTATGAGATGTGTGGCCTATGTACTGTACATATTGTACATATTTTTCTGATGTTCTTGTTCTTGTTTGTTTGTTAATTTTCTGCTTGCTCCCCCACTTTCTATTTTGTACTTTGAAAACAACAAATGATGGAACCGATGTAAACAGAGGCTTCCTATAACAGCAGTGGGTGCCTGTAGTATATGCCCCTGTAAATGTTTATCCAAGGCGCTTTACATAGCTTGTGCATCACATTCACCCATTCACACACACATTCATACACTGATGGCAGTGGAAACCATGCAATGTAACTACTAGTACATCAGGAGCAATTAGGGGTTCAATGTCTTGCTCAAGGACACTTCGACACTAACTCTGCGGGAGCCTGGGACCTTGCGGTTACCATCCGGTGACTCTACCCCTGAGCCACTGCCGCCCCTGTCTGATATGACAATGAGTACCGATTCTGATTATGACCACCCAGCTGATAGCTACTCACATAGTTATGATAAACACCATAAGGCTAGGACCCCATGATCCTTTATAAAATAGCTGGCAGCCTAACTCTTCTCTCAGGTGATCCGGGTTTGGGTCTGAGTGAGTCTGAATTCTGCATGATTGGCCTAAGCATTCTTTGTGATTGGGTCCGAGCTGAATCGGGTTTGAGCTGGATCGGTCAAAGTCCCTTGTCAGGCAGGCTACTGCTTGGCCTTACATCCAACCCTGTCAAAATGATCAGGGGTTCACCCCTGATCATTTTGACAGGGTTGGATGAATTACTCATGGTAGAACACAGACTACAACTTGCCATGGGCCAGCCAAGAACATTAGATAGATACACACAATACATAATACCCATAAGACACCTGTGTATGTATCTGTCAAACTTCTAAAAGGTCAACACTGTATGGCACTAGATAATCACAACACCAGAGGGTGCTCCACAAATGCCATTCTATGCCATTTTGTGCTGAGAAGACGCCATGCAATGACGCAAGCGTATCATCCATCGCACAGCATCCTGTAATTTTGCTCGTTGCTCGTTTCAGGCACATGCCTGCATCTGATTTTAGACCTTAATTCTGGTGAGCTTTTTTTATGCAGAGCGACTTCACTGTGTTGAAGTAGAGTAGACAGTACACTGAGGGGCACAGTGGAATCTCTACGAGTACGCGTTTATCACTCTCTGTCTGAAAGGCCCTTTACAGACAGTCATAAAAGAAGTGTGGATGTTCTTCACTTCAAAACTGCTCTAAAGGAAGACTGCAATTCGGAACTGGACCTTTTTTTCCTATTTCCTACTCATTTATAGCCTACATTGTTTACATCACCTGAATTGAAGATCGAAACGTCAAATCAATAAATTAAGAGAGTATTTTTTGTGCGTGGGCTTCCTCATCTCCCAAACTCTTGGGTGTATCCACTAGCAGACCTTGTATTGGACAGCACCGGTAGGCCTATAGGCTTGTCTTTGCAAACTTGTCTACATTATTCAATCAATTCATGATGTACATGAGTCATCTAGGCCAGGGGTTTTCAACAGGTGGTCCGGGGACCACCAGTGGTCCCTGAGAGGGTTCCAGGTGGTCCCCAGCTAAGTTGTTTAACCAGATGTAACTCTTGAGAGTGTAAAAATGAAACCAAATGGACCCGCCAGGGTCCATTTGGTTTCATTTGAATTGGCCTAATTCATCATCTGAATTAGGCCAAGTCTACACAAATAGAAGATGGACAAAAGCAAAAGAAATCTTTAGGTTTGGGGTTTGTGGGGCTAAAATGTCCTCAATTGGTGGTCCGTGGCTCAAATGCTGAATAAATGGTGGGCCCTGGGATGAAAAAGGTTGAAAACCCCTGCTATAGGCTACATCGTTTACACTGAGTGTGACGACTTAACTGTCTTTCATGTCTAAAGAGGCCTACTGTCCTGTGACCTGCCCTGGCCAGGCTGGTCTCCGTAAAAATGATTTCCCCCACCCATCCCCTTTTCCCCGCCTTGTAGGCTATATTTTTATTTTGTTGGACTTCCACTATGATTTGCTGTTTTTTGTACATCTATAAATGTCTTTATCGAATTGTGCTTGAATGCTAGGCCTACAAGCTGTTGTGTCTACAAATTTCAATCAATCAAAAATACTGTCTTCTGGCTGGTACTCCTCCAAGTACCCAACCGTCTAACGGTCACGCATATAAAACTACATTACCCAGCGGTCTGTGCCAGGATGGGACCTGTGCCCAGCCAATGAAACGGCAGCTACCGACCCCGCGGGCCAACGACACAGCCATAGAGTATAGACAGAGTTACGACAACTCCGCCCGCTTCATGGTGCCAGTCCAATGGCGGCTCTTCTACTTGGACTTGAAAAGAGAATGGGGACGACAAGTCCTAGACCTGAAGAAGGCAGAAATGCAGTGGACTCAGGCAACAGCATTAATGATCTTAAATCTTATTTTATATCGTTTTTGTAATAGTACAACATAAACATTATTATACAGTATCATTGTTACACTACAATACCGTTGACATGTTGAGAACATGCGTAAAATAGCTCCTATTTGCGCCACCCTCGTTAAAAACAATGCATTTCCAACTCCAGGGTGTCCCTATTCGGGCTGCATGAGGCAGCGCTGAGTTTCTGACCCCTCAATGTCGCAACTCTACTACCAGATGGCTCTGGCCAATGAGAGGGCGGCGAGGGGGCGTGCCGCCACGGGCGTTTGGTCCTTTTATCCAGGCGCCGCGCCTTCTCTCCAGCAGCAGCAGAGATTCATTCTGGACTGAGCGTTCAGTGAGAGCAGAGCAGACCGCACGTACGGCGCACACAGTACACAAGGTGGGTGGGACTCATCCTTCCTCGCAAAGAGACGATCCGTTTTATGCAACATTTTGGCTTTTGTGCACCTTATAATTCGAGTTAATGAGATAACATTGCGTTGAATGGGCGCCTCGTGTCGTTAGAACGCGTCGGTTTGAGTTATTAAAGGACAAAAGAGACGAAAATCGCATCCTGTTTTAGTGTTCAGTCAGTGTGAATGCAGTGATTGTTAACAGCCTGGCGTGTGTGTGTGCAGACAGAGATGGGCACGCAACCAAAAAGCAAGTGAATCACCATATTTTCTGTATCTTAAAATACAGAACATTCGTGTTGGTTCGTCTTAAGACAAAAATCGTGTGTTCTCATTTTAAAATGGATAGTTGCAACTTGCAATACATTAAAAATAATGGTTGCATGCCCATCTCTGTGTGTGAGGGTGAGGCGAGGGCAAAATGTGCCCACCACAAGATACAGGGATGGACGCAGGTCCTCGACAAACAAGAATGCTGTGTGTGTATGGGAGTGTGTGGCTGTGTGTGGTAACGGTTGTTCCAAACTGGCACCATCAGGCACCGTCTACCAAACGGTTGATGGTTCGACACGGATGGAATACTAATGAACGTGACTAATTGGCAGCTGTCACTGGGATTCATCACATTTTACGCTTTCATTGTTGTTGAATGATATTGCATTCAATATTGCATCTGTGTGCATTGTCCAAGAGCCTTAAAACATCTAGATGTGTCTTAATTGGGTCGTGTTTAAAATGTCTAATGTACTATAACCGCGTCGCTTGCTGAAAATAACGCAGATCTCAAAGTCGATTTCAAATAAAGCTTTAGATTTCGGTTCTTGTGGTGGCGCACACACACACACATTGTGGTGCACGCGCGCACACGCACGCACACTGTGGTGTGCGCGCACACAGACACACACTGTGGACTGTTTTGCGCGTGCACGCTCGCTGTGAACGGGCGGAGCTGTCTCTCGCTTTCTTTGTTTGCAGCTGCCGTCTCCTGCACGCGCGCACACGCACGCACGCACACGCGGTCTGTCTGTCATCAAACGAGCTCTTTGTTTTATATTATATCGACGACGATCGTTCTGTGTCTGTCTGTCTGCATGGCCATCAATACCCTCATTGTGCCATTTATTTAGGAGAGCTAAATTGAGATTTACAACAAAATGACATGGCTAAATATAGGTCATTAAATTGCAATAGTATTGTGAAATTGATATTTTATATAATACATGTAATATAATCTGCAATACTGCCCTTTTGAGCTTCGATCCCCCCCTCCCTGTATATTTTTCATTTCCCCTTTCCTATGATTTGCTGCCTACTTGGAGAAATGACATATTGTGTACAATCTATAAATGTCTTGATGCAACGATCAAGGTGGCTCCCATTGTAAATAGTCGTAAGCTTAGGCCTTGTTTTTGTACTGTAAATCTCCAAACTGTTAACACAAAATCAATCCAGCATTCCTATTCTGGGGGCATAACAATTGCTGCATGGTTCAAAATGTGACAACTTTATGATATGAGCTTGTAGATCGGTTATTTTCAGCAGCAGTGTGGCGTGGGTTGGGTTCTATACTGCACCCTAGGGACTGGCCTAGCCTAGGGTATATACATTGTTGTGTTCCTGTTGCTTGGCAATGCTGGTTGTTAACAATAGGGACTGGATTATCCAATTAGGGTGTTTTTATAAATTGCTTTCCATAACTGTAGAAAATGGAAACTGGTTCTTTAACCTCCCATTAGGCAACAGTTTATTTGTGTTCTTTCTGTTTTCTGGCAGTGATGTTGACACAACCACCACCAGAATGGAATGAATGTCTTTGGGCGTTCGTTCTTTCTCTGCCAACTTGTGTTGGCAAGCTTGATTGTGGATAAGATTTATTTTATTTAGATTTATTCCGCAGCTGACACATTGAGCAAGGGAACAGGTGTTCTTCTGACTTCTCTCTTTGTATTTGATGTATTACTTTTGGGGGGGTAGGGGGGCAAATAATCAAAAAATGTGACTGCATGCAAGGCCTGCCATGCTGCAGTCACAGTGCAAGGTGGGCCCTGGTCATTTTTCTCTACAGAATGTAATGCGCTTTAAAATTATGATTCCATATGTGGAAATCAGAATATTTGACGATGCTTATTTCAACTGTCATCAAAACCAGAATTCGAGACAGGCCTCGGCCTGTCTACAACGTGGCACTGCCTGCCTAGTACCTACCAGCCCTTTGTCTCACCCACAGTGCTTGGATTTCAATGGATTTAATTGATGGATCGTGTGACTGCAGTCCTTGTTTCTTTCTTCTTTTTTTTTGAAAGGCCCTTTTCTCCCTTTTACACCTCGGGTGAATTGGTTTAACTGCTGAGGGCCTGCGGCTAAAATGCCACTGCTGTAACTCAAGTAAAAACGGATGCAAACGCCATCAATGTGCCATGCGTGGTCAGGTGTTTTATGGATGCCAAGGAAGCCATTCTGTGTTTGTGTGGATGGATGGAAAGGGCGGTGGTTACTTGCAGTGCTCCGAAGCTGCCGACAGGTGGTACTGTTGGGCCTTTATCTTCAGCTGGCTGTAATCTTAGTATCTCCATGGGAACTGATGTATGTGTGCTGGAAATGGCCTTATTGCCACATCACAGGTTACGATGTAAAAATTGGTTTGAATTAATTTCTGCATTATTTTCTACAGTTCCAATTGTATTTTTCTTTTACCCCCCCATCGGAAGGGCATGTGTCCACTACTAGAGGTCTGTGTAGCTCTGAAAGCCACTAGCAGACGGTAGTTAATCCCAATCCATGTCTTGAGTGCATGTTATTTTTACCATATGCTATTCTTAGCTGTGTTTTATTGTAAAATATTCGGGCATTGTTCCATTGTATACACATCACGATTGTGATTTTTGTTTTTCTTTCCCCTTTTCTTAGGTTCATTAACCCACTACCCACAATCCACAGTAAATATGAGTGGTGACAATGGTGAGTGAACTCTTATTTTGACCATGACACTACATTCAAACGCATTTCTTTTTCCTGGTGACTAATATGGTTTAATAGTACTAAGTTAGTGGGCTTAAATTAATTTAGTTTTAATCTGACTAAAGATGTTAATGCAATTGACTCAGGTGCACACTGACTCGACCCACTGAGCATTTTCCCTTTGGAAAAACATGGGTAGAGCATGGTTTTATGGAGACCTGGCTGTTTCCCTGGTCTTGATAAACAGCCCCCCCCCCCTTTTCTTTTTTTCTTTTTTAATGTTTAAATCCTGTACAGGAAAACATGGCGTATTTTGGGCATAGTTCGCCTGGTGATTAATCATGATTAAATACATTTTTAAAGCTGTGATTAATCTGATTAAAAATGTAATCATTCAACAGCCTTACTTAATACCTGATGTAGAGGCAGTGTTTTTTTTTTTTTCTTTCATTTAAGATGACTTGCCTCATTATTTTATTTCCCCCTGTTTAGCAGAGATCCTGGTGAAGGAGTTGGACAAGCGGGCCTCTGGCCAGGCTTTCGAGGTGATTCTGGGGGCTGATGATGCCAAGGGCGAGTTCCCCCTGTCCCCACCCAAGAAGAAGGACGTCACGCTGGACGAGATCCAGAAGAAACTAGAGGCTGCCGAGGAGAGACGTAAGGTAAGACCCCTCAAAATGTCTACCAGCTAACTTGGAGCTCTAAGGGAGCCGTCACTTTCCAGTGAATGGTTACCTTTTCATTTCAAATGTTTGCTAGTTTAAAAAAAAAAGTTTGCACAAGTTGATGTGGATTATTTTTGGGCCCTGAAACTAATCCTCCTTGTATTGCTTTTGGACAAGGAAGGAAAACAATACTACATCAAAATGAATAAAAAAGACATGGCAAGGATGGCAACAATGGGCATGAACTGCTAGGTAAACTCAATACAAAGGGATGGTGTGGTGGATGCAGTGATCTCGCTGAGAATCCCAACTCTATCCCAATCCCTGCGAACAATATAGTGCATTTTTTGCTTTACTTCTACAACACCTTTAAACATTTCATTTGAGCTATTGAGTGCATAGTTGTTTAGAGGTTACACTAGTTAAGTAGGAATGCTCCATAAAGGGTAAACATGTATTCCTTCAAAAGATGACATTGTTCCTAATGGTTGAGACATTACTCACCTTATCATTTAACTACTATTCCATTTACTTGTACAAAATAATTTGCTCCATTTCAACATGAACTATTACCTATCTGGGTTTGACCAACTACACTTATCTTTAATAGTGCATTACTACCGGTAATGATTACATCTTGCCTTCTTGCTGAGAAGAGTTAAATTTCTTTGGAGCACCATCCTTAATCAAGAACAAAGAATGTTCTTAGCGGGCAAAAAGGTTGAACAATATTTTAGGTTTGATGTTTACAATGTGGCCATCTGGGGAAACGAAGTAAGACACATTGGGTTGAAATCAATTTGAACATCAAAAAGAATGAATCCTCGTTGTTGCTATAATGTCAAACTGAGCCTGGGTGACGCATCTGTCAAATCTTCCACTCATTGTCTAATTTAGCTGAGCCTGTAGCATTGGCTTCCTGTTGTCTGACAAGTGACAACCCAGTGTGGTGTTCACTGTGCCTCAAGGTTCAACTTGAGTGATATTTCACTTACTGTTGCCTCTGTCAACTGGCCATTCTCCCGCATCATTATTGGCCACAGAACTGCTGTTCTCTGTATTCTTTCCCTGCACAGTTCTCTGCAAACCCAAGGGATTGAATGTATAAAAGAGAAATTCTCAGATCAGCATTTTCTGAAATGCTTCCACCAGGCAGATCACAGATCAAGCACTGCACAGATAACTATCGCTGCCAACAATATCTGTGAAGTGCATCAACATGCATTTGGAGCAGGTGTCTAAAATAGCCAGTGACTGTATTCATTTGGCTTACTTTTTTTAATGGTTAGTGAACACTTAAATGTAACCTGTTTCAACATTTCGTCAGGCCAGATGGAATACATGTGTACAACATGCGTTGTTGCTGTCTGGTGATAATCTGATATGTCTAGAGCTGTACTTTTCTGGACTCAAATACCAAAAAGGGCAAAAAATAAGTGGTTCAAGCTGAAAATGGGTGACATTGTGATGTCTGGGGCTTGTAGAGCAGCTCTTATTGCTATGTTGTGACACTAGTATGACCAAGGTTTAAATATGGAGACAAAAGACACCTAGGGTATTTTATATCGCAATTTTAAAAGACTATTTTAAAATAATTAAACAATAGACCATGAAAAGTCCAATCTTACACTTTAATGCAGCCAGACAAGGTTCTGACAAAACTCAAACAAATATATGTATTGCATTGCTGAACCAGGTTTTTATTTCTTTGCCCCCTAGTTTTGTCCAAAACGACAATATAGTTCTGTAGCAGTTATTAAAATGGGTCCATATTCGGACACTTTTTGGCTACTGAACAGTACAGAAGCATCATCTCTTATTCCCATCCTGTCAAATGTGCAGCGTGTTGGCGGACATGCTTTTTAACAGTAGTTTTCCTCTTCCAGAACCACGAGGCAGAGGTTCTGAAGCAGCTGGCAGCAAAGCGTGAACACGAGAAGGAGGTCCTTCAGAAAGCCATGGAGGAGAACAACAACTTCAGCAAGATGGCAGAGGAGAAGCTCAACCAGAAGATGGAGGCCAACAAGGAGAACCGCACAGCCATCATGGAGGCCATGAAGGAGAAGTTCAATGAGAAGGTAACCATGATAGTTTTACAACCACTCTACACCTGCGTCCCCATGTCGGGCATGTTTCTACCAACATGTTTATCGGATGTGTGCATAATTGTAGTCCCATGCCGGTATCTGGTTTTCCATTTAGTTTTGTTTGACTGGCTTAGCAACAGATTGACATGCTCGCCTCTTGTCGGTTCAAATCTGCTGCAGAGCCTATCAAAGCTCTGGGGAAATGAGTTGTAAGAGCATATGCTAAAATCACTGACTATAGCGAAATAGGATTTTGGGTAATATGTTATGTGAAACTAGTGTTGAGTCATAAGGTGACCATGCCACATCATGACTGTTGCATGCAGGTTTGCTATAGAGTAGCCATAGAATACGCACATCGACTGGGTGCTGGGCTAAAATGGACTTCAGCAGATAGACTGTCTTTGACAACATTTCGATCGTCTAGATCTTCATCAGGTCATCAAGACAATTTTTTTTTTAACCTGTGTGCAGGCTCTATCATCTGCTTGCAGATTTGCTCTCACTTGTCAGAAATGCTATACTAAAAGCTTACAATGTGGTATTATGTGTTAAACATTTGAAATGTTCACCCAAACACTGTTCTTGACTAAAGTAGATGCAGTTCACACCATAGTTTAAACAAAGAGCTATGGTTAACTGGATAGTCGGTGTGAATGACTATGACTTGCGCTTGTCAAATCCATCAGGATTATTCCACTCATGCTCTGCATCATTTTATCTTTTTGTCTTTAGGACAAGAAACTGGAAGAGGTGCGAAAGAACAAGGAAACCAAAGAGGGCACCTCAGAAGACTGATGTGTAAAAAGGGGGGATTGTTGTATAGGGTTTTTTACGTATCCAAAGATTGATTTATTTTTCGTTCTATGGCCAGTATTTTTGTTGTGTTCACTACTACCCACCTTTTTGAAGCAAGTTGACAACAAAATACTGAGGTCCCACTTTGTGAAATCCTTCTGAAATCTCCCTCTCTGCAGCTCTCTTTAAGTGTACTTGGCGCTAGTTTCTACATGGTGAAAACTATTACCCTGCTGCCCTTTGTTTACGTCTGCTCCAGTAGTTCTCAGACAAGGAACCCTCGATGGCTCCGAACGTACAAATGGAACCAAAGGGAAAGGTCAATTTGTTTTCATTTGTGCACAGTTAACAGACCTCACTACCATGTCAAGGAGCCCTGAGGGTACCTCGAATCCAACTTTGAGAACTACCGGTCTAATCATTTTCATACAGATGTGTAGCTTTGTCATTTTTGCAGCTTATATGCCCTTTTGAAGAAATTAGCAGTGTTCCTATTATCCCGTTCTGGGAAATGCATGTTATTATGCATAAGTCATTTATATCCTATCTATTCCATAGTGCACTTTGGTTAAAAGAAAAAAAAAATGTCCTTGTAATCCACCTGTCCTTGGCACTTATTGAAGTAGCACAGTTTTCAATGTACGAGATCTTTGAACTAGCGGCTTTGTTAAATGTCTTCAAGTGGATTTGATTTTATTCGGCTCTGTACGAGCACTGTAGTCCACAGTTTATTAGAAAGTTACTGCATTTGGAACAGTGTTTGACAGCCTTTTCATTGGCTATGCTAGAAACCCTTCTCTGATGCAGCAGATTTTCTATTATACCTTCCTGAGATTTGCCCTGTCTGAAGCCGTGGGTCTATTCTGTTGATGGTTGCATTCCTTATCCTGTTCCCTCTATCTAACGCTGTCGTCATATAGAACACTTCAATTACAGATGTGACTGCACATTTTCTGCTATCATTTTTCCACTCATAGCTTTGTGTTTGAACTGAGAACGCAATGTAAACCACCTTCACGTTTCCCGGTTCAAAGCTGTCCGGCCAAGTCAATCGAACAAAACTATGTGAGGAAAGGTTTTGATTTTCCTAAATGGGATGACGTTTCAGACATGCAACATTTACTGCCATTTGTTACTACAATGCCAAGTTGTTCTTATCCTGACGGCCTCTGACAGACCTGAAAATGTTATTTCCATGATGCCAACACGGAAAACAATAGGAAGTGCAGTCACATACTTGTGAAAACACAGGACTACATTTGAGCCTAATTTATACTTTGTTACAGGACGTGTCAAACCTAAGTTTACCTACAAGCTCCCGAATGTTGTGGCTTGGGATGTGTGGTGACTGCTCTTGAAATGGGACGCATTACTGTGAATCTGCAACACAAGTCCCTCATTGTATTGACGAGATTGAGAAAGCTTGTGCACTGCACTTGGGGGTGGGCAGTGTAGTGTTTGAGCTTGTGGGTCAGCTATTTTAGCACTGTAGTGTGAGGAAGCATGAATTGGGCTTCATGCACAGCTTTGTCTAAACGCCCCTTGAAGGATTTAATAGGGCTGTTGGTTGTTTTTATAGATGGCAGGTGTTTCGTGCAGCTTTTTGCGACTTAAATCTACTCGTATTTGCTACCTTAAAGGCTAGTTTATGCTTCATAGGACTTGTTGTAAAATTTTGTTTACTTTTCCAAATTATGATTTTTGTTTTGCACAAATTTTATTTTGTCTTCAACTGGATTAAAATGTGATGCACGTTAACACTTTCTTTTTCTATATAAAATGCGTTTAGTGTTGGGTCGTTTTAAAAGTATAAATTGGCCTTAAGCAAAGTTTTCATGTTTGTGCCGCTGACCTTTTTGCTTTTTGTAAAAAGAAAGGGGGGGTTGTTTCTAAGCACATGACTTATTGCTGTTTAGCCGTGAATTAACTTTGCCGACAATGTAAATTGGGACGCCATCTTGGTATGACATCACTCTACACATGGAATGCAAAAGAGCAATACACTTCGGCATCTGGATAGATATTGACTTGAACTGTTGTACTAAAACAAAATAAATAAAAAATGTGAACGCACGATTTCTTCTGATGCTTTTATTTGTTCTGAATGGGGCACTACAGGCCTGGTCGACTGAATGCTTCAGTGGTCTTCCAGACTGTTGCACTATATTGAAGCCCTGCTGTTGCTTGACCTTTTTGCTGACAACTTTCAGACGTGTTGGCCACTTAGTCCATAGTGGACCCTGCTCCTGACAGGCTGGCCTTTTACCATTGGGGAGAAGGCAGTGTCTTTATTGACCGCTTTGCCAGCTTGACTGCTGACCGTGCACAGATTAATCTGTATTGTAGGGCAAATTGGCAATTTTTTTATACTTTTAAAATGTTGGCGAACTAAGGGGGACCTAGCCTGTACCTGAGCTTTTAAAGTATTCAGTAGATTTAAAATTAAATATTCAAATGACTAGATAAATTGTTTAAACCTAACTTTTCATTACCATATCAGAAAAAATAAGTAATCCAAAGATGTTCAAAATAAACCATATAATGGTACGTGTAATATGCACATTGTATATGAACACAACTACACAAGGAAAAGGATTGACAAACTATTTAATACATTTCACTGGACTACTGCATCCTGGCGGATCTGGATTAGTTTTGCCTCTAGTGCATGCAATGTGTATTTTAAATTATAAGCATGCTTTTCTAGACCTGCCACTGACCTTTATTTTCAACCCCTCATAGCAGTCAGTGTGTTGGTGCAGTATCTTAATGGTCTCTGTCTCCCTCTAGTGTTATGTTTGAAACACTGGTTATAACAGCATTTTTACATGGGCCTAATGGAATGAACAGTTAGTCTATTTTTTGTTTTTTAAGTCTTTGTCGGTTCAAAAATAAACATTACACCACAATACAATGTACTACAAAACAAACACAATGTTATTTGTATAGGGAATACTGGAAATGTAAATGTATTAAAATAAAAAATAAAAACAGATGGCTCTAATGTTCAAATTCTCTTCAAACAATAAAAATGTTCCTCTTTCCGAGATAACAAATGGAAACGAATCAACCTGTTATCCATTTGTAGGCCTACAGTCCATGGTTTTGGTTCCTAATAATTAATTTAGCTGAGGATAGCTTGGAACTCTCCCAAGGGGTCCCAGAACCACACTTTGGGAACCACTGCGTGTCAAACCTTTCCTGATGGATTCCTGGATCATGATGAAAGTGGTCCTTGATAGAGTTCCAGGTGGTCCCCAGCTAAATGATGGAAAGTTAGTAAACCAAATGTAACTCTCTTTTATATATATATATATATATATATATATATATAATATATATATATATATATATATATATATATATATATATATATATATATATATATATATAAATTTGTTTATTGGATTTTCACAGAAGCATTAATGACGATATTATTAGCAAAATAAAAACAATGGCTTCTCTTCATTAACCCATGCAGTATAAAGAAGATTAAAAAATTACATTTTCACCCCCACCCCCACCCAAAAAATAATAGAGGGAAAAGAAATAAACATAAGAAAAAAATAAATAAAAAATAAATGACAATAACAACAGTAGAAATAACAGGTAAGTGAGAAAAATAAAAACAAAAGTAAATAAATTAAAATAAAACAAAAACAATGAGCTTATTACACCAAATGTAACTCTTTAACTCAAATGCTGAATAAATAGTGGGCCCTGGTTGGCATTAAAAAGAACCCCTGTCCTATGATAAAGAAAAAAAAGATGATGCACGGGGGCGTGGCGCCGTCTCCTGCGAGAGGTTTGCACAACGCACATGCGTGGTGTAAACAGGAAGGAACTGCGATGATGAAACGTACCAGCAGAGGTGCTAGCTAAAAAGTCCATGCTTCATTCTCGTTTGATCCAGTTGGTGGGTTTGTTAACTTTTTCGTCGCTTAGTATCAGCGTTTGCAGGTTTGTATTTGCATTCACAACACAGACTAATATCACTAAGCCGAGAAAGTGACACAAACGCCCATAGTTTTGCTATAGGCCTATCTATTGCAGTGGTTCTCAACCACTACACCTCAGAAAATGTTTTCCTAAGTTAAAATACAGTAGCATACATGCGCCTTGCTATCCCAACCTATTCAGACAGGAGAGGAGACAAATTAATTCTAATGGATAAACAAAAATATAAGAATAACATATTTTCCACAATTGTGTCAGCCAAGAAACAAAATGACAATAAAACTGCCACTTCCAACGAACTTATATTAATGTATTACTGTAATTTAAAACCACATTGAATAAATAGTTAAATATTTGGAATACTTTTTAAACATTTGAATAAACACAAAAACACAACATTTTCAGATGGATGAGTGTGTTACAATCGGTGGTTGCTTGATGTGAAACAATGTGGTTTAAACAACATTAAGAAGCAAGCCCAAAGACGTTCTACATGTACACGTTAGAAACAAGCCCCCAAAACATCAACCAGCAAATATTTTCAAGTGACTATACAGAGTAAAACAAGTCAAATGTTGCTCATAATAATTAGACCTGGCAACACTGACCGGATTGAAGGTAAGCACACACCCCAGTGCCTATGGTCTTTACTGCAAGGTAAATTCCTGCACACATGGCTTCCCTTTGTTGACAGGAAATGTAAGCAAATATTACAAGTAGGCCTACAGTACATACATAATACAATGCAGCCTGCTGCTGTGGTGAGCATTTCCTCAACACCTACAGTATCTCAGTGATGCATGTGTGTGGCTGGCTGCATTACTTTTATGTTTTTTGGGATGCATCTTTGACTAATGATGAATGCCACATTATAGAGATTATGTTTATCTTTATCTCACTGTTAAAACCTAAATTCAAGAAAGGCCACATGGTAAGGCCTTAGTGCTACTACATGGCACCTTATATACTACCGACCAGCCTTTGTTTCACCAAGACCTTGGATTTCAATTCAATACAGCAGATTGATGGATTGTGTATTGAAAGGTCCTGTTCTACCTTTACGCCTCGGGTGAATTGGTTTAATTGCTGGGAGCCTGAGCTAAATGCCACTGCTGTAACGAAGTGAAACGGATGCAACAGGATCAATGTTCCATGTGTGGTCAGGCGTTTTATGAATGCTAAGGAAGGCATTCTGTGCTGTGTGGATAGATGACTGGGCAGTGGATACTTCCAGTACAAAATGTGTGTGGGTGTAGGGTTAGGGTTAGTGTTCACCAGGGGGGCTGACTAGATCAGTGGTTTTCAACTGGTGGATCACCGGGGATCACCAGTGGTCCTTGAGAGAGCTCCAGGTGGTCCCTAGCTAAATGATAGACAGTTGGTTAACAAGGTGTAACTCTTTGAGAGTGTAAACATGAAGCCAAATGGACCCGCAATATTTACGCTCTTTAGAGTTAGAATTTTCACCATCTGAATTAGGGAAGTTAAAAAGGTAACGCACATCCCCAACTGGTGCTGAGCCAAAAACTGCAAAAATACAGTAAACATAGAAAACAAGAGAAGGGACTCGCAACTCACTTTAAAGTGCTCCAGGCTTTATTTAGCGGCAAGGGTTAAGAGCAGTGACGTTTCGACCTGTTCAGGTCTTCATCAGGCATGAAATGCCTGATGAAGTCCTGAACAGGTCGAACAGGTCGAAACGTCGCTGCTCTTAACCCTTGTCGCTAAATAAAGCCTGGAGCACTTTAAAGTGAGTTGCGAGTCCCTTCTCTTTTTTTCCACCATCTGAATTAGCCCAAGTCTACACAACTAGAGAATGTAGAAGATGAATGGTCATTTTGATCTGTATGTTTGACTGTTTTGTTTCCCAAATCCAGCCTGGTATTGTGGGCAAAAGCAAAAGAAATCTTTACTTTTGGGGTCTGTGGGGCTAAAATACATTGATATACTTAAGTATTTCACACAAAATGTAACATTAAATGCATGCAGATATACACAGGCTCTTTACATGAGTGCTTGCTTGTACGTTATATATAAAATTAAAATGACTAATGCCTTGTTGTGTTGTGTTTTGTCGCTGGTCAGAGGAGAAGGAGCTGGACAAGTCATCCTCAGGACAGGCTTTTGAGGTGTTCTCTGAGGATCCAGATCCAGAACCCGAGGGTGAGTTCCCCCTGTCTCCACCCAAGGACACACTGGATGAGATCCAGAAGAAACTGGAGGGTGCTGAGGACTTGTGAGGAGAGACGTAAGGTCAGACTGCTCAAAATGTCCACTGTTAAAACAACTGACAGGCTTTATTGCGTTGCATTACCATTCAGGATAATTGTTTTGTTTGCTTACATACTGATTATACTATTACTACAGCATCACACAAAACCATTAAAGGTAGCAGAGCTACAAGCTCAAAAACGTATTGAGCTTGTCGATCTGCTACTTTTGAATTTTAAATCTGAAAAGTAACTGTTTTGGACATATGAGGTTTCCATACCACTGATATAGCGCATTTCAGAAATCGTCCTTTACAAATTGATTTCATGGGAGGCATTTGTGCATGTCTTTATTTGGCATTTTAAAGTGTGTGGTACAGTTCAGACAGAAAGAGGGACAAACTAAGAACATAATTATGTAGGATGGGTGAAATAATTAAAAGACCAAGGTTGTAAATTAGGAATATGTTCTTAATTGTTGGCCTGGTTAAATGACAACAAAAACTTTATTTTGCTTCTGCCATGATCTAAAGACTCATCTCTTCAGACTCCACTTTAGCACATAGCACTTGTTGTATCCTTTATTTAAGGAAAAGTTAAACTGTAATTTAGAGATGTGGTTCCGAAAGAGGGAGTACTGTGAGTGTATATCACAGAGTGAACAACAGAATGCCGTTGAAGTTACTGAAATTATCATTATCATCGTATAACCATGAACCTGACCATAACTGGACATAGACCTCATCTCCTTCCGCCAACTGCACTGTGACACCATTAGCAGAAGTGTAATAATGATCTGCTGTACCATGGACATGTGAGCTAGCTAGTCTTTGTGTGTTCTTGTAGAGGGATGCATGGCCAGCTTTTCCATGCTGATGAAGGTGGTAGAAACTGAAGTGATACAGTCCTGGTACAGGGGCTGTAAAGATGCCTGCAAGGAAGCACATTTGTGAAGCATTGATTTGTTTTGCTATCCCCAGTACATCAGTTGGCCATAATTGCAAATGCAGTGAGTAAGATTAATATATAAGCCAAGCAGAAATGTCTGTGCATGCCCGAATATTTGGAGTAAAATAAGGGTAGTGAACAGCGTTTGCTTCTGGTGCACCAGTAAGATGAGCATCGTCTTACTGGTAGGTTGGTTATACCTGTGTTTGAACTGTAAGCGTTGCCAATGTTGGTGAGAACCTTTCTGTACTTCAGGGTGGTCTCTGTGTTGAACGGTCCATGGTCTCCACTGCCCCCAAATCCAGCTGAGAATGCCACTTTGGATTTAGCTATAAACAGAGTATAGGCCTACTGTAAGACATACTGTACATTGGCCAACTGTAAGACATACTGTACATTGGCCAACTGTAAGACATACTGTACATCGTAGAAGTGATTCAATGGACTTGGTTTGTCACTTTCAGCAAGAATCTCACTTTGTTTTTGAATCCAATTCTGTAATGCTCTCTAACAAAGGAACACTCCACCTTTTTTCCAGCCCAAACATCCTAGATGTTAAAACTGTCCATGTATTTTATTAATGTAATCAGCTATATGTTAGCATGATGATACTCCAGGAAGAAAACAAGGCTATCATAGCTTGGAAGACAAAACATTACTGTTCTAGCCTATAGTATAGTGAACATGTAGGGAGACCTGAAGTGAGTGGTGGCATAGAGCTTCATGTTGGTACCCTAAACATAGGGACATACATAGGGATATGTTTACATAGGGACATTGCTGCTCCTTAGAGTAGTTGCACCACTCAAAGCTGAAAAATAACCCCCTGAAATTGTTAGACATCACATATAGTGACATCACTATCATCCCTAAAGAGATACTGTATTCTACCTTCCAAAAAACTTTGGTCATTTTATGGTCTACTCAGTCTCATGTGAACACACCAGACAGTTTATAAGTTACTCCATTCAGTATCCTGAAAGGTGAAAATTTCTGAGCTATATACCCCCCACGGGACAGGACCAAGTGGAAAGGGGTCAACATAATCCACAATAGCTCAAAACCGTTACACAAACACATTTTACATACATTTCACTCCGTAGAGCTTGTAGATCTGGCCTTTCCTAAATCTTTTGTAGAGTCTTTTATAGTTTAGTGTCCCTTGGTGACACAAACTATCTTACCTGTCCACAGACAGGAGTTGGTCTGGCCAAAACTGGCCCAATTAGTGTTCAACTGTGCTTCAACCCATTTTAAAGACACGGGACCCCATACTCTACCTAGCCAGTGTGTGCTACTGAAAGGCATGTGAATAAGCAAACCGTGAACGGGTAGGGTCACACTGTCACACCTTTCTACTCAATAGTGTCCACTGTGTGCAGCTCATCAAGACATCCAGAGACGTACTAATATTCACTCATGTAGGCTATAGCCAAATGTAGCAAAGCATAGTGGAGATAAAGGGAAAAGAAAAGATTCATTCCACATTTTGGTGACATAGATGTGAAATTATTTTTTGTCTCTAGTTTGGGGTGAATCTGGGTTGCACATGATTTGTTGAACTCCCTCTGGTGTTGTGGGAGTGGAATTTGTTGACATTAAGGAAGTATTTAGACTTGTATTGATCATATTTTAGGGTGGGAATCATATTTAATACTTTACTATATTTTTCTAAAAATACCATCCATTGATGTGTAGAACAGATTGTCCTACCTGATGTCTCCAGCAGGTGGTGCAGATGATTCTCACAGGAGTTCAGTCTGACCTGAACATCTCTGAGCTGTGACATGATGCTGTCCACTGATACTGTTAGCTCTGTAGACAGCAGACATGACAGATGCATTATGATACTGTTAGCTCTGTAGACAGCAGACATGACAGATGTATTATGATACTGTTAGCTCTGTAGACAGCAGACATGACAGATGCATTATGATACTGTTAGCTCTGTAGACAGCAGACATGACAGATGCATTATAAACTGTTTTTCTTTACTTCAAATGATCAAATGCCTATACAGGTATGCTACTACAGGTGTACAGCATCACATGAAAGCATACAAAGTAGCAGATCCACAAGCTTGACACATTCAGACAAGTTTTGAGCTTGGCACGCTACTTCTGCTGTTTTTAACTTTGAATGCTGAAAATTGCAGTTTTGGACATGTTTGCACCCGACATCCCTAGTCAAAAAATCCTATAGGATTTTAGAAAATTCCAATAGAACTTTTGGAACAAATCCTATTGGATTTCCAATAGGAATCCTATAGGATCTTACAGGAATCATATAGGATTCCTATAGGATTTTGGGGAAAATCCTATAGGATTCCAATAGAATCCTATAGGATTTTGGGGGAAATCTTATAGGATTCTATTGGAATCCAATTGGGTTCCTATTGGAAATCCTATAGGATTGTTCCAAAATCTGACTTTTCTATTGGAATCCTTTAGGATTTTTTGACTAGGGATATGAAAATAAATGAATAAAGTAAGTACTGTAAGCGGCTAAGCGGCAGACGCACAACTTTATTAAGCCACAAATACATTTATTTCTTCACTGTACCCTTAAAAGGGGCTCTGCATGTTTCTATATACATTTGTCTATAAACTTCCCAGCTCCACACAGAAGATAATCTGTAAAATTAGTACCGGTACCTTCAGTCAGCCCCTCTGTAGCTTTCACCCTGGCTTCCATGGCTATGAAAAAAATAAAAGGGGATCAGGGACGTGCACTTATAGACATCAAAGGGTGCCCAACTCCCTCCCTGCCCTTTTAGCCATCTGTAAAACAACTTCCCTTTCACCTCAGGGGCGGATCTAGGCATGGGCAGATCCGCCCCTGCCTTACCCACCCCTGCCTGACCTGAACCACAATACAACATTTTACATTGTTTCTAAATCCACCACATGTTCAGTAGCTGGGTTCCTCCCCCACAAATAGCTGATCTACAAGCTCTCTTGTGAGCTAGTAGATCTACTATCTTCCATATTTGTTCAAACGTGCCCTCTTATGTAGCCTCGGCCCCAACGCTTTCTCATCTCCAAAGAGAAAAGCACCATCTAAGGCAGAGAGTCCCATCAGTGGAAGTGTCCCTCGGAACATCCATCAGATGTACAGTATTTCTCATACATCAATGTTATTTCCCCCAGATTTGGTAGTACTTCAACCTCCACTGATAAGACTCTACAGTGTAGGTCTCACCCAGTGTGCCTCTAGTATTATAGCCTCTGCCCCTCTATCACTCTCTGCACGTCCCTGAAAGGGATTGCAAGTTCTCTCCCAGTTACCATTAGAATATTTGTAGAGTGGTTTCTACACACCAGAATAAAAGTGTGACCTGCGCAGCGACGTCACCGCTCCTGTTCCAGAAACGGATTCTCCATTCATTTTTCTCATAGACTTTTCGAAAATAAAATAAGGTCATGACGAATCATGATGGCACCCACAAACTTTTGGGACAATCAAATTTTCTAAGATGAAAAATATAATACAAGACATGTTGATATTCTTATGTACATTTGACATGACTAAAACTCCCCAATGAAACCATTGTCAGTGAGTACCACAGATGAATTTAATTCAAAGTCCAATTAATCTGGTTCACAAAGCAAGAAGGGATTATGGTTGAACGAGTTTCTGTTTTGTTTACCATAATGACATGGCATTGAGCAGCTTCATGACTGTCAGGCAGTGGGAAAAAAAAAGTCTTGTATGATGTCGTTTTCTACGTCTTGCTAAGTATATATTATCTGACGATATTTTGTTTGTTGTCATGATTTGTCACAACCTGAGTTGGCTTTGGCCGCGGCGCAATCGTGTTTTTATTAACCATTTTCGAAAAGTCTATGAGGAAAATGAATGAGGAATCCACTAGTGGAACAGGGTTTGTGACGTCACTGCGCAGGTCTGTGGTGTTAATTTCATCATGTGACTTTACCTTCATTCTCTGTCTGTAGACTGGCCACCTGCGTCTGTACAGCCGTCAGCCTGGTTTTCATGGCTGAAGTTAAATACACAATGTTTAGTCACTAGTCTGTCAGTTAGTCAAACAGGCAAGGATAAGGTTGGTTCCAGCTCCAAAAGACAATGCTCATGTGACACATTACCTTCATTCTCTGTCTCTGTATCCTGCAGTCTGACTTCAATGGCTAAAGAGAGAGAAGAAAAAAGACAGATGGAGAGAGAGATAGATGAAAGAAAAGCACTTGCACAAACATTTCTAGCTCCATTTTAATGGAGTGAGATTTCTGACTTCATATCACAGACTTTTGAGAAAAATCTCTGGAATCTTCGAGTTTAATATAATATTCTGTGATATTTCATGTCCGAAATGTGCAAGTTGTTAAAGTCACCATTTGCCACCATTATTTAACCTTGATCTGTGAGATTGTACAGTCAGAAAGTTCTGAGAATATAATGTAATAAAATGACCACTCCCCCACCAGCATTTTCCCCTCACTGAGATGCCATTGGGCAGTAATAATAGTCCTTTATATTGTCTTATTTTGTACCTTCATTCTCTGTCTGTAGGATGACCACCTGCTGCTCTGTAGCCTGCAGTCTGGCTTCCATTGCTAAAAGAGAAGAGAGAGAGAATTAGAGATTAAAATGAAAGAAAACACCTGCACAAACATTCCTAGCCCTAATTTTAATGTAGTGAAATGGGTTTCCCATATGAAAAAAAAAACTCTTAAAAGTCTCTTTTCATCTCTTTTCATACATCCTCATATGAGAATAAAATTAATATAAGATCCTTAGGGACTGAATTTCTAACATGCGTTGTCCGAAACGCAGCCCGCAGTCCGCAACAAATTGCATTATTACTATTTTTGTCACCTTTCTTCTTCCCTTAGCCACTATTCCTTATGCCACCACCGTTATTTGCGACTGGAGGTGTGATCATAGGCGTGTTTGTCACGCAGTCCCTTAAGTTGAAAATTTCGTCAAATAGATTTGGGAAATGGATAAAGGGGATTTCAAAGCACACACTAACTTATACGGTGGAACAGCTGTATCAATTCACTTCATCTCCTTATTTATTGATTGTCCTATAAACAGCTGTAGATTGCCTGCTGTTGGTGACTTCCTTGTGTTTGTAGGTAATCTATATAATATAGTACAAGACATTAATTTTTGACACATTGCTGCTGCTGATTCAGTTTCACCATGTTTAACCGAATTCCCGATAAATACGTCTTGGCTGAATCCCGCTACGTAGAGTAGACCTGAGAGATTGATGTTTGGCGATCACACAGCACTTTGAAATGTAAGAAATGGTCCAGAATTGACTGAGATATGAATTATCAAAAAGACCAACTCTCCGCGGCGCCTACAATATAGCATTTTACGATTCTTTTTTGCAATTTGCTTCATAACGTTTTGTAGACTTGAGATAAATACACGCTCCATACAGCAAAGGACACATGGTATTATAGCTCCTGTCCCTCTATCACTCTCTGCACGTCCCTGAAAGGGATTGCATGTCAGTTACCAGTAGAATATTTGTAAAGTGGCTCTACACCCGAATAAATGTGTGACCTCAAACAGTGTGCAATGATGTTCATTTCATCATATGACTTTACCTTCATTCCCTGTCTGTAGACTGGCCACCTGCGTCTCTGCAGCCATCAGCCTGTTTTTCATGGCTGAAGTTAAATGCACATTAGTTAGTCACTAGTCTGTCAGTTAGTCAAACACACAAAGGCTAAGGCAGGGGTCGGCAACCCAAGATGTTGAAAGAGCCATTTCCGACCCAAAATTAAATTCAAAATCTGTCTGGAGCCGCATTTTATTATTTTTTTCCTGAGAGTGTGCAAATGGAACCAAATGGACCCGCCAGGGTCCATTTGGTTCCATTTGCACACTCTCAGAAAAAAGGTCCTCAAAGAAAAATCATTAACATGGTGAAACACAACCTTTCTTCAGAAATGGAGTTTCTAAAAAAATAAAGGAGTTTTACAGAACTCCATTTCTAGTCCACACAACATCTCTAAGGTATATTATGACATAGTAAACTGAGTAAACCTTTGAAAATGGGTGGTTCAGATTGAAAGCTCCACCTCTGATAACTGCTGGGCTTTTTTGACATGGCCAAGTGCTACCTTAACTGGCAACTGTCAGACAGCGCAACGCGTTTTGGGTGACTGAAATGTTTATATTATTTTGGTGTGGATCATCCCAGTGTGTGTATGTAATAATGCTACAGCCACTGAGCCACTAGGGCTGTGTTCTGGAGCAGCATGCGGCTCCTGAGCCGCAGGTTTGCTGACTCCTGGGCTAAGGTTTGGTTCCAGCTCCAAAAGACAATGCTCTTGTGACACATTACCTTCATTCTCTGTCTCTGTAGCCTGCAGTCTGGCTTCAATGGCTAAAGAGAGAGAAAAAAGACAGACAGACAGATGAAAGAAAAACACCTGCACAAACATTGCTAGCTCCATTTTAATGGAGTGAAATTCCTGACTTCATATCACAGACTTCTGAGTTCAATATAAATATTCTGTGACATTTCATGTTTTTTTTTAAGTCAGACATTTGCCACCATTAAATTTGGAAATCTCAGAGATTTTATTCAGGAACCTCTGGGAAAAATCTCTGAGATTGTACAGTCACAAATTTGAATGTTTCTTAAGAATATAATGTAATGAAATGACCACTCCCCTACCAGCATTTTCCCCTCACTGAGATGCCAATGGGCAGTAATAATAGTCCTTTATATTGTCTTATTTTGTACCTTCATTCTCTGTCTGTAGGATGACCACCTGCTGCTCTGTAGCCTGCAGCCTGGCTTCCATTGCTAAAAGAGAGGAGAATTAAAATGAAGATTAAAATGAAAGAAAACACATGCACAAACATATAGCTCTAATTTTAATGGAGTGAAACAAGATTTCCCATATGGGGGAAAAAAAAACTCTTGAAAGTGGCACCTTTCATGTTTCATACAGTCTTCATATGAGAATAAAGTTACTAAGAGTATTTTTTGGTAAAGTGAAATATAAAACATAATTTTGTAATCTATAAGAGTTATATATGAAATTATATACGAAATGCAAACCTACCTGGCTGGCACAAGCCATCTAAAATTCATATTAGCCGTTGCGTAAGCAGATTTTGTTGATGTGCAACCTGTTTTGAATATTGTCCATATTGTAGTGATTTTAAGCTATATGCCACATCAACACTTGGCTTGTCGTTACCTTCATTGTGTGTCTCGGTAGATTTCAGCCTGGCTTCCATGGCTCCAATCTTCATCAGCAGTTCACACATATCAGGCTGACAGTTCAGTTTGTCTGTCTGTGAGGTGTTCTCCTCACCCACAGCTTCATTCCTGTCTCTCTCTATCTCACTGAGGATGTTCTCTCTGCTGTTTCTGATGCAGCAGAGTAGAAGTCCTGCTACAATCAAACCTACTCTCATTTTGTCCCGTGTCAATACCTTTCCACTTGCTGGATGAGAGTTGTGTACGACCAGACGCAGCATTTATGCCGATCTGTGTGTGAATGTGTTGCTGATAAACACATGTGGAGTTGGTTCAGAGCTGGACTGAACCAGAGTGAGCATGAGATGGATCTCTTGCAACAACATGCACATAAAACAAACAATTAAAGTGGGTGCAGTGGCACAGCATTTTAATAATTTGAATTCTCTTTCTATCACTTAAATTTAACCACTTTTAACTTGTAGTACATTTTGTAGTACAGTATGTTCTGTGCCCTCTTGTCTGCCCCTGTAGTTGTGATTTTTCTTAGTGCCCTAGCCTACACCAGTCCCTATGGAAAATGTCATATGTGAACTCTTGAAAGTGGCACCTTTCATTCAATCCTCATGTAAAAGAATAAAGCCACTTTACAAAAAATACTATGGATCTTGTTAATGTTAATATAATTCTTATAAATTACAAAATTACATATGTTTCACTTTACAAAACAAATAAAATACTATGGATCTTATATTAACAATAATTTTCAATAAAACCTATACAAATTGAGTCATATTTTCCATACGGGGTGTTGTCAGTTGAGTGCACCAGTGCCCTAGTGTTATTCCTGTGTCTTGTCCTGTACAACTTGTATCTGTAGTTTCAGTCCCAATTTGCCTGCCCCATTTCATCAATCAATTAAACAGTCAATCTGTATTCTCTTAACGTGTGTGCTTGTACATCATCTATTATAAAATTACTTGATTGAAAGTAATGCCTTGTTGTTTTGTGTTTTGTCGCTGGTCAGAGAAGAAAGAGCTGGACAAGTCATCCTCAGGACAGGCTTTTGAGGTGATCTCTGAGGATCCAGATCCAGAACCCGCGGGTGAGTTCCCCCTGTCTCCACCCAAATACACGCTGGATGAGATGTAGAAGAAACTGGAGGGTGCTGAGGACTTGTGAGGAGAGATGTAAGGTAAGACTGCTCAAAATGTCCACTGTTAAACATCTAACTACATGTAAAGCAACTGCCATATTCCAGTGGAGTGTAACTATTTTTAAGGACTTAATATTGTGTGTTTCTGTCACATTGTCATCTTTTCATGACAATCAGTAAAATACAATAACAAACATTTTATCCAGCTCTGTGCACACACTCTAGTCTTCAGGTTATCAGAAAGTGGGTTGCAGATTATTTTGCTCATTGATTTGTTATCGAGCTTTTCCTAGGCTATAGGGTTCATTCTGATGTTAACATAACCTGCTTTGTAGAGCAGAATACACTTTGGTATCAGGATAGTGACTTGGAACTGTCGGGTTAAAACAATACATATACTGTAACTGCACATGTGAACACATGTATGATTTCTGACGCAGTTTATTTATTATTGAAAATTGACTACTAACATTTTGAAGCGGCTGTAGACTGATACCCTCAAATCTCATGAAACATGTACAGCTCAAGTATGAAATTAGTTTGCAACAGTGTTGTTGTTTTTTCTGTTGTTGTTTTTTTTACATTTCCGAAAACACATTTATATGTGTAATCGCAGCAACATAAACATTTAGTGTCACTTATACTGTACAGGCAGGTGTGTAGCAAAGTCCCTGTTTGTCCCAGAGACACAGACCAGACAAATGACTCTTTAGCTGAAAGAGATGAAGCTCACACACAGTACTGTATGTACATACACTGTGTTTATGTACATCTCATAGAGTTCATGTTTCATTTGGTAGTTTTAAAGCATTACCATTCAGGATAATTGTTTTGTTTGCTTACATACTACTTGATTATACTATTACTACAGTGTCACACAAAAGCATCTAAAGTAGCAGAGCTACAACCTCAAAAATGTATTGCGGTTGTTGATCTGCTACTTTTGAATTTTAGATCTGAAAAGCAACAGTTTAGGACATGCGTATGAGGTTTACACACCACCGATATAGACAAATTCAGAAATTGTCCTTGTTTGGAATTGTTTTCAAGGGAGGCATTTTTTGCATGTCTTTATTTGGCATTTTAAGGTGTATGGTACAGTTCAGACCGAAAGGTGGAAAATGTAAGAACATTATTATGTAGGATGAATATAATTAAAAGCAATGTAATTTTAAAATGCAGGCTTAGGCCGTGTCTTTGCTCAGACCAAGGTTGTAAATGGGAATATGTTCTTAATTGTTGGCCTGGTTAAATAACAACAAAAACTGTATTTTGCTTCTGCCATGTCATGCATTTAGCACAGAGCACTTGTTGTATCCTTTATGACCTTGCAGTTTTAAGGGAAGATTAAAATGTAATTTACAACTGTGGTTCCGAATGTGGGGTCTGGGGACCACTGGGAGTTCCAGGGGGTCCCCAGCTACAACGTAAATGGGTTATTTTGGACTACAATTAGACTTTAAGTATATCCACCCAAATGTGTGTGTATCACAGAGTAAACAACAGAATGCCATTGAAGTGACTGTAATTATATCCATTGTCATATAACCATGAACCTGACCATAACTGGACATAGACCTCATCTCCTTCCTCCAACTGCACTGTGACACCATTAGCAGAAGTGTAATAATGATCTGCTGTACTATGGACAGCTGCGGTAGCGAGTCTTTGTGTGTTCTTGTAGAGGGATGCATGGCCCCTTTTTCCATCATGATGAACGTGGTAGAAACTGAAGTGATACAGTCCTGGTACAGGGGCTGTGAAGATGCCTGCAAGGAAGCACATTTGTGAAGCATTGATTTGTTTTGCTATGCCTAGTACGTCAGTTGCCCATAATTGAGAAAGCATTGAGTAAGATTACTATATAAGCCAACGAGAAATGCCTATACATGCGTGTATCTGTGTGTGGGTCACACTCCATGTTTGGGCATTCCCAATTTGGAGTGAAATAAGGGGAGTGAACAGTGTTGGCTTCCTGTGCACCTGTAAGATGTGCATCATCTTACTGGTAGGTTGGTTATACCTGTGTTTGAACTGTAAGCGTTGCCAATGTTGGTGAGAACCTTGCTGTACTTCAGGGTGGTCTCTGTGTTGAATGGTCCATGGTGCCCATTGCCCCCAAGTCCAGCTGAGAATGCCACTTTGGATTTAGCTATAAACAGAGTATAGGCCTACTGTAAGACATACATCGTATAAGTGATTCAATGGACTCGTATGACAGTTTCAGCAACAACCTCAGTTTGTTCTGTAATGCTTGTGATCGGAACACTTTTTTTTTTCAGTTTGGGCTGAATCTGGGTTGCACGTGGTTTGTTAAACCCCCTCTGGTGTTGACATAAAGGAAGTATTTAGACAGGTAGATCAATCATTGATCATATTTTAGTGTGGGGAACATATTTATTTAACATTTGTTCTACCTGATGTCTCCAGCAGGTGGTGCAGATGATTCTCACAGGAGTTCAGTCTGACCTGAACATCTCTGAGCTGTGACATGATGCTGTCCACTGATACTGTTAGCTCTGTAGACAGCAGACATGACAGATGCATTATGATACTGTTAGCTCTGTAGACAGCAGACATGACAGATGTATTATGATACTGTTAGCTCTGTAGACAGCAGACATGACAGATGTATTATGATACTGTTAGCTCTGTAGACAGCAGACATGACAGATCAGTGTATTATGTCTAAATATAAGTTATATGCCTTGCCCAGTGCATGAGCCCATTTTCTATGTCATGCTGCTGTTATTTTCCCCCTCTCTCTCTCTTTTTCCCCTCTCTCTCTCTCTTTTTCTCCTCTCTCTCAAATGATCCAATGCTCTAGTAGTTCATTACATTAGAGCCATAACAGCAGAATTTCAAAATCATAGAAATTAACAGATCACAAGCTTGACACATTCAGACACATTTTGATCTTGTCCATCTGTCGATTATTTTTTACTTTGATTCATGAAAATTTCATCTTCACTAGATAAAGACTTCTGGGTTGCCTCTCTCGTGAGCTAGTAGATCTGCTATTCTCGCTATATTTGTCCAAAAGTTCCCTCTTATGTAGCCAGGATTAATCATTTTCGAAGAACAATCTAAGGAAGAGAGTCTATCCAGAACATCAGTCATCCGTGTATTTTCCATAAATCAATGGTATTTTCTTCGGATTTGGTAGTACTTCCGCCAACCCCCAAACTTCCATTGATAAACTCTACAGCGTAGTTCTCACCCAGTGTGCATCTTATGGTATTATAGCCCCTGCCCCTCTATCACTCTCTGCACGTCCCTGAAAGGGATTACATGGCTGAAGTTTTCTAGTCCCATTCCAGTTACCAGTATCTGTACAGTGGTTTCTACACCAGAATAAAAGTGTGACCTCAAACAGTGTGCAATGATGTTAATTTCATCATGTGACTTTACCTTCAGTCTCTGTCTGTAGACTGGCCACCTGCGTCTCTGCAGCCGTCAGCCTGGTTTTCATGGCTGAAGTGAAATACATATTACTAGTCTGTGAGTTAGTCAAACACACATAAGACTAAGGTTAGCCTGGCCTAACCTAACTTGAAATGATTTTGGCCTGGGGGGGGGGGGGGGGGGTGCCCCCCCCCCCCCCCCCCCCCCCCCAAAAAAACGAGACTGAGGTTGACAACCACAGAGTTGTTACTTTCCAAAATAAACAAACCTGCAGGGACACAGTGTACTTTCACTTTTTTGCCGCAGTGACACAGTTGGCACGGGATATTTGTAGATCGTGACACTGTTTCCCGTTCTCACATTACAAATATAAACAACATTAATATTAACTCGTGTTTTGCATATGTAGGCGGTGTTAGCTGTAACCACTCTGAACTCTATTCACAAACAAAGTTGCCCCATTGCCCTCCTTTCACACCAGTGTGTAACGCCTGGGATTCAAACTCTGGTGTCCAACTCTGACCCCCTATTGTATTGACCTCCTCCCATGAAGAAATCTGATCTGGGTCACGGTACCAATGTAATGCCCAGGATTCAAACTTACAGTAGGACTCCCACGTGAAAATCCAACATCCATACTTACTGTACTTAGGCTGTGGGGGTGTCGCACCTGACTCCTCGGTCGATGGACATGGGTGTCCTCATTATTCTACATGTTGTACATAAACTATTAGTTAGTGAAACTTCCATTGATAAACTCTACAGCGTAGTTCTCACCCAGTGTGCATCTTATGGTATTATAGCCCCTGCCCCTCTATCACTCTCTGCACGTCCCTGAAAGGGATTACATGGCTGAAGTTTTCTAGTCCCATTCCAGTTACCAGTATCTGTACAGTGGTTTCTACACCAGAATAAAAGTGTGACCTCAAACAGTGTGCAATGATGTTAATTTCATCATGTGACTTTACCTTCAGTCTCTGTCTGTAGACTGGCCACCTGCGTCTCTGCAGCCGTCAGCCTGGTTTTCATGGCTGAAGTGAAATACATATTACTAGTCTGTGAGTTAGTCAAACACACATAAGACTAAGGTTAGCCTGGCCTAACCTAACTTGAAATGATTTTGGCCTGGGGGGGGGGGGGGGGGGTGCCGCCGTGGGATCCATACGGCAGATGGGCTGATTCGTCCTCCCCTCCCCTCCACTGCTGTGCTACGTCACATCATTTGGAGCCACACCCACCCCGAAAGGTTGACTCCCCCTCTAGGCCACTGTGGGTAACAAATTAGTCCAGGCTTTTTGTTTTCGTGCAAAGCGGACGAAAATGAAAGCCTGAGTGCCGAGGCTACCACATGACTAACACGTTTCACTAACACACATAAGGTTAAGGTTGGTTTCCAGCTCCAAAAGACAATGACACATTACCTTCATTCTCTGTCTGTAGACTGGTCAACTGCGTCTCTGCAACAGTCAGCCTGGTTTTCATGGCTGAAGTTAAATACACAATATTTAGTCACTAGTCTGTCAGTCAAACATGCATAAGTGTAAGGTTGGTTCCTGCTCCAAAAGACAATGCTCATGTGACACATTACCTTCATTCTCTGTCTCTGTAGCCTGCAGTCTGGCTTCAATGGCTAAAGAGAGAGAAGAAAAAGAGAGGGAGAGAAAGAGAGATAGATGAAAAATGAAAGAAAAACACCTGCACAAACATTTCTATGTCCATTTTAATGGAGTGAAATTTCTGACTTTATGTAGTTTTTAAAATCAGACATTTGCCACTTATTAAACTTGGAAATCCCAGAGAAATCCCAGAGATTTTATTCAGAAATCCATGAGATATTAATATTGAAAATCTGTGAGATTGTACAGTCAGAAATTTGAGACATTTTTCTCAGAAATGTCTGCGAATATAATCTAAGAAAACCACTCGGCCACCAGCATTTCCCCTCACTGAGATGGCAAAGGGCAGTAATAGTCCTTCATATTATCTTACTTTGTACCTTCATTCTCTGTCTGTAGGATGACCACCTGATGCTCTGTAGCCTGCAGTCTGGCTTCCATTGCTGTAAATAGAAGATAGCTGAGTTAGTTCCAACAGAAGATTTTCCATTTTGTACATTGTTCTAGTAACAGGCAGTCAGGGTGAATCTCATATACTATAGTAATAGCCAGGCTACTCAGGGATGGTTGTTAGTGCCTCAACATGTGACTTTATAATTTTGTGACAAAATATGCTAGATCTATAAATGTCACCGTGTGAAGTGACGGGTGATTTGCTCAGACACATTGTCAAAGGAAAGTTAACAAAAATACTACTTTGCTCATCTACATGTGATGTATATTTTCCTTTCATTGTCAGTGGCATTTAATGCTTGTGTCAGCACCTCATAAAGTCATAGTGCTAGCTATATGCCACATCAACAGTTGGCTTGTCATTACCTTCATTGTGCGTCTCGGTAGATTTCAGCCTGGCTTCCATGGCTCCAATCTTCATCAGCAGTTCACACATATCAGGCTGACAGTTCAGTTTGTCTGTCTGTGAGGTGTTCTCCTCACCCACAGCTTCATTCCTGTCTCTCTCTATCTCACTGAGGATGTTCTCTCTGCTGTTTCTGATGCAGCAGAGTAGAAGTCCTGCTACAATCAAACCTACTCTCATTTTGTCCCGTGTCATACCTTTCCACTTGCTGGATGAGAGTTGTGTACGATCAGACGCAGCATTTATGCTGATCTGTGTGTGAATGTGAGCTCACATTATGTCATGTCGTATTTACTTACGATTTAAAAAAAAAAAAAAAAAACAAGACTGAGGTTGACAACCACAGAGTTGTTACTTTCCAAAATAAACAAACCTGCAGGGACACAGTGTACTTTCACTTTTTTGCCGCAGTGACACAGTTGGCACGGGATATTTGTAGATCGTGACACTGTTTCCCGTTCTCACATTACAAATATAAACAACATTAATATTAACTCGTGTTTTGCATATGTAGGCGGTGTTAGCTGTAACCACTCTGAACTCTATTCACAAACAAAGTTGCCCCATTGCCCTCCTTTCACACCAGTGTGTAACGCCTGGGATTCAAACTCTGGTGTCCAACTCTGACCCCCTATTGTATTGACCTCCTCCCATGAAGAAATCTGATCTGGGTCACGGTACCAATGTAATGCCCAGGATTCAAACTTACAGTAGGACTCCCACGTGAAAATCCAACATCCATACTTACTGTACTTAGGCTGTGGGGGTGTCGCACCTGACTCCTCGGTCGATGGACATGGGTGTCCTCATTATTCTACATGTTGTACTTAAACTATTAGTTAGTACTGATTTACACAATAGCAGAGTACGCTCAGTGACCTAAGATTTATTGACTTATCATTTAACCACATTGCATTAGTAATATACATATTCTGTTTAGCTGTTTTTATTGTATGTGTTGTACTTGGGTCAAAGGCCATCTGTAGTTTCAGTCCCATTTTATGGGAAACCGAAGTTTGTTATTATACCTTAAAACCTAGAATTTATATTTGTTTCTTGGTTGTACTGCGTTTGCTTACCTTCAAATTAGGGATGTCCTGAAACCGATACCAAAGTATCGGATCGGCTCTTTTTGTCCCTTTTGTATCATATCGGTATCGGCAAATACTGTATGGGTATCGGGAAAGTATCAGTATTGGCCCCTATTTGTCATTATCGGGTCACATATTGGCAAATATGCCAGTCTAACCAGGGATCAGACACAGGGGTAAAGGGTTGACACGATGGCATTTAAGTAAAATGTTGGGTCATGTGGAGTTTGCTTTGGAGTTTCCCAAGTGCACATTTGCACACCTGTTGGTGACTTCATATAAAGGTATTTTTTCTTTTGTATTATATATATTCTTTTCTGGTATCGGTATTTGAATTCGGGACATCCCTACTTCAAATTCATCCCTGATCCTGCATGTGGTTAAATGTATACTACAGGAAAATCTGTCATGAAAAAACACTATTCACTCAGGTTTTTCCTGTGGCATAGGCCACCGTCTTAGGGGGGGAAGATGTATATTCGATATTTCGTCATATTACATGGATATTAAATCAAGATTCACAGACTGAAAGAAACATTTAATTAAGGTTTATGGTTTAGGGTTTTAGACATAATATGGACACAATGGGAAGTCCTCTCACCACAAACTGCCACAGCCCCCCTCCCCTACTCATCTCCCCTTCAGTTTGTGATCATTCATATAATTCCAGTATACAGTATGTGCCACTTGTTCCCTGCAGTCACATGACAGTTTGATAAGGTGGGAAATTTCACTGAAATCCTAGCATCAGATGCAGCTGGTTCAGTTGACCTGAACCACAGTGTACTTTCACTTTTTTGCTGCAGTGACACAGTTGACACGGGATATTTGCAGATCGTGACACTGTTTCCCGTTCTCACATTACAAATATAAACAACATTAATATTAACTCGTGTTTTGCATATGTAGGCGGTGTTAGCTGTAACCACTCTGAACTCTATTCACAAACAAAGTTGCCCCATTGCCCTCCTTTCACACCGGTATGTAACGCCTGGGAGTCAAACTCTGGTGTCCTGTGTTAAAGTCCAACATCTTTACCACTATACCAAAGGGATATCCCTGTGGGTGATCTTCGCTTTTTGAGGCCATCATGTTAGTGTTCTTAGCCACTATGCAACTCTGACCCCCTATTGACCTCCTCCCATGAAGAATTCTGATCTGGGTCACGGTACCAATGTAATGCCCGGGATTCAAACTTACAGTAGGACTCCCATGTGAAAATCCAACATCCATACTTACTGTACTTAGGCTGTAGTGGGTGTCGCACCTGACTCCTCGGTCGATGGACATGCGTGTCCTCATTATTCTACATGTTGTACATAAACTATTAGTTAGTACTGATTTACACAATAGCACAGTACGCTCAGTGACCTAAGATGTATTGACTTATCATTTAACCACATTGTATTACTAAAATACATTTTCTGTTTAGCTGTTTTTATTGTATGTGTTGTACTTGGGTCAAAGGCCATCTGTAGTTTCAGTCCCATTTTATGGGAAACCAAAGTTTGTTATTATACCTTAAAACCTAGAATTTATATTTGTTTCTTGGTCGTACTGCGTTTGCTTACCTTCAAATTAGGGATGTCGTGAAAGCGATACCAAAGTATCGGATCGGCTCTTTTTGTCCCTTTTGTGCAGGGGTGGACTGGGAGCTCAAAACGTACCGGGCAATTTTGTCTCAGAGCGGCCCTCTGAAGACCCTTATAATGTTAGTTAGTTAGTTTTAGTTAACTATAAAAACCCTGCAATAGGCAGTTTCATTTGAAGAGGACAGAGGGCCGCCAGCACTGATTCGTGGGCCGGTTTTGTGCAGATTATTATTATTTTTTAATTAAAACACGACATTAACGGCCCCCGGGGGGGTCGGCCCACCGGGAAAATGCCCTGTATGCCAGACTGTCAGTCCACCCCTGCTTTTGTGACTCAGGGATCATATCGGTATCGACAAATACTGTATGGGTATCGGGAAAGTATCAGTATTGGCCCCTATTTGTCATTATCGGGTCACATATTGGCAAATATGCCAGTCTAACAAGTGGTCAGACACAGGGGTAAAGGGTTGACACGATGGCATTTAAGTAAAATGTTGGGTCATGTGGAGTTTGCTTTGGAGTTTCCCAAGTCCACATTTGCACACCTGTTGGTGACTTCATATAAAGGTATTTTTTCTGTTGTATGTTATTATTATATATATTCTTTTCTGGTATCGGTATTTGAAATCGGGACATCCCTACTTCAAATTCATCCCTGATCCTGCATGTGGTTAAATGTATACTACAGGAAAATCTGTCATGAAAAAACACTATTCACTCAGGTTTTTCCTGTGGCATAGGCTACCGTCTTAGGGGGGAAGATGTATATTCGATATTTCGTCATATTACATGGATATTAAATCAAGATTCACAGACTGAAAGAAACATTTAATTAAGGTTTATGGTTTAGGGTTTTAGACATAATATGGACACAATGGGAAGTCCTCTCACCACAAACTGCCACAGCCCCCCTCCCCTACTCATCTCCCCTTCAGTTTGTGATCATTCATATAATTCCAGTATACAGTATGTGCCACTTGTTCCCTGCAGTCACATGACAGTTTGATAAGGTGGGAAATTCCACTGAAATCCTAGCATCAGATGCAGCTGGTTCAGTTGACCTGAACCACAGTGTACTGTCACTTTTTTGCTGCAGTGACCAGTGTTGGGACATGTGCACTACGTAACTTAATATATTGCATAATATATTACCAAAATGCAGTAACTTGTAATATAAATATATTACTTAACAAAAACAATCTAATATATTATACTTTTCTTTCTGCATTACTGCATTACTTTCAATATTACTTTCTGTCAATCTGTCTCATTGAAAAATGTTTTTGTGAAATTATATTGACAACTGCAGAAGTTAAATAATTACTTATTTTCTATCATTTGTCATCAAATTATTTATTCAGGAGTGACGTTTTTTCAAGTTGATTTGGCCAGATAGCAAGTGCGCTTGCGTTATTGTAGGTATGCCACTGGTCTACGCAATATTTGATTAATAGTGATACTAAATATTTCATTATATATTTTGTAAAAAGTTTTTTTTTAAGTAATATGTAATAGTAATATTAATATATTACACTTGCCCAGACAGTAATATTGTAATATAATATATTGCTTTAAAATGAAGGTAATAATTAATAAGTAATATATTAACAAGGTAAAGTAATATTCCCAGCACTGCCCCCTATTGACCTCCTCCCATGATGAAATCTGATCTGGGTCACGGCACCAATGTAATGCCGGGGATTAAAAAGTAGTCCTTACAGTAGGACTCCCACATGAAAATCTAACATCCAATCCATTTGGCTATCAGGCTGAGGTTCTGAGCCACTCTGCTACACATACTGCATGTTTTAATCAATCTTCGCCAACTCCTTGTAGATCTGCTATTTTTGATAAATGTTCCCCCCATAATAGGGAGGCTGTGTCACACTCCGCTCCTCGGTCCATGTACTTTAGGTTTTGGACTCATTAGGACTCTTTCTGTTCAGTATGATTTATTTTCTATTAGTCCTATATGAATTAATCTGTTTAGCTGTTTTTGACTTGATGTTGTGAATCTTATTTTGTTCTGTCTTTGCCTGTAGTTATTTGCCAGTGTTGTGTCCTCCTAGTGCCCCAACCTGCCCAGTGTTGTTAGTAGAGTACAACTGTACTACAGTTGAGTGCCATTCATTCCCATGGCTTTTCATAACCAGATTGTTGTTTAGTGTTTGTGAATGTATGTGTTGTACTTAGGCTGTGGGGGTGTCGCACCTGACTCCTCTGTCCATGGACATGGGTGTCCTCATTATTCTACACGTTGTACATAAACTATTAGATAGTACTGATTTACAAAATAGCACAGTACGCTCACTGACCTAAGATTTATTGACTTATCATTTAACCACTTTGTATTAGTAAAATACATTTTCTGTTTCGCTGTTTTCATTGCATGTGTTGTAGTTGAGTCAAAGGCCATCTGTAGTTTCAGTCTCATTTTTGCCTGTCCCGTTTTATGGATTGAATTTATCTTTGTTTCTTGGTTGTACTGTGTTTGCTTACCTTCAAATTAGGGATGTCCCGAAATCGATACCAAATCGGATCGGCTCTTTTTGTCCCTTTTGGTATCATATCGGTATCGACAAATACTGTATGGGTATCGGGAAAAGTATCAGTTTGGCCCTTATTTGTCATTATCGGGTCACATATGGCAAATATGCCAGTCTAACCAGTGATCAGACACAGGGTAAAGGGTTGACACGATGGCATTTAAGTAAAATGTTGGGTCATGTGGAGTTTGCTTTGGAGTTTCCCAAGTGCACATTTGCACATCTGTTGGTGACTTCATATAAAGGTATTTTTTTCTTTTGTATGTTATTATGTATATTCTTTTCTGGTATCGGGTTTGGCATCGGTATCGTGGATCGGCATCGGGACATCCCTACTTCAAATTCATCCCTGACATCCTGCATGTGGTTAAATGTATCCTACAGGAAAATCTGTCATGAAAAAACGCTATTCACTCAGGTTTTTCCTGTGGCATAGGCTACCGTCTTAGGGGGGGAAGATGTATATTCGATATTTTGATATTGTCATTACATGGATATTAAATCAAGATTCACAGACTGAAAGAAACATTTAATTAAGGTTTATGGTTTAGGTGTTTAGACATAATATGGACAAAATGGTCCTCTCACCACAAACTACCACAACCACCCTCCCCTACTCATCTCCCCTTCAGTTTGTGATCATTCATATAATTCCAGTATACAGTATGTGCCACTTGTTCCCTGCAGTCACATGACAGTTTGATAAGGTGGAAAATTCCACTGAAATCCTAGCATCAGATGCAGCTGGTTCAGACTGACACTAGTCCTGCTACAGCTGAAAGAAAATATCATATGCTCATGTTAGCTTCTAAAAAACAGTGTTTTGTTTCATGTTCTGGAATAATATATGAAGGCTGCCTGAGTGCCTGTAGGCTGCCTGAGTGCCTGAGTGACTTTGCCTGTATTTCACCTTGGATTTGTGTTGTCAAACTTATTGAAAAGCATTCCACAAAGATCCTTGAAAACAACAAACAAAGCATGCTCATAGCACATGAGAGCTTGCCTACTTTGAAATATGGCTCAGTGTTTTGTTTTTTGCTGAACTGGGGCCCTAGTCAGTTTAGGCCAAATTCGTACCACATATAGGCTCTTATGCCTGACAGTGAGTCCCAGGTTTTATTCCTAAGAGACTCCATTCCACTCCAGTGTACACTGCAGGTTTATTAGGGTTAGCCCTACTTTTTAAAAACATGTAGCCTACTTTTTAATAGTTGTTTTTGCTTAATGACATGTTAACTTGGTATGTCTTGGTAGGTATATGTCTGGAGTAGACCCTTATGGTTGTTGTTTAGCCCATTAAAGGGGAATTCCAGACATTTTCAACATTTGACTGTTATTGGTAGTCCTATACCTTAGAGATGTTGTGTGGACATAATAATCTAAACAGGTGCCAACAATCATGCCACATTTAGCATCACTAACCTTGATTGAACTGCAGTGGATCATGTTGACAATATCTGCAGGATTTATAACATTGTGTTTCTGACACCATTTTCCAATCAGCCTTATTAGCAATTTGTGTTAACCTGCATTTGGTGCCAAGCAAAGCTATGGGGGAAATAATCTGTAAGAGGAAATGGGTATGTCACCTGCTGAATGGGTATGTCATCTGCAATGTTATAGTTGGTGTGTAAATTATGCTGTTTTGTCTTTAGGACAAGAAACTAGAAGAGGTGCAAAAGTAACCTGACTCCACCAGATGGAACACAGCTCATTGCATAGTATTGTTCTGTAAAATGAAACATATATTTTGCCATTTATAAAAATTGTATATGACATAAAAAACAGATATAAGATCTGTTTTTTTTGTAAAGTGGCTTGTATGAATGGTGCCTCTTTCAAAAGTTTGCATATATATATATATATATATATATATATATATATATATACTCGCCACAAAAAGTTCGGAAATCCAACTTTGGTCCATTATAGCTCCCCTTTGATAAAACCGATTGGTATCGTATTATATACCATTTTTATCATTGATTTGTCCCCTTTACAATGAGGTACAGCATGTAATGATCCGGCATTCGTGGAATGAGAAACACTGCTAAACATGTGGCTTGCGCTCCAATTTTTTTTGCCAAAATGGCAAATGTATGGTATTGATTGCTTTGCGTTGCCTAGCAGATTGGATGATTACTCTCTTCCACAGTACAAAGTAAAAACACAACACATATTGGACATTTTTAGACTTTATTAATTTCACACTCAGTGACAGGGAACTCAGTAGCGTGTGGTATTACCAAACACAGACACAAGAGCTTGGCACCTCCTCCTCATGCTGCTCACCAATGCAGCCACATTTTGCTGTGGGATTGCATTCCATTCCTCAACCAGCATCTGTTTCAAGTCAGCCAACGTGGTTCTGTGGGTCACTCTAGCATACACATCCCTGATCCCACAAGTGTTCAATTGGGTTGAGGTCTGGACTCATGGCAGGCCATTCCATCCTCTCCACTCCCAAATTCTGGAGGTACTCTTTGATGATCCTGGCTCTGTGGGGGCGAGCATTGTCATCTTGGAGGATGGCATTAGGTCCCAGGTTCCTAAGATATGGGATCGCCACTGGATCCAGAATCTCATCCCTGTACCTTAATGCATTGAGATTATCTTTGATAATGACAAGATTAGTCTTGCCTCTCAGAGAGATGCCCCCCAAACCATCACACTGCCCCCATTAAATGATGTCACCCGATCAGTACAACAATCTGTCTGTGTTTGGTAATACCACACGCTACTGAGTTCCCTGTCACTGAGTGTGAAATTAATAAAGTCTAAAAATGTCCAATATGTGTTGTGTTTTTACTTTGTACTGTGGAAGAGAGTAATCATCCAATCTGCTAGGCAACGCAAAGCAATCAATACCATACATTTGCCATTTTGGCAAAAAAAAATGGAGCGCAAGCCACATGTTTAGCAGTGTTGCTCATTCCACGAATGCCGGATCATTACATGCTGTACCTCATTGTAAAGGGGACAAATCAATGATAAAAATGGTATATAATACGATACCAATCGGTTTTATCAAAGGGGAGCTATAATGGACCAAAGTTGGATTTCCGAACTATATACTGTATATATATATATATATATATATATATATATATATATATATATATATATATATATATATATATATATATATATATATATATATATATATATATATATATACACTGAGGTCCTTCTGAAAATCTCCCCCTCTGCAGCTCTCAGCTTTGGTACATTTCTTCAATTAGTACAAACACACTGTAGTCTCCAGGTTATCAGAAAGTGGGTTGCAGATTATTTTGCTCATTGATTTGTTATCAGGCTTTTCCTAGGCTATAGGGCTCATTCTGATGTTAACATGGCCTGCTTTGTAGAGCAGAATACACTTTGGCATCTGGTTAGAGACTTAGAGCTGTTGTTCTAAAACAATACATAAACATGTACAGAAACATGAATGATTTCTCACACAGTTATTTATTAGTGTAAATAAACTACTAACATTTTGAAGTGGCTGTAGACTGATATCATGAAATGTCATGTTTTAGCTTGACTGTGTAAATGAAGAAAAGGCAGTTTTCCAAATTGAAATTATGATTATTATTATTATTAATAATATTCAAAGAAAATCCAACATGTTAAATGATACGTGCACATATGATAGCACAAAATTAAAGGAAAAGGTTTGCCATTTTAGTACTTTGCTGTACTACTGCATCTCTAGTGACACTGGTGTGTTGTTACAGTTTCTGTCTCCCTCTAGTGTGTACAACACTGGTTATAACATCAGATATTGTTGGAACGATTTTGATATTACCATTTCAGCAGAAGAGTAGTTATGTGTGTTTGTACAGTATATTGATTGCCTAACATACTAACTCTACTGAGATGATTAGCCTCTCTAACACCATAAAACAGACAACATGTACAGCATGAAATTAGTTTGACAGTGTTGTTGTTGTTGTTGTTTTTTACATTACGAAAACACATATGTGTAATCACAGCAACACAAACATTTAGGGCCCCATTTTTGTTACACGCTAAACCCTCTATCCCTATCTTGATAGTTTAGTAGTAGTTTTAGATAGTAGTTTTTGGAATAGTTCAGCATGCCAAACTATTGGCACATTGTGAGCTTGCAGACTGGCCATTTTAATTATTGAAAAATGTTTTTTAAAATAGTTTAAAAAGGAAAAGAAGTTAAGGCATAAGGGGTTTAGTGGTACCAAAAATCTAGGCCTTAGTGTCGCCTATACTGTTTAAGACATGAGGTTTCCATACAAGTGCTATAGAGCATTTCAGAAATTGTCCTTCACAAATTGTTTTCAAGGGAGGCATTTGTGGATGCCTTTTTTTGGCATTTTAAGGTATATGGTACAATCAGACTTAAAGGTGGACAAACTAAGAACATTATTATGCAAGATGGGTGATAATTAAAAGCAATGTAATTTCATAAAGACCAAGGTTGTAAATTGGAATATGTTCTTAATTGTTGGCCTGGTTAAATGACAACAAAAACTTTATTTTGCTTCTGTCATGATCTGAAGACTCATCTCTTCAGACACTTTAGCACATAGCAGCACTTGTTGTATCCTTTATGACCTTGCAGTTTTAAGGAAAGGTGAAAATGTAATTTGTAGCGGTGGTTCCAAAAGTGGCATCCGGGGACCACTGGCAGTTCCAGGGGGTCCCCAGCTACAATGTAAATGGGTTATTCTGGACTAAAATTAGGCTATACGTATATCCAACCAAAAGTGTGTATTTACAGTACCTGTATATCAGAGAGTAAACAACAGAATGCCGTTGAAGTTACTGTGATTATCTCCATCGTCATATAACCATGAACCTGACAATAACTTGACACAGACCTCATCTCCTTCTGCCAACTGCACTGTGACACCATTAGCAGAAGTGTAATAATGAGCTGCTGTACTATGGACAGTTGCGGTAGCGAGGACTTGTGTGTTCTTGTAGAGGGTTGTATGGCCATTTTTTCCACTAGCATGCAGGTGGTAGAAACTGAAGTGATATAATCCTGGCACAGGGGCTGTGAAGATGCCTGCAAGGAAGCACATGTGTGAAGCATTGACTTGATTTGCTATAGTACTTCTGTTGCCCATATTTGTGAACGCAGTGAGCGAGTTTACTATAGTATGTATCTGTTTGTGCGTCACACTCCATGTTCGGGTATGCCCAAATATTTGGAGAGAAATAAGGGGAGAGACCAGCATTGGCTTCCCTTGTGCCAGTAAGATGTGCATCGTTACTGGTAGGTTGGTTATACCTGTGTTTGAACTGTAAGCGTTGCCGATGTTGGTGAGAACCCTTCTGTACTTCAGGGTGGTCTCTGTGTTGAATGGTCCATGGTTCCCACTGACCCCAGATCCAGCTGAGAATGCCACTTTGGATTTAGCTATAAACAGAGTATAGGCCTACTGTAAGACATAATGTACATTGTAGAGGTGATTCAATGGACATTTTTGACAATTTCAGCAACAACCTCGGGTTGTATTTGTATTTATTTTTGTATTCATTTATTTAGCACATATATAAAAAGGGCAGTGTAAATGAGTATATATGAAAGGAAACGGTGTTGGGAGGATGCAGGAAGTCCTAGGGCTTACGAGGCCTCCAGCTAAATACAGTCTCCTAACAATAAAACATTATTTAATTGTGAGTATAATGAGTACAATACAATAGCTACATGATTGAGACATATATATTAGTAACATGATTGTGAAATACTAGTAAATAACACAATCATGTTACAATAGTAACATGATTATGATTTAGGCCTGTAAGTTAGTAACATGCAATATGAAAGCAAAGAGGAAAAAAAGAGATGCTGAGACTACATGGTTAAAAATGACAAGATGAAGAATGATTAGAACATGATTAACAGCTTTTGATTGACAATCTCCTTGTAAGTTGTAACAAAATAATAATAAAAGTTAATACCAGTGAATACATGTAAAAAAAAATGCAGTAGCTAAAATAAGTTGGGTAATTAAATAGAGTGTTTTTGATCATTCTAATTCTGTAATGCTCATGAACAAATGAACACTTTTGAACACCTTTTTTCCAGACCAAACGTCCTACCTGATGTCTCCAGCAGGTGGTGCAGATGATTCTCACAGTAGTTCAGTCTGGCCTGAACATCTCTGAGCTGTGACATGATGCTGTCCACTGATACTGTTAGCTCTGTAGACAGCAGACATGACAGATGTATTATGATACTGTTAGCTCTGTAGACAGCAGACATGACAGATGTATTATGATACTGTTAGCTCTGTAGACAGCAGACATGACAGATGTATTATGATACTGTTAGCTCTGTAGACAGCAGACATGACAGATGTATTATGATACTGTTAGCTCTGTAGACAGCAGACATGACAGATGTATTATGATACTGTTAGCTCTGTAGACAGCAGACATGACAGATGTATTATGATACTGTTAGCTCTGTAGACAGCAGACATGACAGATGCATTATGATACTGTTAGCTCTGTAGACAGCAGACATGACAGATGCATTATGATACTGTTAGCTCTGTAGACAGCAGACATGACAGATGCATTATGATACTGTTAGCCTTTTTGGCATATTTAAAAAGGTTGGTATAATGTGTGAGTGAGTCTTAGAAAATCAAATATGTGTCCACACTGCGACATGTCATGTTGAGGGTGAGGTTTTAGAGATATGGTTTGTAATTTCGGAACACTGGGATGACAGAACACTGGGAGTTCGCATCGATGCCAGCTCTTATTGGCTACCCTCATTGGCCTCTTCTCCCATTGTGTGCACCGGTATGATCGGTATGCCTGCAATTCATCAATTGTTTCTGTAATGAATAAATATCAAATACTTAGTTAAAGTAATAGGCCTTGCCCAGTGCAGGAACCTATTTTCTATCTAACGTTGCTGTGTATTGGGTATCTTGATGATGGTAAGAAAAGAGAAATCTTGTCTGGACGAGTATTATAAAGATAATATCTCCACATGTTAACTATTAAACTTTTTTATTTGTTCTAAATGATGAATGCCTATACTTCATTATACTACAGCTCAACAGCTGTACAGCTTTTTGCTGTCTTTAACTTTGAATTCCGAAAATTATAGTTTTAGACATAAATTAGGTTTCCACCCCACAGACCTGCTGTTACTACGGAGACCCCTCCCAAAGGGGACATATGAAAATAAATAAATGAATACATTAAATGAATAAGGCCACACTTGACATATGCCCTCATGATTTTATTTAGCCACAACTACTTATTTATACATTTGTTCCTATATCCGTCTGTCTGTATACCACAACTTCCCAGCTCCAAACAGTAGCAAAAAGCATCAGGGATGTGCACACAGACATTAATGGGTGCTTTAAAAAAAATGCAGTTCTACAAGCTCTATATAGCCCAGGGAGGATGCATAAGAGCATGTCCCCTTTCTCATCCCCACAGAGAAGGGTTGTGGGCCTATAAGGCAGAGAGCCTATAGCAGAACGCATGGAAAGTCATATGGGAACTCTTGAAAGTTGCACCTTTCATACAAGCTACAAAAATGTTATGGATCTTCTGTTTTGAATGTCATACCAGTATATAATTCTAATAAATTACCAAATTATATATGTTTTATATATGTTTCACGTTCCAAAAATACTATGGATCTTATATTAACATTATTTAGTTATGAGGATTGTATGAAAGGTGCCACTTTCAAGAGTTTGCATATACGTCAGACGTATTTCCCATAAATCAATGGTATTTCCAACTGATTTGGCAGTAGGCCTACTATACTAACGCCAATCCCCAAACTTCCACTAATAAGACTTTACAACGTAAGTCTCGCCCAGTGTGCCTCTTATCACTCTCTGCACGTCCCTGAAATAAAAGTGTGACCTCAAACAGTGTTCAATGATGTTACTTTCATCATGTGACTTTACCTTCAGTCTCTGTCTGTAGACTGGTCACCTGCGTCTCTGCAGCCGTCAGCCTGGTTTTCATGGCTGAAATACACATTAGTTTGTCACCAGTGTGTGAGTTAGTCAAACACACAAGGCTATTGTTGGTTCCAGCTCCAAAAGACAATGCTCATGTGACACATTACCTTCATTCTCTGCCTGCAGTCTGGCTTCCATGGCTAAAAAAGCGAGAAAGAGAGGGGAAAAAAGATGAACAAATGAAAGAAAAACACCCACACAAACATTGCTATAGCTACAATTTTAGTGGAGTGAAACTTTTGACTTTGATATAGGCTACGCAAAAACCTATGAGAAAAATCGCTGACATTTCCAAGTTTAATGTCTTAGTTCTGTGATTTCTCTGGGATTAAACTTGAAAATCTGTCAGCCATTTGAATCATTTTCCTTGGAAAATTCGCAGAATAGAGAATTGAGAATATAATGTGAGAAAATTACCACTGCCCCACCAGCATTTTCCCCTCACTGAGATGGCAATGGGCAGTAATAATAGTCCTTCATATTGTCTTATCTTGTACCTTCATTCTCTGTCTGTAGGATGACCACCTGCTGCTCTGTAGCCTGCAGTCTGGCTTCCATTGCTAAAAGAGAGGAGAGAGAGAATTGGAGATTAAAATGAAAGAAAACACCTGTACAAACATCAAATTTTAATGGAGTGAAACAATGTTTTACATGTCTTATTTTGTACCTTCATTCTCTGCCTGTAGAGTGGTCACCTGCTGCATCAGTCTGGCTTCCATTGCTAAAAGAGAGGAGAGAGAGAATTACAATTTAAAGTGAGAGAAAACACCTGTACAAACATATACGTAGCTCTAATTTTAATGGAATGAAATTCACTGAAATAAAGTTTTACATGTCTTATCTTACCTTCATTCTCTGTCTGTAGAATGGCTACCTTCTGCTCTGCAGCCTGCATTCTGGCTTCCATTGCTGAAGTAAACAGTAGTTAGCATAGTTAGTTCTAACAAAAGAATTTCCGAAATCAGTTTGCGACCGCGACCGCGACCACTGGTCACGACCAGCAGTAAAACGTTCACGGCCGTCGGCCCAGCGTTCGCAACCGGTGGCACAACAGTCTGGGGTTAGGATTAGGTTTAGGCATATAGGTTATGTTTAGGGGTGACCGTTATAAATCACGGTTGCGATCACAGATTGATTTCGCTGTCTCTCAATTTTCCATTTTGTACTTAATGGTTTTTAAACTAGTTTGGGGTTGTCAGGGGAGACTTTGGCCACATAACATGACAGCTAGGATCAATTTCATTGTCTCCCCTATAATAGAAGCAGCTCAGTGGCCTTTATAGAATGTCTGCACTGACATTGGGAGGTCGGGGTTCAATTCCCGGATGGGTCATACGAAAGAAAAAGAAATGCACCCAATGCCTCCCTGCTTAGCACATCATGGGTTGGATTTGGGGTAAGTCTCTTTGACATACTAGTGCCATGTCCAGACGTACTTACTTATCCTATAATAGGTTAGGAAGGATTATTGTTGCATTATTTTTTTGTCAGACATAATATGCTATACCTATAGTTGTAAAATCACACCTGTGCGATGTGAGTGGTGATCTTATCATTGTACACAATCATTAAAAATATTGATTTTCTCAGACACATGCTGTATGAGGTAAAATCCTCATTCACTGTCAGGGGCACGTTGTCAGCTCTTGAATAGTGTTGTCACAATATTGTTTGTTCGCTGATATACAGTATTAACAATGACATTACCTTCATTCTTTCTCTCAGCAGCCTCCATTCTGGCTTCCATTTCTAAAGTAAAAAAAAGGGGTGAAAAAATCACACTTGTGTGAGTTGAGGGGAGCTTTCATGTCATCATAGATCACATTTCCGTGCTCATGGTGGTGAGACATGCAGCCAGCAAGAAAACAATTAGCATACCTTCATTGTGCATCTCAGTAGCCTTCAGCCGGGTTTCCATGGCTCCAATCTTAATCAGCAGTTCACAGTCACACATATCAGGCTGAAAGATCTTGTCTGTCTGTGAGGTGTTCTCCTCACCCACAGCTTCATTCCTGTCTCTCTCTATCTCACTGAGGATGTTCTCTCTGCTGTTTCTAATGCAGCAGAGTAGAAGCCCTGCTACAATCAAACCTACTCTCATTTTGTCCCGTGTCATACCTTTCCACTTGCTGGATGAGAGTTGTGTACGACCAGACGCAGCATTTATGCCGATCTGTGTGTGAATGTGTTGCTGATAAACACATGTGGAGTTGGTTCAGAGCTGGACTGAACCAGAGTGAGCATGAGATGGATCTCTTGCCAACAACATGCACATAAAACAAACAATTAAAGTGGGTGCAGTGGCACAACATTTTGATATTTTGAAATTCCTGTCTATCCCTTCACTTTAACCACTGATTTGTAAAATGTTACGCCAGAATATGGATGCTGTGTCACGCTGTGCTCGTCAGCCCGTGGACTTTGAATATATTTATTAATATATTTATTACGAGTGGGACTTATTATGGTTATTTTTTCTTGTTGCATGGCTCACAATTCAATTCAAATGAGCTTTATTGATCTGAGGAAATATTTCCAGGGATTCAGTCAGACAGGCCCCCTTCAACCCAGTGTTCTATGCATGGATTAGTCTCAATCAAGAGCCCAGACTGAAAAAATAATAATGCATCTCTGGTAATTTTCAGGGGGAGGGTGGTGGGGGCGGGGTGGGGGGTGGGGCGGTCAAATGTGGATGCGGGCCGTGTTTGGCACCCTAATAGGGCAATTGGAAGCTGGTGTTCCAGATACATAGTGGCAGCATCATTTGGTGTCGTCCCTGGTACCTTTCACAACCAAGTTGTGGTAGAGCCTATGGGCTTCATTCTCGTTACCGCTAAACCCCTTATCCCTTAACTACTTTGCCCTTTTAAACTACCCTATTGGCCTGAATATAAGACCATATTTTTTCCCCAATGGTAACCCTAAGAAATTGAGTCGTCTTATATTCAGGGGCTATACTATTTGACATTCAATGTTCTTTTTCTCTAAATGAGTCTTAAATGGGGGTCGTCTTATAACTGAGTCGTCTTATATTCAGGACAATACGGTATTTAAAAAAAAAAAAAAAAAAAACATTTTTCAGTAGTTCAAATGGCTAGTCTACAAGCTCACAACGTGTTAATAGACTGATATGCTGAAATATTCCAAAAAGCTTTTCAAAATAGTAAAAAATAAATAAATAAGGGATTTGGGATAAGGGGTTTAGCATGTAACGAAAATGGAGGCCTATATCTTCAAAATCTGTCCCTAGTGACCCTCAAAAGCAAGGGTTGATGCAAGCCATTTACCATTTTGGAAACTTTTATAAACATATTTTATAAGTTTAGCAATGTTACTCATTCCAGGAATGTCTCTATGCCATACCTTGTTGTAAAGGTGACTAATTAACGATTAAAACGATATAAGATACAATACCAATTGGTATTATTAAGGTGGAGGAAATAATTCCGAAAGTTAGGTTTTTGAATTTACATGGGCCACTTTAGTATTACAGCACATTTTGATGCAAAACGACCATGACCTTGACCTTTGACACATGACCCTGAACTTTGCTTCGGTTTTATCAGATATAAAGGCCAAAAACATGTATTTAGCTACTCTTCCGAAACTGCCAAAGTCATCTGTAGTCCCAAATCTGCCTGCTCTATTTAATAGGAAACCTACAGTAGTTGTGATACTGGGGTTGCTGTAAGTGGAGATGGGGGAGTGGCTCAGGGGAGCAGTATCAGATTCTAGTGAATGGCAGGTGTTTGTGGTTGTGACTAACAAGGTCCATCTGTATTTAGTAGAGTGCGGGGCACGAGCGTGGCCCCTTGGCCACATGGACTGAAGACGGAGAGAGAGCGAGAGCAGAGAATGGGGGAGAAGACCAATTGACTAAATCCTGCATGGCAGGCATTGTTCCCAGCACGACCGGGCTTTATTTGACTTTAATATAATCATGTTATTGTGTACTTGTGTACACGATAGCATGAATATATTGTGGACCCAATAAACAACCCAATAAACCTACAGTAATAAACCCAATGAACCTACAGTATATCAAGTAGTCTGTCGTTACAATGACTGAGAGGAACCAACAGTAGCAACAGCCTGTGCTTCACTAGTTTGTTAATATGCATTGAAATCTTTAATCGTCTGCCTTTGGTTCCTTAGAACTCATTCCTGACGTGCTGCAGAGTTCAAATTGTTAAATGTGTCCTACAGGAGAATCTGTCAGAATGGAAACTGCTATTCACACAAGTTTTGCTCATGGCAAATACGTAAATGGTGCATTCATAATGGTGCCTTTTATTAAAGTCACTTTTACCTGGATCATGCATTACATTCACAAATTCACACACACACACACACACACACACATACACACACTTAAGGCGGAAGAAACCATGCAAGGCACGGCCTGCACATCAGGAGCAATTTAGAGTTCAATGTCTTGCTCAAGGACACTTTGACACTAATTCTGAGGAAGCCCGGGTTTGAACTGGCAACATTGCAGTTACTATCCAGCCACTCTACCCCTGATAACCGCCGCCCGTGGCACAGGGGTAATATTACGCAAATATTAAACCAATATCGACTGAAAGAAACATTTAATTCATGTTTGTGTTTAGTAATAATAAGTCCCACAATCCTCCTCCCCTGCTGCTCATCTGTCCTCCAGTTTGTGTTCATTCGTATCGTTTCACAAGGCTATTTGTCACTTGATCCCAACATTCACGTAACGTTTGATAAGGAAATTCCACTGAAATTGCGATATCAGATGCAGCTGGTTCAGTTGAACTCTGTTATCTACTGGTCCTTGGCTGGATTTGTTGTTTGTGCTCATGTTTGTACAACATGAGCACATATACTGTACACTAGGGGTTTTCAAACATATTGGCAACAGGGAAAACGGATATTATGTGTAGTTTATTTCTGAAATGTAATTTAAATATGGTTTTCACTTTGATGCTGTACTGTTCGTCACTATTTAGCATCTCTCTCTTGCACATTCTTGCACGCACATAAATAAATAATAATAATAATGGATTGCATTTTTATAGCGCTTTTCTATGCACAGCGTGTATACTCAAAGCGCTTACAATAGTCCATTCATTAGAGCGGCAGTAGAGCGGCGAACAGTCAACGCCAGCGTCCCCACTTCCCACATTCATACACCAGTGGTGGTAACCACTGGAGGCAAGGTGGGGTTCAGTGTCTTGCCCAAGGACACTTCGACATGTAGACAGGAGGAGCCGGGAATCGAACCGCCGACCACTGGATCATTGGCCGACCTGCTCTACCTCCTGAGCCACAGCCGCGCACATGCTCCTGTTTGTCGTTGGTGGTGTGACAATAGTCCTGCTACAGGGCACAGGGAGAAAAAAAATGTTCATTTTCATGTCAGCTTCTAAAAAACTGGCTATTGTTTCATGTCCGGGAATAATATGTAGGCTGTACTGTATATATCTACCCATATGGAACATTTTATATAAATGTCATATATGCAAACTCTTGATAATCCTCCCCTGCCCCTGAGCCGCTCAGAACACATTGCGGCTCAGGGGCCGCAATCTGTAAAGTGCACACACCCACATCGGCTCTTGCAGTGGCTATGCCTGATAAAGTGTCCTGGGTTTGATTCCCAAGCTGCCATGTCCCTTCCTAAGGTCACTCCACTGCTGTGTAAATTACACTTTTGAATAGGATACTTACAGTATGTACAGGTACTTCTAAAAGCATGTACCAGTAGCCTACTTTTGAATACTCCCCACAGGTTCCTTTCTAGGGGCTCTATTATAGGAGGAAAAATGGTGAAAAACGAGGTGTTTATCTCTGGCGCCTGCAAACCAATTTCGCCCCAACTCACCAGCAAAAAAGCACTAGAAAAGCACTAGAGTTTTTCACTAATTTTTGCACTAGGGGGGTCTGAAAAAAAAAAGACTCTGAGGGACCAATCCTCAGGTCATCTGTTGATCCAAACCAGTGGTTTTCAACCTTTTTGATACCAGGACCCACTATTTATTCAGAATTTGAGCCACATACCACGATTTGATGACCATTTTAGGCCCGTACAGACCCCAAAACTAAAGATTTCTTGTGCTTTTGTCCACAATCCCAATTCCAGTAAATTCTCTAGTTGTGTATACTTGAGCTAATTCACATGATGAATATTTTCAAATAAACCTTTCATCATTTAACTTGGGGACCACCTGGAACTCTCTCACGGACCACTGGTGGTCCCCAGATCGCTGGTTGAAAACCACTGATCCAAACCAGTCTGGCGCTGATTTCTGCGGCTGTGGCCTGTACATTATGGCCACAGAATGAGTGCAGTCAGCTGTTGGACCATTTTAGGCGTACTGGCACAGTTATTTGTTGGCTGCCTAGCCCTTTGAACTTCTACGCATGACGGTCACTATATATTCGCCACTTAATATAAAATATTTTGCAGCCTTTTATAACCCTTTTATAAGCCTGCTAAAGCAGAGGCTAACGCAGAACCTGACAAAGCTTGTATCACAAATTTCATAAATTTCATTGCTAAATTGCTTTCCTGAAAAAATGTTCTACCATGTTCACCACTGTTCAACTACAGAAAGCTTTCAGACTCTGTGCTACAAACCAGATCACGGACGTGAGTTAAATACATGATGACAAAAGCAGGATATACAGTACACACATATGCAACAACACAAACTATGGCACTGGTGTGGGACTTCTGGTTTACCGGAACGGGGTTCAATTCCCTGCACTGCCCTGCTCAATGTGTTGTATTTGTGTGGCACCCTGGAAGTTTTAGGTGCTAAGAACATCTTCCATTTACTGTGGATTATTAATGTGGTCTCTCACCAGTATATGCCCCTGCACTTAAATAAACTCACCTGTACAGCATAGATTTTCACCCTAAAGGGCTGGGAGACGATACTAACTTTCGCCACTAGATGGCAGTGGTGGTTTGGTCATATGGGACTCTGTCTGACGCCATTTCACTGTTTACTAGGAAGTCAGCTCAGATTACCATATCCTGCCAAGACAGTCAGAAGGTCAACACGTGAAATTGACTACTGTCTTCTTGTATGTCTTTTGATTGCATTCTACAGGTGAGAGAAGTGCACACGTGACACATACACTGATTTGTGACATATATAGAATTACTTGAATTTGATTATAAGGTGTGGAGCCATGATTATGCTTTCTCTATGCATTTGTGTGCAAGTGTTGGGATATAAGGCAGCTAACTCACACTAATGCTACACTGTACCATGTAGGTAATGTTTTGGGTTGCACAGTTCATGTTGGGGAATGAAGTTACAGGTCATGAACCCATATAATTCAATTACATTTCAGGTTCAATATCACTACAATGTTGTGTGGGATATTTACATGTGCCATTCCATGTTCTATATTTTTGGGTGACATTTCTTATTCTATATTTACAATTGGTTTAATGGTATTTTCTGTATTTTCTGTAAATGGCAATTCAATTATTCACCTGTATGCTCATGGTGCTCAGTGTACTGGGTGAATATAGATTTCACTGTTTACTAGGAAGTCAGCTCAGATTACCATATCCTGCCAAGACAGTCAGAAGGTCAACACGTGAAATTGACTACTGTCTTCTTGTATGTCTTTTGATTGCATTCTACAGAGTTAATAAAGCAGATTGTTGGAACCTGGCCCGAAGTTGCTCAATAAGTGTGTAACAGATTCTGGAGGCACTGCTGAGATTACAACACAAGATAAAGATGGAGCAACTCCAGGACGACATCTCTGCAATGCTGTGGACACTGGAGAAAACAGACCTCATCAAGGTGTGTCAGCGTATTAAGTGCAGTGAGCCATCGGGGGAAGGATTTGAAGGACAGTCCCGTCGGGCCCTGACTTGGCTGGTAGGGAGCACTTTGGATGAGATTGCGAAGACGGAGGAGGCTCTACTGTTCGAGCAATACATGACCGATCTCCATTCATTCATACAGTCATTACAAGCACAGGAAAAGAACACTGGAGAAGCGGAAGCACCATGCACTGAGCCAAGTGAAATAGAGAGGCTGAAACAAGAATACGCACGGCTCCAACGGGCTCAGGAAGAGGCACGTCGTGTTCTAGAGAAGAAGATTGAAGCACTGGGGACCCAGTTTAGCAGTACAGCAGCAGTGAGTGAGCACAAAGTCAGTCAGCCCACACTCTTCACGGCACCAGAAGTGACTCTAAGAAAAGACTTCCGTATCTCGGGTCAGATAGGCGAGGCCGGACAGAAGGACAAATTATCATTCACTAGTCTGACCAACCAGATCGAGTCTGGGCTCAAGAAGGGCTACACAGAGAGTGAGATCATCGAGGCTGTGATTAAAGCAGTCAGCCCTGGGCTCCATCTTCGGGACTTGCTGGAAGTGAAGCGAGGCCTCACACTTCCCAGCCTAAGAACCATACTGAGGGGACATTTTAAAGTGGAGTCAGCATCTGACATGCTCCATAGACTCATGAATATATGCCAAGACCCCAAAGAATCCCCTCAGGCCTTCCTCTTCCGGGCAATTGAGATCAGGGAGAAACTGCTCTGGAAGTCTGGTGATGATGATGAAGGAGAACACTTCAGTGCAGACTTAATTCAGCGTAAGTTCCTGCGCTCATTGGAGACTGGTTTGTATAGTGAAGCAGTGAAGTTCCAATTGAAGCCTCACCTGTGCGACCCCAGAGTTACTGATGAGGTTCTGATAGAAAAGGTAAATGAAGCTGCCAGTCTTGAGTGCGAGAGACAGAATAAACTGAGAAAAAACACTACATTCAAGCCCAGGGTCAGTGAAATACAGACAGAACTGCAGTCCAGCAACAGCCTGCTGCCTTTGAACAGTGAGCGGGACATAAATGATGAAACGCAGATGAAAGAGGCTGGGGCAGTCTCCAAGAAAAAACAAGGACAGAGTAAAGGACCTGACCCTGAAACTGTGAAGTTGATCGAAGGTCTCAAGGCGGACGTTCTTGAAGTAAAAAAAATGTTCACAGAGACATTAGAGGCGTCAAGGTCAAGGCCAAACATAGACAACCGGTCATCACCAGCCGCAAGATGGACCAGAGGATGTCAGGCATGCAGAGAGGCTCAGGTCAGTGACACATGCAAACACTGCTTTCGCTGCGGGCAGGAAGGCCATTTTTCGCGGGGCTGCCGACAGGGCAGATTCACACAGGGAAACGGGAGGGGGCTGCTGAACCGGGACCAACAGTAGCCCAAGTCCCATGTTCCAGGTCCCATCCAGATAAAAGTGCAGCTAGAATCAACACATCCAACAGCTATGTGCCCTCACAACGCCAAACCAAGCTCATCAGTCTAATAGGAAGAAGATGCATGGTCCAGTGCCACCTAGACAATGTACCAGTGGAGGCTCTCTGGGACACTGGCGCACAAGCAAGCCTTATCAACGATGACTGGCGAAAACAGCATCTCCCACATAGCACTGTGAGGTCACTTACAGAGTTGTTGGGGTCGGAACCCCTAGTAGCAGTAGCTGCGAATGGGAGTAAAATCCCATATGATGGATGGATCGAAACAGAATTTTATTTGGATTGTGACACTAGCCCTAAAAAGACACTCCTTGTCCCCATGCTAGTATCGAGTGATCCCAATGTGGCAGAAAAACCTATTATTGGATTTAACGTGATCGAAGAAGTGGTGGGGCAGTGGGGTGATCCTAAGCCAAAATCACACAACATCCAAAAAATAAGCAAAATCTTCTCAGTGTCAGAGAAAACCGCTAATTCGATGTTGAAGTTGTTATATGCACCAGATACATGCCAGACTGTGGGGACGGTACAGACAGGAAAGAGAAGAATACATTTGCCCGCAGAACAGATAACCAACTCATATGTGCGCGCAAATGTTGGGGTCCAGTTCACAGGAAAAAACCCTGTTATTTGTTCCTGAACTATTACAACTACCCGATGGTCTTGTCATCCAGGAAGGACTGGTCACTGTTAGCGAGAGAACGCCACTCTTTATTCCAGTCTCATTTGCCAACACCAGCAAGAGTGACATTACTCTAGTTCCACGCACTATTATGGGACACCTGGAAGAAATTAAAGCAGTATATCCAGTCACAATGGAGTCATCTGACAAGACACCAGAAACAGATCTGCAGAACACAGCGCAACCTCCCATCCAGCTAAATGAGATAACAAGTGACCCCCAGCACAGTCTTAAGCCAGCTCAGTGGGACCCCGCTGTTGCAGTAGACCATCTCAATGCAGACCAGCAGCAGACAGTGAGGCAACTGTTACGAGAAGAATGCCAGGCCTTTTCATATGACGACAAGGACATCGGGTGCATTCCCACGTTAAATATGCACATCACACTGCACGACACTACTCCTGTGCGAAAGACTTATACTTCCGTACCAAAACCCCTGCACCAGGAAGTGAAGGATTATCTTCAAGATCTGCTGAACCGTGGGTGGATTTCAGAGTCAAGGTCACCCTACTCCTCTCCGATTGTCTGTGTTCGGAAAAAGTCAGGCGATTTGAGGCTGTGCTGCGATTACAGAGAACTCAACAGAAAGTCTGTACCGGATCGACACCCTATTCCCAGAATTCAGGATATGCTCGATTCCCTGCATGGAAGCTCCTGGTTCTCAGTCCTGGATCAGGGAAAAGCGTACCATCAGGGGTTCCTGGACCCTGAAAGTCGCCCTCTCACAGCCTTTATCACGCCGTGGTGCTTGTATCAGTGGAACCGTATACCATTCGGCCTCAGCTCAGCCCCAGCAGAGTTTCAAAGGAGTATGGAGGAGTGTCTGAGGGGCCTTCGTGATGTCACCTGTCAGCCATTTTTAGACGACAACCTGGTCCATTCTAATTCTTTCGACAGTCATGTGGACCACATCCGGGAAGTCCTGCAAAGATATAAGAAACATGGGGTCAAACTCAGCCCAAAAAAATGTGATATCTTCAGGCGCAACGTTCGCTTCCTGGGGCGGATGGTGACAGAGGACGGGTACACCATGGATCCAGCTGAAATAGCTCCTGTTCAAGCACTAAAAGAGAAACCACCATCCACTGTGGGTGAGTTGAGCAGGATTCTTGGTTTTTTGTCTTACTATAGGACCTACATACCAGATTTCTCTAAAGTGGCAAAACCGCTATACCAGCTGCTGACCCTTCCCCCAGACCGAACACCACCTCCTGTGTCCAGAGCAAGGGGTAGGAAACACAACGGCCGACCACCACCTAACACACCTGTGGAATGGACTCAGAGCCACCAAGATGCTTTAAATAAGCTGGCCGACTGCCTAACAGAGCCACCTATATTAGGTTACCCTGATTTTGCTGAGCCTTTCATACTCCACTGTGATGCCTCACAAGATGGCCTGGGGGCTGTATTATATCAGAGACAGGGGGGCAAGATGAAGGTCATTGCATATGGTTCCCGGACTTTATCACCCTCAGAAAAGAATTATCATATGCATTCTGGAAAGCTAGAATTTTTGGCTTTAAAGTGGTCAGTCTGTGAACGCTTCCGTGACTATTTATACTATGCCCCACATTTTGTTGTCTATACTGACAATAACCCCTTAACCTATGTCCTCACGACAGCGAAATTGAATGCAACAGGCCATCGGTGGGTGGGTGAACTGGCGGACTTTAATTTCACGATCAGATACAGACCGGGCAAGAGGAATGCAGATGCTGACGGCCTGTCCAGGATACCATTCAACATCAACCAGTACATGGACCAGTGTACAGCGGAGGTAAAGCAGGATGTTATCAGGGCTACTGTGGAGAGCACCACGCTGCAGAGGGGAAGTGCCGTCCAGGAAACTGTTGTGGTCAGCCAGAGCGCCATCAGGCTAGTGCAAGACGCTACATCACTGCCGGCTGTTAAGTCTCTCTCACCAAAGGACATCAGGGTGAGTCAGGAGAAAGATGCTGTGATTGGTCGTGTCCTGCAGTACAAGGTTAGGAACTATCTGCCAAGAGGCCGCACCCTGAAAGCAGAAGCACCTGATGTCAAGATCCTGCTGAGGCAGTGGAGCAGATTGCATATAAATGCCGACGGAGTCCTCTACAGGAGAGCCAATGGCAGGGATCAGCTGATATTACCGAAAGAACACCACAACCACTGGCGAAATGAGCTGAGGATGGGCCCCGGTGCAAGAATATTTTGTAGGCCCCTATCATTGCCATAAACGAGCAACTCTTACGCATGTGCGCGCACAAACACACACTACAGCTATACTGTATACAGTAGACTAACAAACGTGCCTGGCTACACAATTATTCCATTCATTTTCATTGATCTTTATTGGCAAATGGCCATGAAACACACACACACACACACACACACACACACACACACACACACACACACACACACACACACACACACACACACACACACACACGCAGCATTTTCAGAACCATAACAACATGGACAGATGCCAAGCTCTATCTCTATCCTCCACCATTACTAATATCTAACAGCCTGCCCTGACCTGGGCTCAAACATGATGTCCCCAAACTATTACACTCACACATTCACATTATTATTATATCCAACACCAACAAAGCTGGTATGCACTTCCACAGTATAAGCAACAAGCATCAAGAACACAGCACATTACATGTTTTACAAAGACAGCAAACTGACCGCATTAATGAATGTGACTGTGTACTCACTCATTAGAAGGTCATTTTACGGGTAGTGGAGATGTATTTTTCAGAGAAAGACTTTTTTGTTGTCTCTGAGAAACGGTCCGGCGGGCAACGGACTTGCTATTATAAAGCTTTTTGTCTTATCGGTATGCGGTGTCATGTCGTATAATCCTCAATCTGTGCTGGGGATTCGGGGTTCATTAGGCTCTGCAACGCAGCCGCCGCGCGCGGGGACATTCATTTTCACCGACACTGTGTCCGTGCGTGGCCGCGTGGAGAACTGTCACAGGGCGGTTGTGTTGCTGAACTCGTTGGCAACTCGAGTCCAGCGTGTCGCCGCTCTGTGAGACAGGATCTGGGGTAGCTGCTAGTGCCCGGTGCCGGTGGGGTGCAGCAGCAGGAGGAGAGGCACCGATGCTGATACAAACTTGTCCAATTTGGTCATTTTAGCTTAATTTACGCTTCCCGCTGCCGACTGCTCTCTTTCCATTCGCCTTTGGAACCACTTTCATGACTTTTCTTGAACATGACACTATGCTACGCCGATGCTTCAATTCAACCCACTCGTGCTTTTTTTTGTAGTTGACACTTTTTTTTGTTTTGATTTGTTTTAAGAGGAACTGACATCAGAACACATTCACACGTGAGTGACAGCTCACAGGTACCAATTTGATTGGACAATATCATTACCCCTCCCACTGCTAGGCCCGGCCACTCTCAGGTTTAACCCCCTAACGACCAGGCCACAGGTCCATAACAGTCGCAGGGCCCGCTGTCAGCGGCCTTTCTTTTCTTTTCCCCCCTTCCCTCTCAGTAGGCCCCCAAGGGGCCTGGGCCCTGGTGCACCGCACCGGCGGCACCGGCCTAAAATACGCGCCTGACCACAACACAGTTTTCAGAGAGCTCCATATAGAAATGGGACATCTGGGGGCGGAAAGAACACTGGGGTTAATAAGAGACAGATTCTATTGGCCCGGGATGCAGAGAGATGTGGAGCACTTTGTGATGCATGCCTGTGAGTGCCTGAAGAGGAGACGGCCAAGCAAAACCACCAGAGCGCCATTGGTTCCCATAACAACGACCTACCCATTTGAACTGGTGTCCATAGACTTTTTGCATCTCGAGACTTGTAAACAGGGTTACGAATACATCCTAGTGGTAATGGACCACTTTACACGTTTTGCGCAGGCATACGCAACAAAAAACAAGTCTGCAAAAACAGTGGTGGAAAAGATCTTCAGCCATTTTGCCCTAGATTTCGGTTTCCCAGTTCGTCTGCATCACGACCTTGGCGGAGAGTTCCAGAATCAGTTGGTGTCCCAGCTACAACAGGTCTGTGGAATACAAGGCTCCCATACCACTCCATATCATGCCATGGGGAACGGAAAGGTGGAGAGGTTCAACAGGACCCTCCTGGCCATGCTGAGATCGCTGACCGACACGGAAAAGGCAGATTGGAAGAACTCTCTGGCAAAAGTTGTACATGCATATAACTGCACTCGGAGTGAGGCCACTGGGTTTTCTCCATACTATTTGCTGTTTGGCCGCACCCCCCGCCTCCCAGTAGACATCCTGTTTGACTTGCCATCACAGGAGCAACAATTAAGCTATAGGGAATATGTGGAAAAATGGCAGTCCCAAATGAAAGAGGCCTATGAGATTGCATCTACAACTGCTCAGAAAGAAGCTTTGAGAGGCAAAAAGTACTACGATCGGAAGGCCTACGGGGTCCAATTACGTCCAGGCAACAGAGTTTTGATCCGCAATCTAAAAGAAAGAGGAGGGCCTGGTAAAATCCGTTCACACTGGGAGGATGCAGTGTATGTGGTACTGAGTCAGAAAAACCCTGACATTCCCGTTTATGAGATCAAACCAGAAAGAGGAGGCAAAAGCCGCACAGTCCACAGAAATCTGTTGCTTCCATGTGACAGCCTGCCCCTGGAAAACAGAGAGAAAAAGGATCCGAGCAGAGGTGACAAAAGCTCGAGACAAAACATAGAAAGAGCCCAGCAGCAACAACTACCACTGCATGAGACAGATACCGACAGTGATGATGACAGTGACGTGTTGCTGAGATGGTCACCACATCACGCACCTGATGAAGAACAACACCACCACGAGTCTTTCGAAGAGGAACGTCGCAACGAGTCTTTCGAAGAGGAACGTCACGACGAGTCTTTCGAAGAGGAAGGTCACGACGAGTCTTTCGAAGAGGAACGTCACAACGAGTCTTTCGAAGAGGAACGTCACGAACAACAGCACCAGCACAGAGACGGGGGCGTTGAAACAGAACAAGAGACACCGCCCCAGGGCCGCAATATTCGCCCCCGAAGAGAGCGACAGCAGCCAAGGATGCTGACATATGACTCCCTGGGACAGCCTACAATCAGACAAGCAGGTACCTCTCTTTCAGGTATTGTGGAGACCATGGCTGCCAAGAAATATAATTATAAAGACAATTTGTTAGAGACTATGTAAGAGAGGGAAACAAAAAAAAAAGAAAAAAAGAAAAAGACTGAGAGCCGAATTACAATACAGAATACAGTGTTGAACGTAAGCCACTGACAATATGCTTTTCTGTGTTTTGAGAAAATTGAAAAGAAATGGTTGCCAACAATAATAGGCAATAGCCACCCGGTATTGATACTTCTGTGGACTGAGCTAATTGTTTATTGAGTTGAAAAAAAAAAAGAAGTTTTTTTTTCTTTTTCTAAGTGGGGGAGGGTGTGGCACCCTGGAAGTTTTAGGTGCTAAGAACATCTTCCATTTACTGTGGATTATTAATGTGGTCTCTCACCAGTATATGCCCCTGCACTTAAATAAACTCACCTGTACAGCATAGATTTTCACCCTAAAGGGCTGGGAGACGATACTAACTTTCGCCACTAGATGGCAGTGGTGGTTTGGTCATATGGGACTCTGTCTGACGCCATTTCACTGTTTACTAGGAAGTCAGCTCAGATTACCATATCCTGCCAAGACAGTCAGAAGGTCAACACGTGAAATTGACTACTGTCTTCTTGTATGTCTTTTGATTGCATTCTACAGGTGAGAGAAGTGCACACGTGACACATACACTGATTTGTGACATATATAGAATTACTTGAATTTGATTATAAGGTGTGGAGCCATGATTATGCTTTCTCTATGCATTTGTGTGCAAGTGTTGGGATATAAGGCAGCTAACTCACGCTAATGCTACACTGTACCATGTAGGTAATGTTTTGGGTTGCACAGTTCATGTTGGGGAATGAAGTTACAGGTCATGAACCCATATAATTCAATTACATTTCAGGTTCAATATCACTACAATGTTGTGTGGGATATTTACATGTGCCATTCCATGTTCTATATTTTTGGGTGACATTTCTTATTCTATATTTACAATTGGTTTAATGGTATTTTCTGTATTTTCTGTAAATGGCAATTCAATTATTCACCTGTATGCTCATGGTGCTCAGTGTACTGGGTGAATATAGATTTCACTGTTTACTAGGAAGTCAGCTCAGATTACCATATCCTGCCAAGACAGTCAGAAGGTCAACACGTGAAATTGACTACTGTCTTCTTGTATGTCTTTTGATTGCATTCTACAGAGTTAATAAAGCAGATTGTTGGAACCTGGCCCGAAGTTGCTCAATAAGTGTGTAACATTTGCAATGGGCAGTCTATTGCATAGTGCTAACCTCCAGATCCTTTACTGTGTTTGTACTCCCTACGGAAAATGTCGAAATCAAAGAAAAAGGACAGGCTATAGCATGTGGTCTCGGACAACTGCCATAGCATGCCATTTTTCATCGTTTTTGAGGATTTTTGAAAAATGTCGAAATCAAGAATCTTCGACATTCTATAGTACATCCAAAATCGTCGTTTTTGAGGAATTTCCAAAAATGACGAAACTGAAGAAAAACGACGCTACAAAAAGACAAAATGACAACGAAAACCGATACTTCAGTATGTTGAAAATTGTCGTTTTCAAAGAAAAACGACAGGCTATAGCACATGGTCTCGGACAACATGCTATAGAATGCTGTTTTTCATCATTTTTGAGGATTTTCGAAAAATGACGAAATAGAGAAATTTCGACATACTATAGTATGTTGTAATAGCCAGGCTTTTATAAGAATGCTAACGCAGAGGTTTGCGCTGACAAAGCTTGTATCACAGATTGAATTTCAGACAAAGATCTCTGAGTTTTCTTTTTCAAACACCCATCTATCTTCAAATTAATTACATTCCTAAAATCTGCGAAACAAAAAGTAATCTACAATTTGGGTGCTTTCCTGAAAAATGTTCCATTTCACAGCAGCATAGTCACCTAGAGAAACAAACGCGTTTCTGTGCTCACGCCTTCGTCAAACCATTTGAAACGCTGACGAAGGCGTGAGCGCCTTTTACGACTTTTATGATTCTGTGCTACAAAACATATGATCAAGGTCATGAGTTAAACACATGATGACAAAAGCAGTATATACACAGTATATACAGTACACACATGTTCTAATGGTGTTAGTTCAATAAATACTACATATTCCATGCCATGGTATCTAGTATCTACTGATCTCCTAGCCTGGGTAAACCGACTCTGGACAACATGCATTCCATGCCGTCTAGAATGCTGGCGGGGAGAGGGGCGGTTTACGAGGCTAATTGTCTCCACCAGGCCGGAGGCATGGTGGGGTATATGTTTGCCCTCCGTCCGTCCGTCCGTCCATCTGTTATTCAGGTAATCTCCTGCGCCGATAAACTGATCGATGCCAAAATTTGGATGCACACACCCTGGAGGCCGACAATGAACCTCTGCTCCAAATTTTCCACAACGGCCTGTTATAGCGCCACCAGGAGGCCGATTTTGGCCATTTTATTTGCAAAAATCTATGTGTGTATCCGTCTGTTACCAGCAACTCTCCCAAACCGCTAATCTGATCGATGCCACAATTTGCACACACACTCCCTGGATAACAACTATGAACTTCTGCCTATTATAGCACCACCAGGAGATCTATTTTTGCTAAAACAAAATTGCAAAAATGTGTGTGTATTCAAAAGTCTTTTGACTTTTGAATAGGCCTACTGTGCTTCCCTGCAAGGCCTGCATACTATCTTGGGAAAGTAAAATGACATAAAATGGATGAGTAAGGACTGCACAATTGATCAAATCTATTGATCTTGCTGTGTGTCAATGGTAAAAAAATAAATAAAAAAAAGTTCCTACTGTTCCTATTGTCGGTGTGTTGAAATGTTGTTGGGGCAGTTGCGTGCCCTGACAATGTGGTTGATTTTTGGACCTGTAAATTACAATACAACAACAAAAACTGCGGCACTGGTGTGGGACTTCTGGTTTACCGGAACGGGGTTCAATTCCCTGCACTGCCCTGCTCAATGTGTTGTATTTGCATGGTCTCTTTATTTTTGGCTCATTGTGTTGCATAGTGATAACCTCCAGATCCTTTACTGCGTTTGTACTCCCTAAGGAAAATGTTGAAATCAAAGAAAAACGACAGGCTATTGCATAAGCAACATGCTATAGTGTGCTGTTTTTCATCGTTATTGAGGATTGCAAAAGTGTGTGTGTGTGTGTGTGTGTGTGTGTGTGTGTGTGTGTGTGTGTGTGTGTGTGTGTGTCTGTCTGTCTGTCTGTCTGTCTGTCTGTCTGTCTGTCTGTCTGTCTGTCTGTCTGTCTGTCTGTCTGTCTGTCTGTCTGTCTGTCTGTCTGTCAGGTACCAGCTAACAAACTGCTAACCCGTATACTCCTGGTGGAGACCTGTTCTCGAAGGGCAATTTTTCTATTTTTCTAGTTTGCTTTATTTTGTATCTCAAATTCTTTTGGCAGAACAATAGGCCTATTCTGCTTCTCTGCAAGGCCTGCATACAATCTTGGGAAAGAAAAATAAAATTAATGGAAGGACTGCACAATTAATTAAATCTATTGATCTCACTGTGTGTGAATGCTACTGTAAGGCGTTTTTGCCAGGTTTCGTCATTTTTCGAAAATCCTCAAAAATCCTCAAAACGATAAAAAACAGCATGCTGTGCAAGACCGTAAGGCTATAGCCTTGCGTTTTTGCCAGGTTTTGTCATTTTTCGTCATTTTTCGAAAATCCTCAAAACGATGGAAAACACGTAAGGCTATAGCCTTGCGTTTTTTCAAAATTTCGACATTTTTCGAAAATCTTCAAAAATCCTCAAAACGATAAAAAACAGCATGCTGTGCAAGACCGTGAGGCTATAGGTTTGCGTTTTTAACAGGTTTGGTCATTTTTCATCATTTTTCGAAAATCCTCAAAGCGATGAAAAAACATGAGGCTATAGCCTTGCGTTTTTGCCAGGTTTTGTCATTTTTCGTCATTTTTCAAAAATCCTCAAAGCGATGAAAAACCGTAAGGCTTTAGCCTTGCGTTTTTTTGAAATTTCGACATTTTTCTAGAATCCTCAAAATCCTCAAAAATCCTCAAAACGATGAAAAAAAGCATGCTGTGCAAGACCGTAGGCTATAGCCTTGCGTTTTTGCCAGGTTTCGTCATTTTTTGAAAATCGCCAAAATCATGAAAAAACGTAAGGCTATAGCCTTGTGGTTTTTTCGAAATTCCAAAATTTTTCGAAATTCCTAGAAATCCTCAAAACAATGAAAAAAAGCATGCTGTGCAAGACCGTAGGCTATAGCCTTGCGTTTTTGCCAGATTTTGTCATTTCTCGAAAATCCTCAAAATCCTCAAAAATCCTCAAAACGATGAAAAAAAAAGCATGCTGTGCAAGACCATGGGCTATAGCCTTGCGTTTTTAACAGATTTTGTCATTTTTTGTCATTTTTTGTCATTTTTCGAAAAACCTCAAAACGATGAAAAACTGTAAGGCTTTGCGTTTCTTTCAAAATTTCGCCATTTTTTGAAAATGCTCAAAAATGCTCAAAATGATGAAAAACGGCATGCTGTGCAAGACCATAAGGCTATAGCCTTGCGTTTTTGCCAGATTTCGTCATTTTTTGTCATTTTTCGAAAAACCTCAAAACGATGAAAAACCGTAAGGCTATAGCCTTGTGGTTTTTCGAAAATTCGACATTTTTCGAAAAACCTCAAAAATGCTCAAAATGATGAAAAACGGCATGCTGTGCAAGACCATAAGGCTATAGCTTTGCGTTTTTGCCAGATTTCGTCATTTTTGTCATTTTTCGAAAAACTTCAAAACGATGAAAAACCGTAAGGCTATAGCCTTTGCGTTTTTTCAAAATTTCGACATTTTTCGAAAATGCTCAAAAATGCTCAAAATGATGAAAAACGGCATGCTGTGCAAGACCGTAAGGCTATAGCCTTGCGTTTTTAACAGATTTTGTAATTTTTGTCATTTTTCTTAAAATCTCAAAACGATGAAAAACCGTAAGGCTATAGCCTTGTTGTTTTTCGAAAATTTGATATTTTTCGAAAATGCTCAAAAATTCTCAAAATGATGAAAAACGGCATGCTGTGCAAGACCGTAATGTTATAGCCTTGCGTTTTTGCCAGATTTCATCATTTTTTGTCATTTTTCGAAAAACCTCAAAACGATGAAAAACCGTAAGGCTATAGCCTTGTGGTTTTTCGAAAATTCGACATTTTTCGAAAATGCTCAAAATGATGAAAAACGGCATGCTGTGCAAGACCGTAAGTCTATAGCCTTGCGCTTTTGCCAGATTTTGTCATTTTTTGTCATTTTTCGAAAAACCTCAAAACGATGAAAAACCGTAAGGCTATAGCCTTTGCGTTTTTTCAAAATTTTGACATTTTTCGAAAATGCTCAAAAATGAATCAAAATGATGAAAAACGGCATGCTGTGCAAGACCGTAAGGCTATAGCCTTGCGTTTTTGCCAGATTTTGTCATTTTTTGTCATTTTTCGAAAAACCTCAAAACGATGAAGAACCGTAAGGCTATAGCCTTTGCGTTTTTTCAAAATTTCGACATTTTTCGAAAATGCTCAAAAATGCTCTAAATGATGAAAAACAGCATGCTGTGCAAGACCGTAAGGCTATAGCCTTGCGTTTTTGCCAGATTTCGTCATTTTTGTCATTTTTCGAAAAACCTCAAAACGATGAAAAACCGTAAGGCTATAGCCTTTGCGTTTTTTCGAAATTTCGACATTTTTCGAAAATGCTCAAAAATGCTCAAAATGATGAAAAACGGCATGATGTGCAAGACCGTAATGCTATAGCCTTGCGTTTTTGCCAGATTTTGTCATTTTTGTCATTTTTCGAAAAACCTCAAAACGATGAAAAACCGTAAGGCCATAGCCTTTGCGTTTTTTCGAAATTTCGACATTTTTCGAAAATGCTCAAAAATGCTCAAAATGATGGAAAACGGCATGATGTGCAAGACCATAAGGCTATAGCCTTGCGTTTTGCCAGATTTCGTCATTTTTGTTATTTTTCGAAAAACCTCAAAACGATGAAAAACCGTAAGGCTATAGCCTTTGCGTTTTTTCGAAATTTCGACATTTTTCGAAAAACCTCAAAAATGCTCAAAATGATGAAAAACGGCATGCTGTGCAAGACCGTAATGCTATAGCCTTGCGTTTTTGCCAGATTTTGTCATTTTTTGCCATTTTTTGAAAAACCTCAAAACGATGAAAAACCGTAAGGCTATAGCCTTTGCGTTTTTTCAAAATTTCGACATGTTTCGAAAATGCTCAAAAATGCTCAAAATGATGAAAAACGGCATGCTGTGCAAGACCGTAAGGCTATAGCCTTGCGCTTTTGCCAGATTTCATAATTTTTTGTGATTTTTCGAAAAACCTCAAAACGATGAAAAACCGTAAGGCTATAGCCTTGTTGTTTTTCGAAAATTCGACATTTTTCGAAAATGCTCAAAAATGCTCAAAATGATGAAAAACGGCGTGCTGTGCAAGACCGTAAGGCTATAGCCTTGCGCTTTTGCCAGATTTTGTCATTTTTTGTCATTTTTCGAAAAACCTCAAAACGATGAAAAACCGTAAGGCTATAGCCTTTGCGTTTTTTCAAAATTTTGACATTTTTCGAAAATGCTCAAAAATGAATCAAAATGATGAAAAACGGCATGCTGTGCAAGACCGTAAGGCTATAGCCTTGCGTTTTTGCCAGATTTTGTCATTTTTTGTCACTTTTCGAAAAACCTCAAAACGATGAAAAACCGTAAGGCTATAGCCTTTGCGTTTTTTCGAAATTTCGACATTTTTCGAAAATGCTCAAAAATGCTCAAAATGATGAAAAACGGCATGATGTGCAAGACCGTAATGCTATAGCCTTGCGTTTTTGCCAGATTTTGTCATTTTTTGTCATTTTTCGAAAAACCTCAAAACGATGAAAAACCGTAAGGCTATAGCCTTGTGGTTTTTTCGAAAATTCGACATTTTTCGAAAAACCTCAAAAATGCTCAAAATGATGAAAAACGGCATGCTGTGCAAGACCATAAGGCTATAGCCTTGCGTTTTTGCCAGATTTCGTCATTTTTGTCATTTTTCGAAAAACTTCAAAACGATGAAAAACCGTAAGGCTATAGCCTTTGCGTTTTTTCAAAATTTCGACATTTTTCGAAAATGCTCAAAAATGCTCAAAATGATGAAAAACGGCATGCTGTGCAAGACCGTAAGGCTATAGCCTTGCGTTTTTAACAGATTTGGTCATTTTTTGTCATTTTTCTTAAAATCTCAAAACGATGAAAAACCGTAAGGCTATAGCCTTGTGGTTTTTAGAAAATTCGACATTTTTCGAAAATGCTCAAAAATGCTCAAAATGATGAAAAACGGCATGCTGTGCAAGACCGTAAGGCTATAGCCTTGCGTTTTTGCCAGATTTCGTCATTTTTGTCATTTTTCGAAAAACTTCAAAACGATGAAAAACCGTAAGGCTATAGCCTTTGCGTTTTTTCAAAATTTCGACATTTTTCGAAAATGCTCAAAAATGCTCAAAATGATGAAAAACGGCATGCTGTGCAAGACCGTAAGGCTATAGCCTTGCGTTTTTAACAGATTTGGTCATTTTTTGTCATTTTTCTTAAAATCTCAAAACGATGAAAAACCGTAAGGCTATAGCCTTGTGGTTTTTAGAAAATTCGACATTTTTCGAAAATGCTCAAAAATGCTCAAAATGATGAAAAACAGCATGCTGTGCAAGACCGTAAGGCTATAGCCTTGCGTTTTTGCCAGATTTCGTCATTTTTGTCATTTTTCGAAAAACCTCAAAACGATGAAAAACCGTAAGGCTATAGCCTTTGCGTTTTTTCAAAATTTCGACATTTTTCGAAAATGCTCAAAAATGCTCAAAATGATGAAAAACGGCATGCTGTGCAAGACCGTAATGCTATAGCCTTGCGTTTTTGCCAGATTTTGTCATTTTTTGTCATTTTTTGAAAAACCTCAAAACGATGAAAAACCGTAAGGCTATAGCCTTTGCGTTTTTTCAAAATTTCGACATTTTTCGAAAATGCTCAAAAATGCTCAAAATGATGAAAAACGGCATAATGTGCAAGACCATAAGGCTATAGCCTTGCGTTTTTAACAGATTTTGTCATTTTTTGTCATTTTTTGTCATTTTTTGTCATTTTTCGAAAAACCTCAAAACGATGAAAAACCGTAAGGCTATAGCCTTGTGGTTTTTCGAAAATTCAACATTTTTCGAAAATGCTCAAAAATGCTCAAAATGATGAAAAACGGCATAATGTGCAAGACCATAAGGCTATAGCCTTGCGTTTTTAACAGATTTTGTCATTTTTTGTCATTTTTCGAAAAACCTCAAAACGATGAAAAACCGTAAGGCTATAGCCTTTGCGTTTTTTCGAAATTTCGACATTTTTCGAAAATGCTCAAAAATGCTCAAAATGATGAAAAACGGCATGCTGTGCAAGACCGTAAGGCTATAGCCTTGCGCTTTTGCCAGATTTTGTCATTTTTCGAAAAACCTCAAAACGATGAAAAACCGTAAGGCTATAGCCTTTGCGTTTTTTCAAAATTTTGACATTTTTCGAAAATGCTCAAAAATGATCAAAATGATGAAAAACGGCATGCTGTGCAAGACCGTAAGGCTATAGCCTTGCACTTTTGCCAGATTTTGTCATTTTTTGTCATTTTTCGAAAAACCTCAAAACGATGAAAAACCGTAAGGCTATAGCCTTTGCGTTTTTTTTCAAAATTCGACATTTTTCGAAAATGCTCAAAAATGCTCAAAATGATGAAAAACAGCATGCTTTGCAAGACCGTAAGGCTATAGCCTTGCGTTTTTGCCAGATTTCGTCATTTTTTGTCATTTTTCGAAAAACCTCAAAACGATGAAAAACCGTAAGGCTATAGCCTTTGCGTTTTTTCAAAATTTCGACATTTTTCGAAAATGCTCAAAATTGCTCAAAATGATGAAAAACAGCATGCTGTGCAAGACCGTAAGGCTATAGCCTTGCGTTTTTGCCAGATTTTGTCATTTTTTTGTCATTTTTTGAAAAACCTCAAAACGATGAAAAACCGTAAGGCTATAGCCTTTGCGTTTTTTCAAAATTTCGACATTTTTCGAAAATGCTCAAAAATGCTCAAAATGATGAAAAACGGCATGCTGTGCAAGACCGTAATGCTATAGCCTTGCGTTTTTGCTAGATTTTGTCATTTTTTGTCATTTTTTTTGTCATTTTTTGAAAAACCTCAAAACGATGAAAAACCGTAAGGCTATAGCCTTGCGTTTTTAACAGATTTGGTCATTTTTTGTCATTTTTCGAAAAACCTCAAAACGATGAAAAACCGTAAGGCTATAGCCTTTGCGTTTTTTTTCGAAATTTCGACATTTTTCGAAAATGCTCAAAAATGCTCAAAATGATGAAAAACGGCATGCTGTGCAAGACCGTAAGGCTATAGCCTTGCGCTTTTGCCAGATTTTGTCATTTTTCGAAAAACCTCAAAACGATGAAAAACCGTAAGGCTATAGCCTTTGCGTTTTTTCAAAATTTCGACATTTTTCGAAAATGCTCAAAAATGCTCAAAATGATGAAAAACGGCATGCTGTGCAAGACCGTAATGCTATAGCCTTGCGTTTTTGCCAGATTTTGTCATTTTTTGTCATTTTTCGAAAAACCTCAAAACGATGAAAAACCGTAAGGCTATAGCCTTTGCTTTTTTTCAAAATTTCGGCATTTTTCGAAAATGCTCAAAAATGCTCAAAATGATGAAAAACGGCATGCTGTGCAAGACCGTAAGGCTATAGCCTTGCGCTTTTGCCCGATTTTGTCATTTTTTGTCATTTTTCGAAAAACCTCAAAACGATGAAAAACCGTAAGGCTATAACCTTTGCGTTTTTTCAAAATTTTGACATTTTTCGAAAATGCTCAAAAATGCTCAAAATGATGAAAAACGGCATGCTGTGCAAGACCATAAGGCTATAGCCTTGCGTTTTTAACAGATTTTGTCATTTTTGGTCATTTTTCGAAAAACCTCAAAACGATGAAAAACCGTAAGGCTATAGCCTTGGCGTTTTTTCGAAAATTTGACATTTTTCGAAAATGCTCAAAATGATGAAAAACGGCATGCTGTGCAAGACCGTAAGGCTATAGCCTTGCGTTTTTGCCAGATTTCATCATTTTTTGTCATTTTTCGAAAAACCTCAAAACAATGAAAAACTGTAAGGCTATAGCCTTGTGTTTTTTCGAAAATTCAACATTTTTCGAAAATGCTCAAAAATGCTCAAAATGATGAAAAACGGCATGCTGTGCAAGACCATAAGGCTATAGCCTTGCGTTTTTAACAGATTTTGTCATTTTTTGTCATTTTTCGAAAAACCTCAAAACGATGAAAAACCGTAAGGCTATAGCCTTTGCGTTTTTTCGAAATTTCGACATTTTTCGAAAATGCTCAAAAATGCTCAAAATGATGAAAAACGGCATGCTGTGCAAGACCGTAAGGCTATAGCCTTGCGCTTTTGCCAGATTTTGTCATTTTTCGAAAAACCTCAAAACGATGAAAAACCGTAAGGCTATAGCCTTTGCGTTTTTTCAAAATTTTGACATTTTTCGAAAATGCTCAAAAATGCTCAAAATGATGAAAAACGGCATGCTGTGCAAGACCGTAAGGCTATAGCCTTGCACTTTTGCCAGATTTTGTCATTTTTTGTCATTTTTCGAAAAACCTCAAAACGATGAAAAACCGTAAGGCTATAGCTTTTGCGTTTTTTCAAAATTTCGACATTTTTCGAAAATGCTCAAAATGATGAAAAACAGCATGCTTTGCAAGACCGTAAGGCTATAGCCTTGCGTTTTTGCCAGATTTTGTCATTTTTGTCATTTTTCGAAAAACCTCAAAACGATGAAAAACCGTAAGGCTATAGCCTTTGCGGTTTTTTCAAAATTTCGACATTTTTCGAAAATGCTCAAAAATGCTCAAAATGATGAAAAACGGCATGCTGTGCAAGACCGTAAGGCTATAGCCTTGCACTTTTGCCAGATTTTGTCATTTTTTGTCATTTTTCGAAAAACCTCAAAACGATGAAAAACCGTAAGGCTATAGCCTTTGCGTTTTTTCAAAATTTCGACATTTTTCGAAAATGCTCAAAATGATGAAAAACGGCATGCTGTGCAAGACCGTAATGCTATAGCCTTGCGTTTTTGCCGGATTTTTTTCTGTCATTTTTTGAAAAACCTCAAAACGATGAAAAACCGTAAGGCTATAGCCTTTGCGTTTTTAAAAATTTCGACAATTTTCGAAAATGCTCAAAAATGCTCAAAATGATGAAAAACGGCATGCTGTGCAAGACCGTAAGGCT
>CM076970.1:46931919-47009419 GCA_039105355.1 Benthosema pterotum
GAATATTATTATTATTATTACTGTGTGGCCTGATCTGACCTCACAACACATGCTGGTTTAACCATAGAAGGCCCAGTGTTGCTTTTTAGCAACATTAACCCTTTAATTATTAAAAAAAAATGTTATCATTATTTTTTTTTGTTATTTTTTCACATGAATATCATGGTTGTTTAGAATTTCATTGAAATTGGTCATTATATTTGCATAACAATACCCCCCACAGAGGTTGCAATTAGCCTCTTCAATTAATCTTTGGACAATTTTTGATGATCATTGACCTTTCACCCTAATAAAAGTATGTAAAATGACTGCAATAGATATATTGTTGTGATTATTACAATGTCTATTACATGTACATTCATTATATTAAACGATACACCCCCCCCCCAAAAAAAAATGTTTTTGAATTTATTATAATTAATTAATTAGCATAAATATTTTTCAAAACCTTTTTTTTTCTTTTTTGCTTTTGTTAATAGATCATGGTAGTACAACCTAGTAGTAAGGTTGAAAACAGTTTTTTTTGTTGTTGTTGTTGTTGTTGTTGTTGTTTTTGTTTTTTCAAGTAGAAATAAGTCCGGGCCTTGGAGGGTTAATATACTCCAGCAGCATCCCTAACAAAGAAGTCCATTACAGTATAATAAGGGCCATTCTATCTAAATGATTGCAAATTGCAGTTCCACCGTGACAATTCAATATTTTAAAACAATGAAGTAGTCAGACCTTATGCTGTGCATATATCAGCTTATCTCTTTAAACCACATTGCATTTAGTGAGAACAAAATATAACATATAATATTGTATAGGCTGCACTTTCTAATGGGAGGTGGCTGTCCTTACCTCAAACTCGAATTTGCTTGAAATTCAAAAACTTTATATAAAAAGCTGTCCAATGTTTTCACATTGCTACCGAAATGGGTGTCCCAAACGCATGCCCCAAGTGTTTTAGTCCATATGTAACGCCCGGGATTCGAACCCAGGTCTCCCACGTGAAACATCTTAACCACTAGACCAAGAGGACATCCCATTGGTCCGGGGGCAGATACTAGACTTTGGAGGCCATCACGACAAAGTTTATAGCCACCTGCTACACTCACCTCCATTTTGACCTCCTTCCACGGGGAAACCCGATCCGGGTCACGGCACCAATGTAACGCCCGGGATTCAAACCCGGGTCTCCCACGTGAAAGTCCAACATCTTAACCACTAGACCAAGAGGACATCCCATTGGTCCGGGGGCAGATACTAGACTTTGGAGGCCATCACAACAAAGGTTATAGCCACCTGCTACACATAGATGGAGACTAGTTTTAGCAACACTTTAGCCATACTACACTCTCCACCAAGAAGTGACATAGACGATAGACCTGATGTTTTTCATGGCTAAACGTTGAGTAGCTGGTTTACTTCAAAATGAATGACTTCCAATGTCTGAAAATCAGTGTGTGGTTTTAAGGAGTGTCCAAACATCATTTCCTCTTGACAATAATAGAGTTAAGCTAAGTACTAGATGAAATTGTCACAACTGAAACAGTCAGTACCGAAAAAATTAGCCATTATTGCAAGATAATGGTCAAGTTATACTCACTATAATTTCTAACTAAATGTGTATCCCTTGGATCTGGTGCAACATGAAATTATGTTCAAAGGTTTTCCAAAATCAAATTATCATACAAATTGAAATCAATTATAATCAAGTATGAATTTGACCCAGTTTGGTAGAATGACAGTGTACAGATGTGTAGAATGACGGAGTACACAGACTCATAATACCTGGATGGGGCATGCATTTCCAACTTCAGTTCTACAGTACAGTGGAAATGTAAATATATTGTTTGGACAAAATGGCCATGCAGTTTTACATTGGGCTGCCCTTCCAGGCCAGAGTCATGCTTCATGAAAAACACATGGATGCTGGGGGCAGAAGTTTGCATAGCGAATCAATCAATCTCACATCTTCCATGGTTCAAGCTGACTGATGTTTTTACTGGCAGGAGTTAAATACAGGTGGTTTCTGCATCACAGAGAAAACAATGAAATCAGGTGTGTTGGGTGGGAGGAGGGAAGGGAATGGTTAGAGGAGGCATCGTAGAGAGGACATCATTTGGAAGACGTGAGGAAGACAGTGGCGATCTGAAGAAGAGACTTCACTGAAACACCCGAGTCAGAGATGTGAGACTCTCTGCTGGCATCCAAAAAGTAAGATCACTTTGACCAGTGGTGTAGTGGGGGGGGGGGGGGGGGGGGGGGGGGGGGGGCGTGGGGGGACGGCATCCCTCTTCATCCCACTTCTCACATCTAAAATATTTTTGGGTCTGAAAAAAAATCATTAGCATCGTGAAATACATCACATGACATCATCAAGATGTGTTTCACCATGTTAATGAGTTTCCTTTTTTCTGAGAGTGTACAAATGGAACCAAATGGACCCGCTAAGGTCCATTTGGTTCACATTTTGTACACTCTCAGAAAAAAATAATAATAAAATGGGGGGAATTCCCCTTTCAGAGGCGTCCCCCCACTTCTAAAAGTACCACTACAACACTGACTTTGACCTTTTGTTTCTTGTTTGTTTGATTTTATAAAACTGTTGAGAGAAGTGTGAAATGTTTAGTTTAGCTTTATTCATGATACATTCAGTCAATCTAGACCTAATGAAGGAAATTTTTGATTTGAGATGAGTCCTAATCTTTGGAAAGAACGTTAATTTTCTTTTAGTCATATTTTTATCATCTGAAATGTTTTATTTTGAATTTAATTTTATTTACAACGTAATGGACAAAATAGGTCTATTATAGGATTTTAGTCTACATAATCTACAGTTGATTTACTGGATTTAGACTGTAATTTGGCAGGCCTTGATGGCATGCATAATAATAGCTGATTTTACACTTGGTTACATGCTGAAAATAGCTGATCGTGTCTCTGCATGGTGTGAGCTTGTAGATCTGCTATTTTACGGCATGTGACCACGCAGAAAATTACTCAACTTTATTTTAATTCTAGTGGATCTCTTCTCCACTATAGGCCCATCCTAGAATTTTGGCTAATAGGGCACTCTGGTTGATGAAATTGTCAGGTCATATTTAGTACTAGTTTTATCCATTGTTTTTATTTTTCAGTAAAATAATGCTTTTTTTAGTCAACAGAATCAACATTAATCGTAGTCTTCATGCTCTTCTGATTGGGTTACAGGGCAAGCACAGAGTCTAAACATGAATGACACACTGGAAAACAACACCGACTGGCAAGTGGCAAGTCAGCAAATACAGACGGCTATGAACTCTCTCTGCCTCATCCTGGGTCTCCCCATCAACAGCTACGTTGTGTGGCTGATCCTGAGTGGAGCTGGTGGGACCATCGCCTCCGAGTTCTTCTATCTCAACCTGACTGGATCTGTGCTCATCTCTACACTGGAAGCTGTCTTTCACTTTGCATGGCTCTTCACACATGGCAACTCCATCATGTTTATGGCCAATATATTTGCCGTTTTTCTTATCTACCACACTGTTCCATTGTTCCAGTGTTGTGTCTGTGTGGAGCGTTACATAGCGGTGGTTCACCCTGTGGTATTTCTCAGATACAAAGCTCTTTCGTACAGAGTGGCCTGTTGCTGTGTTGTCTGGCTGACGGTGATTGTCTTGGGCATTGGAGTAATGCTTGATTATCCTTCTTCTTTAATTTGGAGTTGCTACTTGTTTCTGGGCTTGTGCATTGTGTGCATTTCTGTGGTGTCTTTCTGCTGCTTCTCGGTCCTCAGAGCTCTGAAACAGCCTGGACCAGGAGAAGGACAGAGGGACAGTGGGGAGGGAAACAACATGAAGAGAAGGGCTTTTAACATTATTCTGATCAGCTTGATAGTGATGATACTGACTACACTGACCTACATTCCCTATGCCCTAACCACACTCCAGTTCCAGTTCCTAAGCACACTCCAGGCGTATAACGTTGTTATGACATATAAAGTTGTTTTGGACATCGCATATGCAATAGTTAAAATGTCATCATTTGTCCATCCTTTGCTTTACATCCACAAAGCTGGGAAACTGGCCTGCTTTAGGGGGCTCTGAAATAGCAGATGTGTGAAAAGTTTTAATTTAAATAGGGACAAAAAATGTTGTTGTTCATTGAATTAGTAAACTATTTTCTTTTCATTATTGTTATTGCTATTGTTATTGTTATTATTATTAAATATGGTGAACACATGAATACACAAATACAGTATACAAATACAGCTCCAATCATCTTTAAAGAGAGACATTGCTTTGAGCTTCACTTTGCATGACTGGTATAATATGTCTAGCTTTCCCTTGCCAATAAAATACTTCAATTGAGTGTAAGTGAAATTACTTTTGACTCTGTGTTTGACTTAAATTTGACCATTTAAATAATGACCAGTTAATCACTGAGTAATGGGTACAGTGCAACATGACACAACATTACTTTATATGTTATGCAAGGTGTATCCCACTACACATCTTTTCTCCACACTAATTACATGACATCTACTGTACATACCAGTAGCTACTGGCAGGGCCGGATTTAGCCAGCCCTAGGGTGAGCTGGAAGTATGGCAGGGTGGGCAACTCCAAAGTTTTTCATATGGATCAGTGGTTTTCAATTTTTTTATATACCAGGGCCCACTATTTATTCGGCATTTGAGCCACGGACCACCATTTGATGACATTTTCACCCCACAGACTAAACTAACTAAAGATTTATATTGCTTTTGTCCACAGGCTGGATTTGGGAAACAAAACAAAAATCATACAGACAAAATGACCATTAATCTACTACATTCACTAGTTGTGTAGACTTGGACTAATTCAGATCATGAATGTTATAACTCTTGAGAGTGTAAACATGAAACCCAATGGACCCGCAAGGGTCCATTGGGTTTCATGTTTAAGCTCTCAATGAGTTACATCTGGTTAACCAACTTTCCACCATTCAGCAGGGGACCACCTGGACCTCTCTCAACCACTGGTGGTCCCCGGACCACTGATGAAAACCACTGATATTACCTTTCCCCTGGCTACTGGTTCAGTTAGATAGCGCTGTGATTGGCTAACACGGAGCCTCACAATGGGAACATATTATTGACTGGTACCGAACTGGCAGAGCTACTACTGCTGCATGTATTCAACATGATTATGGGATTAAAATATCAGTTCAGACAAGAAAAAAAAAACAAGATAGATGCTGACAATGGCAAAATCTTTTTCTCTATTAGGCCTATACCTATTATTAGCAGGTGTGATGATTTCATTAAAGTGAATTATTTATTGTATATACTGTTTATGTTTTCTAGTCACTATACAGATGTTTCATGTAAGCAAACCAACTTGGGTGTGGACGGAACAGCTGCTCACGGGCATTGATTGATGGATCGAATGATTGATGTGTATAATACAGTAGGCCAGAGCCTACATTTCCAAAGAAATCACAACTCACTGCTGTTCACTGATTAATTGTCGGACACTATATTTCTACCCAGACGAGAATATGTCAGGCAGTGTAAAAAACATGTAACATGACCACATTCAAGAATAATAATCGGCAAGGATTTATTCAAATAGGGTTGTCGTTTACAGCGTTGTGGAAATCGATAACATTGTGTACTACCGACCTTAACACTCCAAAAACATGCCTGCCACAGAACTTGGCTGAATATAGACCAGTGCCCTAACAGACACAAACACAAAATATCTATAGTTTTTTGGACAAAATAGCCAGGGAATTTTACACTGAGGTGCCTAGATGTTTGATGGATGAACCAGAGAGTCATGCTTTAGGTTTAGGGAAAACATGATGTTGGGGGCAGAGGTTTGCATATTGAATCACTCATGGGTTCAAGCTCACTGTTTGTTGTTTTAACTGGCAGGGTGTGAATACAGGTGGTTTCTGCATCATAGAGAACAGAACACACCAAATCAGGTGTGTTGGGTGGGAGGAGGAAAGGGAATGGTTAGAGGAGGCATCGTAGAGAGGACATCATTTGGAAGACGTGAGGAAGACAGTGACGTTCTGATGAAGAGACTTCACTGAAACACCTGACTCAGAGATGTGAATCACTCTGCTGGCATCCGAAAACGTGAGATCACTTTAACCATGTGATTATTTATCATTTGTTTACAATAGCCTACTGATTTCAGTTGACAAATTTAGATTTTAGCTTGGTCATTTGGGTTGATATTTTAGAAAGATTTTTTAGTCATCTGAAATGTGTTAGTCTTCGTCTAATTTTAGTAGACTAAATAAGACTATCAGAAGACTTTAGTCAACATAAGCTGCAGCTTATTTAAATGTATTTTGTTGCAGGCCTTGATGCCGTACATCCTAATAGCTGATCTTATCCTTGGTTAAATGCTGAAAATAGCCAATCTACAAGCTCACAACGTGTCACAGCGACATGAGATTATAGATCTGCTATTTTCAGCATGTAACCAAGCAAGTTTTTATTTTAGCTACAGTGGATCTCTTCTTCACTACACTCTCGCCCTAACATTTTAGTCTAGTTCTCTAGTTTTAATTTCAACCTATGTTGTAGTTTGAAATTGTCAGACTATATTTAGTAATAGTGCATGCATGCATAGCTTTGTTTTCATTTTGCTTTTTTCTCATTGGAAAAAAATGTAGTCAAACATTTTTCAACAAAGCTTTAGTTTCCGGAATCAACATTAATCATAGTATTGCTATTCTCACAGGGCAAACAGAATCTAAACATGAATGACACGCTGGGAAACGACACCTACTCCTCCGTCATACGTCTACCACTACAAACTTCTATGTACTCTCTCAACCTCATCCTGGGTCTCCCCATCAACAGCTACGTTGTGTGGCTGATCCTGAGTGGAGCTGGTGGGACCATCGCCTCCGAGTTCTTCTATCTCAACCTGACTGGATCTGTGCTCATCTCTTCACTGGAAGCTGTCGTTTACTTTATATGGCTCTGCTCAAGCAACATCTTTATGTCCGTGGTCAATAGATTTGTCAGTTCTCTTGCCTACTTCTCTGTTCCATTGTTCCAGTGTTGTGTCTGTGTGGAGCGTTACATAGCGGTGGTTCACCCTGTGGTATTTCTCAGATACAAAGCTCTTTGGTACAGAGTGGCCTGTTGCTGTGTTGTCTGGCTGGCGGTGATTGTCTTAGACATTGGACTGATGGTTGATTATCCTTCATCTATACTATGGGGTTGTTACTTGTATCTGGGCTTGTGCATTGTGTTCATTTCTGTGGTGTCTTTCTGCTGCTTCTCGGTCCTCAGAGCTCTGAAACAGCCTGGACCAGGAGAAGGACAGAGGGACACTGGGGAGGGAAACAACATGAAGAGAAGGGCTTTTAACATTATTTTGATCAGCTTGATAGTGATGGTACTGACTACCCTGAGCAACATTCCCTTTGCCCTAGCCATACTGCAGGCAAAGAACATCCAAGTTGCTATGAACATCACATATACAACAATTAAAATGTCATTGTTCGTTCATCCTTTGCTGTACCTTCACAAAGCTGGGAAACTGTCCTGCTTCAAGGGGCTCTGAAAGGAGGGCAGCAGACAAGTGTGTAATTATTAGTTTCAAACTAAACCTTTCTTTGACAGAGAAAATAATTAATTACCGTATACCAAATTAAATTTGGTACAGGATCTGGGAAGGGTGTGTCCTTCAAGCCATGCTCAGAAACCGGTTAATTCTGTAGCATTTTTCTTGTACCAGTACTGCCTGGCTGATTAAAGGGGAACTCCACTCATTTTCAACATTTTAATATGTCATTATTATACCTATATTATACCTATATAGAAATGTTGAGTGGACATGATAAAAAAAAGTTCCCCCAATTCTGTATTTCCTAAAAATTGAGGTCTGAAAAAATCATTAACATGGTGAAATACATCTGATGACATCATCAAGATGTATTTCACCATGTAAATGATTTTTCTTTGAGACCCCTTTTTCGTGAATGGGACCTAGCGGGTCCAAAATGGTATGGGTGCGGCTTCATCGACCGTGTCGCTTCGCGCCAGGGGCGTCGCACTCATACCATTTTCAGTAACAGGACTTTTATTATTCAAGTAAAGCATCAATAATAACATCAGTTGTTGTTGAAGTTGCAACAGACACGCAGCATGCATAAAGCTAAAAGTCTGACTCAGAGAGTTTTCTGTTTTCAATGATGAAATGCTGTTGGTTTAGTGGTGCCACAGCTGTAGTTAGTAGCAGTAGTAGTGTTTCAAATAATTTTAAATATAAGCATTTTAATTTGAAATATCTTGGGTTGTTTTACATGGCATCGTGTTTGGGGGGAGCAGACTGGGCATTTAGGGGGCAGTGGGGAGGGAAACAACATGAAGAGAAGGGCTTTTAACATTATTCTGATCAGCTTGATAGTGATGATACTCACTACACTGAGCAACATTCTCTATGTACTACAGGGGAATAAGAAACCAGTTGCTAATATGCAATTGTAAAAATTGCTTCAAGGGGCTCTGAAAGGAGGATAGCAGACGTGTGTAATCACAATCTTAATCTAAACTTAATCTTCCAGTTTGTCAGAGCAAATAATGACAATTATTAGTTAAGATGTTGTACATTGAATTACTATAATGCTTAAATGGAGCACAGGATCTGGGAAGGGTGTGTCCATCAAGCCATGTCACCAGTTAATTCTGCAGTATTTTTCTTTATACCAGTACTGTCTAGTCTTATAAATAAATAACTTTTGGCTCTGTGTTTGAGCATGTAACACCATCCCATGTAAAGTTCATTGGAGTGTATTTACTCATTCTCACTGAGGTATAGGCCTACTTTTTAATTGTAGTGAAGTACATTTGACCAGGTTGTACAACATATATCATATATGTTGTAGAGTACATATATGATATACAGTATATACTCTTAAGGCCTATTCAGAGATGGATTTTCAGTGCCCACCACGACCGCCGTCACCTACAATATGACGTCATACCACCGCAACCACCGCTTTCCAGCCCTACTCTCGGATTTTACTAACCACCGCACTGCACCGCAGCAGTGGAGCAACGACTGCTTGATTTTAACGGTTAAAAAAAAAAGAAGAAGAAAACACACAACACACCACAGCGCGACGGACAGGAGTTGAAGGAACTGGAAGGGGGAATTCATTGATAGAGACAATGACATAAATAGAACCAAGTGAGGTCGTGATTATAATTGAGGCAGGTATAGAGAGAGGAACAACAATGGACGTGAGGAGAACGGAGAGGGGGGCAGGGGGCGGTGCTGGTAGTGGACTATGGAATAGTGATGGTCGCGGTGCTCTGAGCGGTGCTCGCGGTGTCCACCGAAATTCTAGACTCTGAATGAGCCTTTATACTCAAGTACTGGAGTTGAGCATTCTGCCCACCTGTCCACTTAGGGACACGCATGGCAGTGCATACAGACATTGCATGTCATATAATATTCTTTTAAATTACCAAATTATATGTTTCACTTTACAGAAAAAAAATGCTATGGATCATATACCTTTTTTGAAGGTCATATAGAATTCTCACATGTTTTGTACATGTTCCACTTACAAATAAATACTATGGATGTCATATTAACTTCATTCATGTACAGGTGCTGGTCAACGAATTAGAATAATTTGAACAGTGCAATCGTTAAATTCTTTGAATGCATTTCTTGTGCAGAAAACAAATCAGGTGTTCACCGCGCCTGTCCTACTGGTTAGAGTAATCACAGAACTCGTAACCTGTAAAAAAATTGCTCAGCTGAGCTTTCCAAAAGGCCCATTTAGGCCATTTAACTGTGACACTGTTGTTTCATTGAATTAGAATAATGGAGAAACCGTTTCATTGAATTAGAATATTTTTTATTATAATTAGAATCATCACTTTCTCAGTATTTTGTGGCTGCCCCCTTGGCTTGTATGACTGCCTGAAGTCTCCGTGCAGGGGTTGACACTAAGGTCTACGAGGTACTTGCCCATCGGGCAAGTGCAATCAGGTTCTACTTGCCCTCAGGTCATGGTCACTTGCCCCCCAAAAAATATATTGTAAATTTTGCTTTTAAGTTTACTTCCTACTTGGGTGCTTTCAACAGGTGGTCCAGGGACCACCAGTGGTCCCGGAGAGGGTTCCAGGTGGTCCCTAGCTAAGTTGGTTAACCAGATGTAACTCTTGAGAGCGTAAAAATGAAACCAAATGGACCCGCAAGGGTCCATTTGGTTTCATTTTTACGCTCTCAAGAGTTAAAAATTCATCATCTTAATTAGCCCATAGTGGTCACAGACCGAGTGGTCCCTGACCCCAGCAAAATGATAGTTTGGAACCAAATGAACCTGGGAGAGAGATAGGTAGATAGCTAGAAAGCAGGGAAAGACACAGAGGCAGAGTGCAATGACCGCCTTCAAGACAAATTTATCTTGTGTAGTGTTATAGTGCACGAAGTTGCACACTTGCCTGATCGGTCAACCAGGTAGCAGTCTTCACTTGCCCCACCATTTTTTTACTTGCCCCGGGCAAGCGGGCAAGTGTTACTGTCAAGCCCTGTCCGTGGCATCGATTTGAAGAACTAGCCATCTCTACCTATCTCTCTGCCAGGTCCACTTGGTTCCAAACTATCATTTTGCTGCGGTCAGGGACCACTGGGTCTGTGACCACTATGGGCTGATTAAGATGATGAATTTTAACTCTTGAGAGTGTAAAAATGAAACCAAATTGATCCGCAAGGGTCCATTTGGCTGAGGGCAAGTAGAACCTGATTTGCACTTGCCCGATGGGCAAGTACCTCTGAGACCTTAGTGTCAACCCCTGCACGGAGACTTCAGGCAGTCATACAAGCCAAGGGGGCAGCCACAAAATACTGAGAAAGTGATGATTCTAATTATAATAAAAAATATTCTAATTCAATGAAACGGTTTCTCCATTATTCTAATTCAATGAAACAACAGTGTCACAGTTAAATGGCCTAAATGGGCCTTTTGGAAAGCTCAGCTGAGCAATTTTTTTACAGGTAGCGAGTTTTGTGATTACTCTAACCAGTAGGACAGGTGCGGTGAACACCTGATTTGTTTTCTGCACAAGAAATGCATTCAAAGAATTTAACGATTGCACTGTTCAAATTATTCTAATTCGTTGACCAGCACCTGTATATGAAAAGTTTCACTTTCAAAAGTTTGCAGTTTTGTTTTTTTTTTCCCAAATGGGGACTGACATTACTTACAATATCTAAGTCACATGCACACACACATGCAGCTTAATTAATTTCAATTGATTGATTAATTAATTGATTGTTCAATTATTATTATTTTCTTTTTACCAAAATAGCCAATTTTACATCCATGTGCCACTCCATTGTGCCACCACCTACAGTATCTTGCAGTGTCCTGTCAGACATGTTCCAGTCTGGACCTACCGGTAGGTGTCAGGTGTTGTGGTGACAGCAATAACAACAGCAGCTCAAATGAGTCTTGCCTTCAGTGAAAACATATTTTGCATATATAGCATGCATATATATACCATGGTTCAAGCTGACTGCTTGTTGATTTAACTGGCAGGAGTTGAATAGAGGTGGTTTCTACAGAGAAAACACTCAAAGTCAGGTGTACAACAAGTAATACATTGGAAAGAGGAGAAGGGAAGGGAACGGATAGAGAAGGCACCGTAGAGAGGACATCATTTGGAAAACGTGAGGAAGACAGTGAGGATCTGAAGAAGAGACTTCACCGAAACACCTGACCCAGAAATCTGAGACACTCTGCTGGCATCTAAAACGTAAGATCACTTTAAAGCAGGGGTTTTCAACAGGTGGTCAGGGGACCACCAGTGCTCCTTGAGAGGGTTTCAGGTGGTCCCCAGGCTAAATAATGGAAAGCTGATTAACCAGATGTAACTCTTGAGAATGTAAAAATATTCATCATCTGAATTAGCACCACTTAATTAAGAAGTCTACACTGTTTTGTTTGCAAAATCCAGCCCTGAATTGTGGACAAAGCCAAAATAAGTCTTTAGTTTTTGGTCTTTGGGGTGAAAATGTAATCAAATGGAGGTCCTTGGCTCAAATGCTGAATAAATGGTGGTCCCTGGTGTCAAAAAGGTTGAAAACCACTGCTTTAAAGTATTCATTGTTCATTTGAATAGTCTTTTTTTTTTTTTTCAGATGGATGTTTACAAAGGTTAGCTTAGTTGTGATTATTCAGTTAACTGTGAAATCCTGTCATAATCGATTATGTTAGGCCTATTGATTTTGACAGAAATTTTTGAGTTTTAGCTTACTCATAATCTTTGAAAAGAAACTTGATTTTGTCATTTTAGTCGACTACAGTTGATTTATTACATTTAAATATAAGCAGCAGGGCCTTGATGGCATATCATATCCTAATGGCTTAATTTACACTTGGTTACATGTTGTAAATAGCTGACCTACACACTCACAATGCGCCACAGCATGGGATGAGCTTCTAGATCTGCTGTTTTCAGCATGCAACTGAACATAAAATGACTTGACTTTTAGTTCTAGTGCATCTCTTTTACACTCTCCCCACCCTAACATATTAATGCTTATTTTAGTATTAGTTTTAATGTGTTGAAGAAATTGTCACGCTAGATTTATAGTTATAACCTTTGTAGTGGTTTTACTACTAACGTCAGAGAAACCCTATGAAGGTCCCTGTATACAGCAACCTATACCAGTTAACTCAGTCTATTTTGATAAACCTGTATGTTTCAAAATCTTAAAGAGTGCCGTGAGTTTTGTATTTTATTTTATTATTATTATTTTTCAATTTTGTACATGTTTAAGAGGTGACAGTACGTAGTTAGTTAGACCCCTTTGGTGTCTTCCCTTTGTATTTAGGGTTTTTTCCTGGGGGGTGAAACCTTTCCAGTCAAGTGCCAATGAAAAAAAACTGCAATATAGTGACATCAGATATCAGCCCCTCCCCGGTTATGATAGATCTAAGCTGTGGGTGTGGTTTCAGTCCAGGTGGATCTCCACCCATCACCACCCACCATGCAGGCAAACCAGGCATATTAATGAACTGGTGGGGGTGCCCACATAAAAACGCCATTTTAACAAATAGCTCCATTTCTGCTGCCTTTGGCTTGGCCAACGAGAGCCACGTAACGGCAAACGTAACTGTCCTGTCATAGACAGCACAGGTGTTTGTTTATCTATTATTGTTATTTTGGCAGATCGACAAACCTTTATATCAGAGGTGCCCAAAAGGTAGATCATGATCTACCAGTAGATCACACAGGGGGTCCATTTGGTTTCAATTTACACTCTCAAGAGTTAAATTATATTTAAACATCTGAATTACGTAATTTCAAGAGTCCACACAAACAGAAAATGGAGAATAATTGTTATTTTGGCAGTTCTATTTTACTGTTCTATTTTCCAATTGTGGACAAAAACTTGAAAGGTATTAGCTTTAGGTGCAAGAAACTAAATTCAACATCACGAACTGTCAACTCAAACCCCAAATGCTGTTTTAAAACGTCAGTAGTAGCATATACAAGAAAAACTTCCACTTCTCCCCCTCTATTTTTCATTATAAATGCATTATTCTCAAACACTATAACAGTAAGTAACACCATCACCACTATTTCAAAGTCAAACTTTCTTGGGGTGCTTGAAAGGTATTTTTTGTAGATCTTGTTGAGCCGCTCGTTTTGAAAGTAGCTCTCAAGTAAAAAAAAAAAAAAAAGTGTGGGCACCGCTGCTTTATATAGTTTTCGTCAGTGGAAAAAGTGTATTTTTCATCATAGTTTTAGTTGTTGCATCAACACTAATCATTGTTCTCCTGAATGGGTCACAGGGCAAACAGTCTAAACATGAATGACACACCGGGAAACGACAGCTACTCTCGCATCACCATCAATCTTCCACTAGAAACTTCTATGTACTCTCTCAACCTCATCCTGGGTCTCCCCATCAACAGCTACGTTGTGTGGCTGATCCTGAGTGGAGCTGGTGGGACCATCGCCTCCGAGTTCTTCTATCTCAACCTGACTGGATCTGCGCTCATCTCTACACTGGAAGCTGTCTTTTACTTTGCATGGCTCTTCACACGCACCTTCATTTTTTTCATGGCCATTAGAGTTTCTGTTGTTCTTATCTATTACTCTGTTCCATTGTTCCAGTGTTGTGTCTGTGTGGAGCGTTACATAGCGGTGGTTCACCCTGTGGTGTTTCTCAAGTACAAGGCACTTTGGTACAGAGTTACATGTTGTTGTATTGTCTGGCTGACGGTGATTGTCTTAGACATTGGAATAATTGTTGATTATCCTTGGTCTATACTATGGGGTTCTTACATGTTTCTGGGCTTGTGCATTGTGTGCATTTCTGTGGTGTCTTTCTGCTGCTTCTCGGTCCTCAGAGCTCTGAAACAGCCTGGACCAGGAGAAGGACAGAGGGACAGTGGGGAGAGAAACAACATGAAGAGAAGGGCTTTTAACATTATTCTGATCAGCTTGGTAGCGATGTTACTGACTACCCTGAGCTACATTCCCTTTGTCCTAACCACAACACAGGCAAAGAACATAAGAGTTGCTATGGACATTGCATATATAATAACTAAAATGCCACTGTTCGTTCATCCTTTGCTTTACATCCACAAAGCTGGGAAACTGCCCTGCTTCAAGGGGATCTGAAAGGAGGATAGACATGTGTGTGATACATTAGTAATACTAGTTTCGACTTAAATCTAAATATCCGACTGTGTCGGAGAAATCAATTACAATTATTAATTATGGTGTTGTACATTGATGCATGCTAGCGAAAACCGTTTAATTGAATTATCTGCTCATAATTACAATGCCATTACTGTTCCTTAAATGTTCCTTGTGTCTGGCTGAGTATCCACTTTCATATTAATTCAACTGTTAATGAAATAATTACTTTTATTTCTGCTGAATGTACACATATTTCTGTAACAGTAACATTTCTTTATTAAATTGTTGTTATTACTATTTTGATACAAACGTCTGTCGTCCCGTGACAAATTGTAGTAGGCCTAGTTACTGTATGGTTGTGTATAATGTGGGTTGAAATAGTGAAAGTGAAATAAATCCCTTCTGTAAAAAATAAAATAAAATAAAATAAAATAAAATAAAATAAAATAAAATAAAATAAAATAAAATAAAATAAAATAAAATAAAATAAAATAAAATAAAATAAAATAAAATAAAATAAAATATAAAATAAAATAAAATAAAATAAAATAAAATAAAATAAAATAAAATAAAATAAAATAAAATAAAATAAAATAAAATAAAATAAAATAAAAAATAAAATAAAATAAAATAAAATAAAATAAAATAAAATAAAATAAAATAAAATAAAATAAAATAAAATAAAATAAAATAAAATAAAATAAATAGCGATGCAATTTTACATTGAGGTGGCCAAGATGTCTGACGGATGAACCAGGTCTGCTTGATTCAGGCCAGAGTCATCCTTCAGGGAAAACATAATGATGTTGGGGGCAGAGGTTTGCATAGTGAATCAATCAATCTTGTACTTGTGATTCAACTTGACTGTTGTTTTTACTGGCAGGAGTTGAATACAGGTGGTTTCTGCATAGAGAACACAACACATCAGGTGTGTTGTGTGGGAGGAGGGAAGGGAAATGGTTAGAGGAGGCATCGTAGAGAGGACATCATTTGGAAGACGTGAGGAAGACAGTGACGTTCTGAAGAAGAGACTTCACTGGAACACCTGACTCAGAGATGTGAATCACTCTGCTGGCATCCAAGACGTGAGATCACTTTGAGCTTGTGTTTATTGTTCATTTATTTTCGGACAAATGTTGAGATTTTTTTTTTTAGTCATGTTTTTGTTTAGTCATGTTTATTTTCAGTCAACTGTTAAATCCAGTCATTATTGTGGCAGGCCTATTAATTGATTTTGAGAGCAAATTTAGATTTTACCGTAATCTTTGGGAAGATATTTTAGAAAGATTGTTTTAGTCATAGGCCTATGTCAGGGGTTTTCAACAGGTGGTCTGGGGACCACCAGTGGTCCCTGAGAGGGTTCCAGGTGGTCCCCAGGCTAAATGATGTAAAGTTGGTTAACCAGATGTAACTCTTTGAGAGCTTCATATCATCTGAATTAGCACTATTTAATTAAGAAGTCTACACTGTTTTGTTTGCAAAAAAAACAGCCTGGAATTGTGAACAAAACCAAAATAATTCTTTAGTCTTACGTTTTTTGGGGCTAAAATGACATCAAATGGTGGTCCGTGGCTCAAATGATGAATAGATGGTGGTCCCTGGTGTCAAAAAGGTTGAAAACAACCTATGTCATCTGTAGTGTATTAAGTCTAATTCTAAGTCTAATTTTACTAAATAAATAAGCCTATCATAAGATTTTAGCATACTGAAAGTAAGCTATTCAGCTGAATTATTAGACTTAGTAGTAGACTTTAGTAGAAATGTATTTTTGCAGCCTTTCATGGCATCATATAATGGCTGATTTTATCCTTGGTTACATGCTGAAAATGGCCGATCTACAAGCTCACAATGCGTTACAGCATGGCATGAGCTTAGAAAATGACTCAACTTTATTTTAGTTCTAGTGGATGTGTTCTATACTATAGTTCCGCCCTAGTATTATAATCAAGTGCTCTTTAAAGAAATTGACTCTATTTAGTATATAATAGTTTTCGCCACGTAGCTTAGTTTTTATTTTTACTTATATGGTTTTCCTCAGTGGAAAAAGGTAGCCACTATAGGCAACATTTTTCAACAAAGTTTTAGTTGACGGAATCAACAGTAATCATAGTTTTCATGCTCTTCTAAACGGGTACAGGGTACAACATGAATGACACTCTGGGAAACAACACCTTCTGGCTAGTGGCAAGTCATCCACTACAAACTGCTATGTACTCTCTGGACCTCATCCTGGTTCTCCCCATCAACAGCTACGTTGTGTGGCTGATCCTGAGTGGAGCTGGTGGGACCATCGCCTCCGAGTTCTTCTATCTCAACCTGACTGCATCTGTGATCACCTCTACACTTGGCGCTGTCTTTTACTTTGCATGGCTCTTCGCACCTAACTTGATTATGTTCATGGCCAGTCTGTTTGTCGTTATATTTATGTACTACTCCATTCCATTGTTCCAGTGTTGTGTCTGTGTGGAGCGTTACATAGCGGTGGTTCACCCTGTTATATTTCTCAGATACAAAGCTCTTTGGTACAGAGTGGCCTGTTGCTGTGTTGTCTGGCTGACGGTGATTGTCTTAGACATTGGACTGATGGTTGATTATCCTTTGTCTATAATATGGGGTAGTTACATGTGTCTTGGCTGGTGCATTATGTGCATTTCTGTGGTGTCTTTCTGCTGCTTCTCGGTCCTCAGAGCTCTGAAACAGCCTGGACCAGGAGAAGGACAGAGGGACAGTGGGGAGGGAAACAACATGAAGAGAAGGGCTTTTAACATTATTCTGATCAGCTTGATAGTGATGGTACTGACTACACTGTGCTACATTCCCTATAGCCTAACCACACTGCTGACCACACACACATATAACACTATAGTTGCTATGGACATTTCATATGGAATAGTTAAGATGTCATTGTTCGTTCATCCCGTGATTTACATCCACAAAGCTGGGAAACTGCCCTGCTTCAATTGAATCTGAAAAAAAAAAACTACTTGTATTTCTTAAAGAGGGGGTGCCGTGATTTTTGTATTTTTTGTATTATTATTATTATTATTTTTTTTTTTTTTCAATTTTGTTCATGTTTAAGAGGTGACAGTATGCAAATAGACCCCTTGGTGTGTTTTTTCATGTGCAATGATGTCTTCCCTTTGTATTTAGGGTTTCTTCCTGAGGGCTGAACCTTTCCAGCCAAATGTGGGAATGAAAAAAACGTCAATATAGTGACATCACATGCGCAACCCCTGCCCTAAACCTTTATCATGCAACTAAAGCTGTGGGCGTTGCTTCAGTTCAGGTGGTCTCCACCCGTCATCACCCACCAGGCAAACCAGGCATACTTGGTAGGGTGGAATCATAAAAATGACAGTTTAACAAACAATGTACACTTTTTGGGAAAAAATCTTACTTTTCATATAACATTAATACCTGATGATCGTGTTTTAGGGTAGAAAAAAATTCATGGCACTCCATCTTTAACACAAAATTTGTTTCCCTAGCAGTCTTTGCGCTCTGGTTGTCCTGTCATAAAAATCCAAATAGGCAAATAGGAGGGGGGCTAAAACAATGAATAACATGAGAGTGGTGTATGTATGTATTTATGTACTGTATGTATATACCGGTACATACTGGTATGTTTCTGCAACACTGATAAGTCCTGATAGTTGGTATGGTATGGTATGGTATGGTATGGTATGGTATGGTATGGTATGGTATGGTATGGTATGGTATGGTATGGTATGGTATGGTTGCTTTGACAATGAAAATATATTTTTCATCCCATGACAATGAGGCTCCTTTGAATTGAATTGACATTTAAATGAGGTTGAATGAATATTTAGTTTTATGCTTTCACTGAGATACATAATTTTTGTATTGCTTTGTTTGTATTGTTTTATTCATTTCTGTTGTTGATTAAGATTTAAGACTTCTTTATAAAAAAAAGTGCTATACAAATAAAGTTTATTACCACTGGAATTATATTCTCTACCACTAGAATAATAACATCACTTCCTACCCTATACAGTCAGCGATATTCCGGCCATTTGAAAATAACCAATCTACAAACTCACAATTAAAAATAATAAGAATTGCATTAACATTTTGAACTTGTGAAGTGGAACTGCATAATGAGCATCATTTATACTGCTTTATTTATTTATTTATTTTTTTGGCATTTCAAGTATTTTTTGTATGCCAATACTTCAACTTCATTTTGAGTAAATGGTACGCTCCCAGAAAAAAATGTTGAAAATGGACAATGGAATGGGTGGAATCCCCTTTAAATATATACATTTGGAAATGTCTATCAGAAAAATGAATGGTAAATGATCTCCTGGTGCCCTGGTTGGTCTGAAAGGGGACAGGACTGCAATGTTCCAACATGGGGATACATTTTGCATGTGTGGTTTCTGCACGGTGGAGCTGCACGACAATCATTTGAATGTCATTTAGTTATAAAACATATTTGAAAAACATTGAGCAATAAACTAATGGATCACTTCGCAGAGCATAATGGACAGAAATCAAAATAAAAGGGAAATAAGTTTAATTATAATGGAAAACTATTGCATTGCAACATAATTATTAAAAATAAAAACTCAAAAAAGTTGCTATAGTAGTGTAGGCATAGTAAGTGAATGGGGTTATTTGGAAAACCCTCCGGTCCCCCTGGTAGCAACATGTGCACATGCACACACTCTAGAGTTTACAGTGAGGGGAAGTGCAACAGGCCAACAACATAGGGTGCGTCCACACATTTAAAGGATTAAGGCATGCCCTGTTGCCCTAAAGCTTTAATTGGTGTCTGGGCATTATCTTATCTGTATTCAGTCTAGAGGTCTTCACGGGGGGTCCGTACCCAAGAAAAAAAATGAGTTCGTCCGAGACCCGTCGGTTCCGGTGGTGTTTTATCAAAGTCACTCGGACAGGTTCGGAATCGGACACATGCCCCTTGGAAGTTGGATCTGTCAATCATTATGTGTAAATCCCGAGTGTATCCGAGAAGACCCGTTCTACTGTGTGTGGTACTACAACACACAATACACGTTTGTTTTTGTTGTTGTTGCAAATGTTAATGTTAAAATATCTAGTATGTGAATGTGATTGTCTCTGTCTCCAGGTAGCGTGCTGCGCTGCTCTGTGTGGAGAGACAGAGGGGAAAAAGAAAAGCATTGATTTTTTTCCCTCTCTCTCAGCTGCAGCTGAATTGCGCTGATGGGGATCCGCTCATGTGGATAGAGTGGAAGAAGAGATTGTAGTTTTTTTTTTTTTTTTTTTTTTTTTCCAAGTGAGGAAAAAGAGTGGACTGGATACAGATACGAGTGTTTTAAAGAAATGATATTATCATATTAGGGGCCGATTGTTATTCATGCACCAGGCAGGGCTTGTGTAGATGTGATTTTGTTTTTATTTGAACTAATGCACCAGGGGATATGTTGCAATAGAAAACTACACTCAGATGTGAGGATTTACCTATTGCCTTGTAGGCCGCCACCCAAATCCTGCAAAGCATTGTGGGAAATCAAAGCCCAAACTGAGACTAGAGGGTTTTTTTTTACCCCAGGGGACAGGGAGGAACTCCTTATATGGTTACCATACTATATAGTGGGAGGATTAGCCAAAAAATCCATACTACAGGCAAAGAACATCAAAGTTGCTATTAACATCACATTTCCGTAATCGTTTCATTATCATTGTTCGTTCATCCATTGCTCTACATCCACAAAGCTGGGAAACTGCCCTGCTTCAAGCAGCTATAAGAGGAGAGCAGACATGGGTGTACTCATTAGTTTCAATTTACATCCAATGTAAATTAGGCCTATATATAATAATTAGGCCTATATTATTCATGTTTATCACACAAGCACGCACATATACCGTCCGGTACAGTATGCAAGTGTGAATCAAAACAAACTGTAATGGCTTGATTTGAGATTGAATTGTCAACAAAGCTGTAATTATCATTGGCAAGAGACAGGCTAAAAGAGACTGGCTAAAACATTGTATATGCAATGCAAAGGTGAACTGTAACCAATGCCACATATTATTTTACTTTTTCCCTGCAAGAATTACAGTATAATAAATCTTCAGTTACTAGTTCTTCAGACGCCAGCTCTCATATATTTCAGCCATTTGAAATTTGATGATCTAGCTCACAATTTCTAAAAGATCATGTTTTATTTACTTATTTATTACCTTGTGCAATTTGAATTAGTGCAATGGGACAGTCTGCAATTTGCTTTACTTTTGGCGCATTTATAGGCTGGAACTTTTTTTTGGTAACTGTACCAATCTGGAGGATAACCCGAAATTGTGGTTCTGTACAGAATTTTATATTTAAAGATAACATAGTTATTTGTTATGAGGTTTTTCAATAAAATTGGGTGCAGATTTAGAAAACATTTTTAAAATCGGCCTCAGTCCAAAATGGAAGGAGCATAATAATTTGGGTCAGTAGTCAGTAGTGTGTTGATACTCACATTTCACTGTTGGTTCAGAAGTGGTTCAGCCATAAACCCTGTGCCACGCCCCCACCTTTTGATACAGCAGAAACACTGTTGAAAGTGTGAGGGCCAAAACACTAATGCATTTTGGAGTGATGGAAATAGTTGAATTTGAACAACATCCCATACCACCATGCTAAGCCAGGGTCAATGCATATGCAATAGTTAAAACGTCATCTGTAATAGCAAGCATTTCATTTTAAATCGGGAAGTATTACTGAATTGAATGAGTGTGTGTGTGTGTGTGTGTGTGTGTGTGTGTGTGTGTGTGTGTGTGTGTGTGTGTGTGTGTGTGTGTGTGTGTGTGTGTGTGTGTGTGTGTGTGTGTGTGTGTGTGTGTGTGTGTGTAGGAGTGTAGGAGTGTAGGAGTGTAGGGGTGTATAGTGTATGTACACATTTTGCATGTGTGGTTTCTGCACGGCAGAGCTGCACAACAATCATTTGAATGTCAGTTTAGTTATATAACATAAATCAAAAAGATTGAGCAATAAACTAATGAATCACTTCACAGAGCATAATGAACTACCCCCGGTAGCAAGATGTGCACATGCACACACTCTAGAGTCTACAGTGAGGGGAAGTGAAACAGGCCAACAACATATACACACTACTCGATCATCCTGATTGGACGAAACTAGGGTTTTTTGACCATAATGGTCACCACAATCTATAGTGGGGAGGATTAGCCAAAAAAGACAAAGAAGAAAAAATATATATTTGAATTAAGTGATAAGATCTTTACTGTGGTATCCAATAAACCGAACGGTCCCAGTAAGGATGTGTTAAAAACTAAAAATAATAATAATAATAATCACTCATACACACACACATTCATACACAGATGGCAGTGGAAACCATGCAAGGTACCTACTAACTAGCAAATCAGGAGCAATTAGGGGTTCAGTGTCTTGCTCAAGGACACATCGATACTGGCCTGGGATCGAACTGGCAACTTTGCGGTTACCATCCGGTGACTCTGCCCCTGAGCCACACACTCCAAATTTAGGATGAAGAATTAAGAAAGTTAAGCCAAAGTTAAGCTACCGACTCGGTTATAAGACGACCCCCATTTTTCAAGAGCCATTTACAGAAAAAAGAACATTGAATGTCAACTAGTATAGTCCCTGAATATAAGACGACTCCATTTTTGGGATATTTCCATTGGGAAAAAATCATAGTCTTATATTCAGGCCAATAGGGTACATAAGATGTACTTGGAAATGTTTAATTAACAAATACACTTGACTTTTATAGCATAATCAAACTGGGTTACAAATTGCTCTCTATACATAAGCCTTTCCTCTCAGCTTCCCGACATACTAAGAAAAATAAAATAGCTTACAAAGTAACGACTGTAGCCTACGGGCAATTAAATATATGTTTCATCAAACAGTCATCAAAAGTGATATGAACATGCTACATGGGTATGGGTAAAGGCGACATGGGTGTGGAATAAATAATAAATAAATAATGAACAGCCCCTCTTTGTTGCTAGAGCCTATACGTATGGAACAAGAACAGACTTTACATAATGACCGGATTTTATGGATGATTAAGAATACATTTACATAGCACGACCATCTAAAGAAATGTGCAGGTGAACAAAGAGAGGAGGCAAAGCAGAGAGGACATCATTTGGAGGATAGAAGACAGTGAATGAAGAAGAGACTGAGAGAAGAGATCTGATACACTGTGCTGGCATCCAGAATGTAAGATCACTTTAATCGTGTGTTCATTTGAATAGTTGTAAGGTTCACAAGGGGTTTAACAATGCTTACTCACAGTTATCGGTCTTGTATTGAATTGTACTTGAATTGCACTGTAAATCTACAAGCTGTATATTTTTTTTCTGTTTTCCTACAATTACAAGCGTAGCTAGGATACAAATAATTGTTAGGAAGTTTAAAGTGATGCTTCATCACTTCATGAAAGAAGCATCACTGTAACCTTCAAGGCCCTACTAGAGGCTGCCAAAGGACACAAAAGGAGTTAAGTTGTGTTACAGTAGGCCTAGTAATAGTAGTAGTAGTAGTGTCGTCACCTATTATAATGTTCCATAAAGTCATTTTGGGGGTATAAACAAGACAGTGAAGGAAGCAGTTAAGTCTGATACTAATGTACTGTGCAGGTTCACATCACGGGTGAGCATTGTTTCCCCAATGGGCCAAATAAGGAAAATATACATTTTATTTCTAAAATGTAAATATACTTGTTTTTGACAAATTAGTAAGACTATGCTATTATTAGGCAATGAAACATAGACGTTGCCTTTCAAAAAATGCATCTATTCATTCAAATCTTCCAAAACAACAGCGAAAAAGGCTGTCAATTGCATGCAAATCATGGCATGAAAGTTGCACTTATGTAAATAAACATTCTTCAAAATAAGAGCAATGCCATTTTAGGACGGCTCAAATTTGAAATGATTTATTTTCCTTGTGTTTTCAGCAGTGTTGTGAATAACGCCCTTACAAGTAACGCCCTTACAGTAAGGGATTACTTTTTTCAGTAACTTCTAACGTAACTCCTTACATTTCTCAAATTCATAACGGCATTATGATTAGTGTACCATCATTACTATCATTACTCCGGCGGCGGCGGCAGGACTCGCTGCACTGTGTGCTGTCTGTCTTCTTCAGCTCGCTTCTTCACAGTCTAACATAGAGTATATTGAATAGAGAAGGCACCGAAGGAAAGTTCCCCTCTCGTCCACTTGCATTGTTTCCTCCGGATGCCTGATCTAGTTTTAATATATCTATGTGTGTAACGTGACAAGTATAAGCCAATCAGAGCCAGTCTTATTCGTCGAGCAGAGCAGACCCATCTAGTAGAACAGCTGCGACATTGAGGGGGCAGAAAAAATGCTTATGATCCCATAGACTTAAATGCATCCGGTAACCTCGGTTGTCCCAATTCAATAGAAGTGTATATAGATGAGCCGCCATTGAAGTGGCCCCATGAAGTGAACAGAGTTTTCGCGTAACTAAAGGCTCTGGCCGCTAGCACATAGACACAACCAGCTGTGTTGTTGTTGCTGCGCACACACTAGCATCCCTTCAAGCAAGCCTCTGAGGGCCCTGCGCAGGCTGTATGTGGGCAGTGAGGGCTATGGCAGCCTGCACTTAACCTTAAGGGGCCCCCAGAGGGCTTGCCCAAGTGATGCCCATAGCTGTTGGCTTACCGTGGGCAACTATGCGATAACCCGCACCTGCGGGCAGCCCACAGCATTCCCATACTGGCCCAGTTTGCTTTCGCCCGTGTAGGCCCTTAGCATATTTATACCTTTGGGCCCAATGCCTTTTTTGTGTGGACAGCCCATATCTGCTCTTTCCTTATTATTCATTCATTTATTGATTGAAATGTTCCTGCATTAACTACCACCGCACTAGCAGCTTAATTAAAACATATATGTAAAATATGTATTTGTGACTCATTAAGTATAGCTATGATATGCTCAATAACTTGGTGTATGTGTTAATATTTGAGCCAACAATATGACCACATTGAATGTGCGTGCAAAATTTCACGGAAACAGCACACTGTTCATGATTTGAACCATTTCATTGTAAAAGCCCTTACGGAAGAAACATATATTGCATTATATTTTAAAATGTTGTGCAATATACAGGAATATATTTTCCCATATATGAGATTTAGTATTTATATTGTCCAATATATTGCAATATATGCATGTCCCATATATTGGTATATATTGTACCATGTATAATTATATATTGTATAACAAATATATTGCAATATATGCATGCACCATATATTGGTATATATTGTACCCGGTCTAATTATATATTGTAAAATATATGGCAATTTATATTCAGTCTTTATGTGCTCCAATATATTGCAATATATGAGTGTGCCATATATTGGTATATATTGTACCGGTATAATTATATATTGCAAAATATATGGCAATTTATATTCAGTCTTTATATGCTCCAATATATTTCAATAGGAGTGTGCCATATATTGGTATATATTGTGCCCAGTCTAATTATATATTGTAAAATATATGGCAATTTATATTCAGTCTTTGTATGCTCCAATATATTGCAATATATGAGTGTTCCATATATTGCTACATAATTCCACCTGTATAATTATATATGGTACAATATATGGTCATTTATATTCAGTCTTTGCATGCCCAATATATGCATGTGCTGTATTGTGTATATAGTGTGCCATGCATGATTTTATTTTATCTATGTGCTACAATATAATGCATGTACCATATATTGGTATATATTGTGCCATATATGATTATATATCGTAACATATTTAATAATACTTTACTATTTTACTTTCATTTTTTACTTTGCGAATAAACATTTATAGCATACACATGAACCATTCATAGCATAGCTATATATACTAAAGAAAACACATTGAAGACAAAATAATATGCATCATTTTGATGTTTATTAAAACCTCTTTGCCTTTTACATTTTCAATCTTCCACACTGGATCTTGCTATACAGTATATGCATAAAGGCTTGCTAATTGTGATAGATCAATAGCACACATTTTCTTTTTAACAATGTCCCATCAAATACCTGTTTCATGCCTGTGGAATCCCCTTTTCAGACCAACCACATTTTCAACATCAATCAGTGAACTATGTGATCTGTCATTCTTTCTGCCAAAAGATCCAAAAGGCTCCACCTGCAGACCTAGCCCAGGAGTGGATGTGCCTCACAGTTGATGTGATGACGTCACACATCAACCCATAGACCCCTGTTTTTGCCATGTGCCACCCGCTTCTACCGTTATCAAGCGATAATTCCCAGTAGGCTGCTTATCAGCACCATCTTAGCTTGTGGTTAGGGTTAGGTTTAGAGAAGGGTGTAGCAATGTACCAACCGTACCAACCAACCGTAACCCTAAGCCTAAATCCCCGGTGCTCAACAACAGGGGCCTGTGGGTTGATGTGACGTCATCACATTAACTGTGAGGCACGTCCACTCCTAGGCTAGGTCTGCAGCTGGACCCTTCTCAAAAGCAAAGCATGTAATAGTATATAGAAATTGTGTCCATTTTGCAACAGCACAGTGAAGCTTGGTTAAGTCGTGAACCAGTGTAAAGGGGGTCTTCATTTTTCAGAGGAAATTGTTTCACAGATTCACAGACTTGTGAATGTGATTCCTTGCTGATTAATAAGGGATATCTTCAAATAAAACTGAACAATCCATTATTATTATTATTCTCCACTTCCAATAATGGACCCAACACTGTGATCTAAGTCACAAGAAAAAAATAAATACTGCACACACTGATGATGCTTGACTGCAATTATGTCCATTGTTGAATTAGCCTCACTCTCTGGTAAAGTCATCCTCAAACAAGACAAGAGCAGGGAAGTAGGATATCTGGGAATAGAATCTCCACCACCAGCATACAGGCTCTAGAAGAAAGAAAGAAAGAAAAAGAAAGAAAGAAAGAAAGAAAGAAAGAAAGAAAGAAAGAAAGAAAGAAAGAAAGAAAGAAAGAAAGAAAGAAAGAAAGAAAGAAAGAAAGAAAGAGAAAGAAAACAGATTTTAATACTTCAATCATCATATCATAATGTATGTCCCTCAATCACCACTGATATAACTGATTGTAAATGTACTGTTGATGTACTGTTGAACTAACAATGGACTTCAGAAGGGGTAACCCAAGAAGAACATGGCTGAGAAATACTCTTGTACAGCACAATAACCATAATGTGGCTGATATGATGTGTATCTTCAAAGCCAATGCCAGACTTATAGTGAGAGGAATCTTCATTCCTATGTAAGAAAACAATACATGACATGACTCTCATGTCATTGACAGATTGATGACAGTTTATTAGCGGTCTGTTAATAGCTTGTTTATTGGGGTCTTTTAGTACTTATTTCATGTTTTAAGTCAGCAAATGCCTTTTGGGGCTTGCTTTTAATGGGCCCATCTTTACTCTCAGAATTAGAACCCATAAGGGTCCACTTGGTTCCTAAGTATCATTTAGGGAGCCCCTCACAGACCCCACTTTGTGAACCACCTGGCCTAGTCTGTATATTAATTTAGACACATTTACATTTTCATAGTTCATAGACAATGATATATACCATGTTCCCTTCGCGAGAACAGGCCCTAGATAGACCCAATAATAATTGTACAGTATTTGATCTCAATCTTATCTCTGCATTGTTTTAGTTTAGACCAGGGCTTTAGCGTATAGACAGCTACGCCAACTCCGTTCACTTAATGGGGTCAGTCCAATGGAGGCTTCTACCTAGACTTCTACTGAAAATTGGGACAACGAATAGCAGCCCAGCTTGAGAGAAAAATAAATACACCCCTTTATTTTATATCGTTTTGTAGTAATATTACAACATAAACATTGCATACTTTAACACATTGCTGAAAACGATGTATTCCCAACTGTAGTCTGTACCTTTTAGGCAAAATGAACAGCGCTCGGGTTCTGACCCCTCAATGTCGCAACTTGTCTACTAGATGCCTCTGGTTTAGACAGTGAGGTCATGCAAGCAGTTACAATATCCGTCTGCATTGTCGTATGATTCAGTAAACAGAATAAGACTCACCTTCTTTTCAGAAACGTGTTGTTCTTTTTGGAATGTCCGTTTCATCAGAATCCGGGAGAATATATTTTCTTCTAAATCGGAGCCGATCCATTTTTTGCTGTGTTTTGGTTTTGAGAGAGATGGCTTCCGGCTTTCATTGAGACGCTAAGCATTTTGGTTGGTGTAGTTCCGCTGTACTCATCAGTAAGCATTGCTTACTCTACTAGAACTACATCGGCCAGAATGCTTAGCGCGCAACTCACGCATGCGCAGAACCCTCCCCCCTCCAGCCAGCGCTCGAGCCATCGCGCTCGAGCGCTGTCTTTCTTCCAACGGATGCGGCACAACACAACAACGTCCACTCGTTCAGCGAACAGAAACATTAAAATTATTAAAATTATTTATCAAATCAACAAAAGTATGACGGAATACAAGTTTGCCCTTGTTAGCTGGGCAGAGGGGGCTGACAAGAATACGACCAGCATTGTTCCAAGCAGCTGGATAGTTGACAGTGATACTGAAAGGTGAGTTTGAAACTATGACCAAAAACAAAATAATCTTACAATGTACAACCCAAACACATTGCTAAGTCTGCGTTTTTCTGTATAATGTTTAAATTAGTCCTTAGTAGAAAACGGCCTCTGATATACCTGTACAAAATAACTGCAAAACAATAACTACTACTTGTCTTTGTTTTTTGTTCTTGTCTTGACTAAAAAGTAAAATATATCTATATTTATATCCTATTTATAACAGTGGTTCCCAAACCTTTTCATGACAAGGACCCCGAAATTGTCATTAATGAGCCCGTGGACCCCCATATGATAAGATAACGCCACATCAGTAGAAATTTGAATGGCTCTAAGCAGTGATTCTAAATACATTTAATTTCAAAGACCCCTATTTGACAATAGGCTGCAGATTGCACTTGCACCACCGATTCGTCAAAATGAATGTTAAAGGGGAATTCCACACATTAAAAAAAAAAAAAAAAAAAAAATCCTGAGAGGATACAAATGTGAACCAAATGGACCCTAGCGGGTCAATTTGGTTCCATTTGTACCCTCTCAGGAAAAAGCGATCTGAAAGAAAAATCATTAACATGGTGAAATACATCTTCATGATGTAATAATAATAATAATAATAATAATGTCAATCTTCATGATGTCATCAGTTGTTAATTTTTTTCAGACCTCCATTTTTAAGAAATACAGGTTCCACTTTGGAAACCACAGCACCCTAACATGTAAAAGATGCAATATGACATGGCTCTGTTTACACAGTGCTGTATTACTTCCCCCTTTATTTTATTGCATTTATTTATTTGACACGTTTTCTGGCACTGAAAATGTACAGTATGTTTTTCATGCCAATCAAACTTATTTGTATTGAATTGAAATTGACAGGACACATCATGTGGAGTGCCGTACATTAGGCCGTAAGAAACGTGCTAATGGATGGCCGGTTGAGCATGCTCAAATTCTTCAGTTAGCAGGCAACTGAGGTCTTTACACACACTCACACAAAATTTACATTTTAAAACATTAGGTTGATGACAATGTTGTTTTTTTGGAATTATTAAAATCTATCCTTCTAATTTACTTGGATGCAGACAAAGAGGCTACACTCAAAGCTGCTGAGCGGGAACTCTACGCAGTTGACATTCCGAATCTTGGCAAGAGGGTGAGGAAAGCGTAAAACCTGGACTTTGGTGAAGAAGACTCCAGTATTGGTGACAAAGGCTTTGGCCCTGGAAATCCCAAACAGGTAATTAACCAGAGATTGATAGTACACCCAGAAAAGAATGAATGTATATTGACTGCTCTTTGATTAAAGGGAAATTCCACCCATTTTCAACATTTTACTATAGCCTATCATTAATATACCAAATTGAATATGTTATGTGGACATGATAAAAAAAAAGTTTCCACATTCTGTGTCTCTTAGAAATGGAGGACTGGAAAAAAACATCAACATGGTGAAACACAACTTAATGGTGTCATCAAGTTGTTTCACAGCATTGATGCTTTTCTTTTGTACAAATGGACCTGAGGGTTCATTTAGTTCTATTTGTATGCTGAAAAAATGTTAAATGGGTGCAAATTATTCCCCTTTAAATACGAAATAACATCTTTTCCCCCCAGAAAAAGGCCAAAGTTGCTACACAAAGACGGGTGGACGAGGGAATGTTGTCTGAGGATCTGTTCAACCACAGTTCAGCAGAACTGTCAAGTCAAGAATACACCAAAGAACTGCAAGGCCAGCTGAAGACTTTACAGAGAGAACAGCAAGCTGAGAAACATGGTATTAAAGGCAAGTATTAAATATTACCGTATTGTCCCAAGTATAAGACGACCCTGGTTATAAGAAGACCCCCATTTTTCAAGACTAATTTGTGTAAAGAAGAAAACATTGAATGTCAAATAATATAGTCCACAAATATAAGACGACTCCATTTTTAAGATTTTTGCCATTTGAAAAAACACTTATATTCAGGCCAATAGGGTAATATGTAATCAAAGTACTGTATGTTGAATAATCAACAAAACGTGTCCACGGAACTCATGTTGACTACATCTTTATTTTTACCCTGGAGCTCTTCATTCAACCCATTGAGCTCGCGGGTGAGATTAGTGAGGAAAGACAAATGAAATCTAAAAGCCACTGGTGGTCAACTAGCTTTGAATGATTATCCCTGTGTAGAAAGCTTCGGGAACTACTAGATTTCAGATATAGCTATGATCAGAAATCTGATCAGGAACATTCATGCTTAACCACCTAACATCAGTAGTTCTCCAAGTGAGGACGAAAAGGCACGTTTAATTATAATAAACAAAACATAATCTTCCTCCCATTCAGAGTGAAATGGTAGGTTTTTGAACGTTTCGTCACGTTGCAGTCCACTTGGGAACAGTCCGGTCTACCAGTGAACCGCAATCGACAGGTTCCTGATATACACACACAAACACAGTTGTAGGCCTGCCTCTTGTAGTGTCACTATGTGAGAGTCTTCTCACTGTGTTACAGTTAGGTTACCAGGGATTGATTACCGCAAAGGCACACTAGGCCGATAATCAATAATATTTTCTTTTATATGTTTCCAGATGAATTCAGGCCTGAGAAAGGACTACAAGCCATGGTTGCGAGGAGTGCAAGAAGAAACATCCTATTTTGAGAGGTGGCTGGTTGTCCTTCCCCTCCAGTCCTTTTTTTTATCCTCCCGTTTCAGCAGAGAGACCATGGCCCGAGAAAAGATAAACCTCACAACCGCCTAAACCTCATCTTACCTGAAGTGGTCACTCGAGATGGGAACCTGTGAGTTGAACTGCTTTTTTAGATGTCTCAAAAAGGTCCACACCTGTGCAGTCAGCAAGTTGCATCTGAGTTTGCTAAGAGTCAACTATATGAGGGGTCTGAGGACAATTAAGCGGAACTCGCTAGTCGCTAATATGTGGCCCTAATAAGCTGTTGAATGGAGAGGCTTAATTCTGAATGTTGTATAGCACCTGGAAGCCTGGACTATTGGCATCCAAGCCTTTTGAACTTGACATTTCTCTCCTGCATTTAGTTCTTTGATGCATACAGTTGTAAAACTTTCTCCCACAAAACAAAATGTAAGCACTGAATAACTACGAACCTACTGTACAGAACAAACACTTGTTGCCTACACCTGTGGTTGCCTCACTCCAGGTCACACTGAGTTGGACCCACTCTTTGGTGTCCACTGACTACCGACCAAGGGCTTTTATTTTCATTTTATTTATTATTTTTTCTGTAAAGTTGCTTTTACATCATTAGTAGTTTTTGGGCTTGTTTGTAAAATGATGCTGTTGCTTATTTTGGCTTGTTTCCTATAATATTGTTTAAGACAGTTATTGTGTTGAGTTGTGTTTAGAGCTGTCTCCATCACCAGTTGTTTGCTCAGTATTGATGTATTCTGACCATTGGGAACCGGAGGGGAGCAGCAAACAATGTTGGAACAATAGTGTCACATCCATGTTTGCAGGAAAACTGGTTAAAAACTACTACTATTGATATACTAAACCTGTTGATATTGTACCTATGGTGAATGATTCATTGATAGACCCAGGGCAGTGTCTGAATCTAACTAAAAGTCGAGCAATTTTGATTTTATTTTAATTATTTACCTTGGTTTGGCACTTGCCTCTCATTCCTATAGCTGTTGCTTCATGCTTACGCATTATCAGATTAATATCATTGCAAATTTCAAATTCAGTATTGCCTTTTCAACTTCCTCTTTATTTTTCAGCAATTTATATGTAAACGTGAGAGGAAATTAGTTTCCAGTTGCAGTTGAACTAGAGAAAAAAAAAAAAAAAAAACTAAATGTCAACATCAGTTTAAAATGTTACGTATACAGCGTCTTGTTTTGTTACACGGTGTGTCCCGTGCCTTGACTTACTCAATTTTTGCTTTGGGGAGAATAGGTCAAGATGGTTTGGTGGTGTTAGGAGATTTTCTCGGCTTACATCCTAAGATGTTCCTTTAACCTGTGCCATTTGCCTTAAATGCTCTTCATGTAATTGGTCCTTGCTAAAGTTAATGAAAAATTGGCAGATTCTTTTCCCACTCGGTCTGTGTCTCATAGGAGGGCTGTGGGCATTCAGAAACTGGAGTTATGGGACATCATCGATGACATCCAAAAATGTATTTTATTTTTGGGGGATTTAAAAGATTCATTATCGCGAGAACGATGGCTTTCATTGGTAACTTGGTAACACATGGTAACTTTTCATGAATTAAAAGCCTGTCGTTTCTATCAGCTTGGATTCTCTTGATGTCATATAAGCCTAGTTTCTGAACTGCCCACAGCCCTCCTATGAGACAGACCAAGTGGGGAAAAATGTGCCAATGTTTCATGAACATTAGTGAGGACCAATTACATGATCAGATCTCTCTGATCTGGCACAGGGCATCCTTGGAGGGCCATTCAGTATAGAGCTGGCAAGTGTGGCGGCCATCTTGGCTCCACGCTAAAAATCCTGATGCATTTTTCCCATAGAGATTTCCAAAGATATTTATATCAATTATTGTAAGCCTTGAATCCAGCCATCCAGGATCATGGTGAATTATGACCATAAAACCTTTGATTCTGTGAAAAGAAATATTTGAAAAACAGTATTTTATTAAACATCGTATATCATAATTAAAACATTTAAAACCTTTTTCACATGATCAAAGGTTTTATGGTCATGATTAACCATGATCCTGGATGGCTGGATTCAAGGCTTACAATATCTTTGGAAATCTCTATAGGGAAAATGCATTGGGATTTTTAGCATGGAACTAAGATGGCTGCCACACTTGCCAGCTCTATAGCCTGGTGCTGTTTTGGCCCAAATACTGAACAGCCCAGACAAAGGATTTGCATTAACTCCCTTGCACCCCCTCCCCCACGTTAAATGTGTTATTTTTGTGTGTTCCAATGTTGTTCCAATGTTTGTAATATGTTGTAATGCTTTCTATTGTTGGTGTATATAATACATTCTTTGATTTGAATCACTTTGACTATTGCATTTTTTTCACAGTACAGATCATGGTTATGCAGTGACAACTTGCATTTTAATTGGTGTACTTCAATTTTTAGTTCAGTCAGTTGGTGTAAACAGATTTAATGATGCAATTCGTGGCTCATTTATAGTTCTTTTAAAATAAATATACCGGTAGTAAAATATTAATGGTTAAAGCCAATGTGGGTGTGGTGGGGGCCTAGTCAGGGCAGTTAATGGGGGTTTCCTGCAGGCTGAGTGAGGGCTTATTCTGGGGCCCTTGCGGGCCCTTTTAGGCATCTTAGGGCTACGTGGGGGCTGACCATACTGGCCCAGCACTTAGGGCCCAGCAGTTTGCCGATGTGCAAACCCCCTAGGGTCCTGCGTGGGCAACCCAAAGCGGCCCCTTGCGCAAGCCCTAACTGGGCCTTGACAGGGCCAGCGCGGTCATGCTTGCAGGGATTTGAGCTGCGGTAAAATACGCTCTCAGACGCAATGATACGAGGACGACAGCGTGACTGGAGCCTTTGCAGCGTGGAAATATAAACACTATTTTACATTCTTGCTGGTAAAGCAGGGGTTTTCAACAGGTGGTCCGGGGAGGATTCCAGGTGGTCCTCACACTAAATGATGGAAAGTTGGTTAACCAGATGCAATACTTGTAGTGTAAACATGAAACCAAACGGACCCTTGCGGGTCCATTTCTAGTAAACACAGAATGGGGAGATCTTTATCTTGTCCACACAACATCTCTAAGGCATATTAATGTCAGTAAAATGTTGAAAATGGGAAGAATTTCACTTTAAACTTGTAAGCACGAATACTACAGAAAAACACCCCTTTTTTGTATGTTTAAAAAAAAAGTAAAGTAAAGTAAAGTAACGCCCTTACTTTCATAATTTAGTAAGGAATAAAGTAACTAGTTACTTTTTCAGGGAAGTAACTATAACTATAATTCCCTTACTTTTTAAAAGTAACTTCCCCAACACTGGTTCTCATGCAACATTTCATGGACCAAAGGGACGCTTTTTTTGAGGAAGACAAAGAGGTTTTAAGGAAGAGACTTCACCGAAACACCCGACTCAGAGATCTGAGACACTCTGCTGGCATCCAAAACGTGAGATTACTTTAACCTTGTGTTCATTGTTCATTTGTTTTCACAATAATGCTATGAAGAGTTTCTTGATTTGTCTGTAAAAGGCAGGCCTACCTACACCCCTCCCATTTCTCCAAATATTTCATTATATCTATATTCTATATATCTATTCTATATATTCTATATATCTATTCTATATATCTATATTCATTATCTCTATATTCACTGGAAAACACTGACAAAATGAAACTTTGATGCGATGCAAAGTAGTCACTGTACAGCTTGGATAAAAGGGTAAATTTCATTTCCCCCTAAAAATAACTAAAACACAGCCATTAATGTCTAAACTGCAGGCAACAAAAGTTAGTACAACCCCTAACTGAAAATGTCCAAATTGTAAAAAAAAAAAAAAAGTTGACATTTTCCCTCCCCAGTTTCAGTTGACTTACTAGCATTAACAGGTCTCGTGTGTAAGAGGTGAGCAGGTGTGTTAAATTTGGTAATATCGCCACCTACATCTCATGTTATTCACTTTAAGTTCAACATGGCACCTCATGGCAAAGAACTCTCTGAGGAGCCGAAAAAAAAGGATTGCTCTACAAGAGTCTACATTATAACAGGGGCCTAGGCTATAATGTAGGAAGACTGCCATCATACTGAAATTAAGCTGCGGCTTAATTAAGGACAGGTTCCACTCAGAACAGGCCTCGCCATGGTTGACTAAAGAAGTTGAGTGTAGGTGCAGAGCATCAAATCCACAGCTCGTCTTTGGGAAATGGTAGTATAGCTAGTATAATAAAAGCACAGTTATTTGGGGTGGGAAAAAATGTGATATATCGATACATCAAATTGAAATATAGCATAACTAAGAATCACAATATAAATCGATTCAGGACGCTAAATATCAATATTGTATCATATCGTTTAGACAATAATGGCTGTGTTTTAGTCATTTTGAGGGAAAAATGACATTTACCCCCAGATGTACCGTCTGTACAGTGACTACTTCACATTGTAACAAAGTTTTATTGCGTCAGTGATTTCCAGTGAAGGGATGAATTGAAATATTTGGAGAAATGGGAGGGTGTACTCACCCCCCCCCCCCCCCCCCCCCCCCCCCCGAGGCGGATATCTAAGCCTGGCGATTTATAAAGCCATTGAAACATTCTAATAGGTAATGCAAGAAAGAGAAGCGCTACTGAAACGTCAACAAATACAATGCAAGTATATTTGTATATACAGTATATATATAAGTATGTATTTTCGTTTAGTCTCAAAATTTGTATTTAGAAATACCTTTTATCCCCAGCCTCTCCAGGCAAGTACAAAAGGTTTTACTGGAAAAGATGGGCGCATGCATGGGCCATTAACACCTATTGTTTTGGGGAACCAACTTTTGACACCTCCACTCACCAGGACAAGTACAAACTTGTACTTGTCTTGGTTTTGACCCATTTACAGGTTTTGACCCATTTCATAACAATAGCCTGGATGAATAGCGGGGCGTCAAGCCGTCTAACACCTCCGATCCCCCTATAGGCTGTCTGTTCCCCTGTATTGTTGGCCCAAGTGTACTGTACCTCAGCCTGGGCCAGCAAAATAATTCTGGGCCATGGCCCTAATGGCCCAAATGACGCTACGCCTCTGACATATAGTATATTGTTCTCTATTTACAGTAGCCTATACTATTTGAATTGCCAGTCTTGCTAATTAGCTTTTATGTAGTTTTTCTCAGTAGAATGTTTTGATGAATGATGATGAATGTTCATCAAAGTGTTAGTTGACAAAATCACTTCTTATAATCACTTCTTAAGTCTTGCTCTTCTGAATGGGTCACAGGGCAAACACAGAGTCGGAACATGAATGACACACTGGGAAACAACACCGACTCCATCCCCTTCAGTATTCCACTACAAACTGCTATGCACTCTCTCAACCTCATCCTGGGTCTCCCCATCAACAGCTACGTTGTGTGGCTGATCCTGAGTGGAGCTGGTGGGACCATCGCCTCCGAGTTCTTCTATCTCAACCTGACTGGATCTGTGCTCATCTCTACACTGGCAGCTGTCGTTTACTTCATAGCAACCAACTTCATTGTTTCCATGGTTTCATTTTTTTTGGTTACTCTTATCTACTACACTGTTCCATTGTTCCAGTGTTGTGTCTGTGTGGAGCGTTACATAGCGGTGGTTCACCCTGTGGTATTTCTCAGATACAAAGCTCTTTGGTACAGAGTGGCCTGTTGCTGTGTTGTCTGGTTGACGGTGATTGTCTTAGACATTGGAACCCTGGTTGATTTTCCTTCGTCTATACAATGGGGTTATTACTCGTTTCTGGGCTTGTGCATTGTGTGCATTTCTGTGGTGTCTTTCTGCTGCTTCTCGGTCCTCAGAGCTCTGAAACAGCCTGGACCAGGAGAAGGGCAGAGGGACAGTGCGGAGGGAAACAACATGAAGAGAAGGGCTTTTAACATTATTCTGATCAGCTTGGTAGTGATGGTACTGACTACACTGAGCTACATTCCCTATGTCCTAACCCTACTACAGGTACATAACGTGCAAGTTGCCACAGACATCACATATGCAATATCTTCATTGTCATTGTTCGTTCATCCTTTGCTCTACATCCACAAAGCTGGGAAACGGTCCTGCTTCAAGGGGATCTGAAAGGATAGCAGTGAGTGACACAGTGTGAAACAGTTTCATCTGACATCTAAATCTTCCACTGTGTCAGAGAAAATAATTACAATTATTAGTTGAGCTGTTTTACTCAATTATCTGTTTAAACTTGTCACATGATCTAGGAAGGGTGTGTCCACAAAGCCATGCTCTGTCACCTTCATTTTCTTTTAGACCAGTGCTGTCTGGCCGATTAATATCCACTGTTTGAATAATTAAACCTGTTAATAAACTAAATACTAATTCTGCTGAATACTCAAATACTTCCGCTTATCCGAGGTCGGGTCGCAGGGACAACAGCTCCACCAGGGAGCTCCAGACTTCCCGAGCAACATTGGCGACCTCCTCCTGGGGGATCCCGAGGCGATCCAAGGCCAGAGAGTGGATGTAATCCCTCCATCTGGTCCTTGGTCTGCCCCGGGGTCTCCTCCCAGTGGGACGTGCCTCGAGGACCTCCCTAGGGAGATGCTCGAGGGGCATCATAACATAAATGCCCGAACCACCTCAGCTGGCTCCTTTCCAGGCAAAGGAGCAGCGGCTCTACTCCAAGTCTCTCCCGGGTGACTGAACTTCTCACCCTATCTCTAAGGGAGATGCCAGCCACCCGCCGGAAAAAACTCATTTTTTGTATGTACTGTATATACTGTACATAATATGTCCATAAACCCTGTGCCACGCCCCCACCTTTTGATACAGCAGAAACACTGTTGAAAGTGTGAGGGCCAAAACACTAATGCATTTTGGAGTGATGGAAATAGTTGAATTTGAACAACATCCCATACCACCATGCTAAGCCAGGGTTTTTAAACAGGTGGTCCGGGGACCACCAGTGGTCCTTGAGAGGGTTGTCGCTATGGACAATGCATATGCAATAGTTAAAACGTAATATCTGTAATAGCAAGCATTTCATTTTAAATCGGGAAGTATTACTGAATTGAATGTGTGTGTGTGTGTGTGTGTGTGTGTGTGTGTGTGTGTGTGTGTGTGTGTGTGTGTGTGTGTGTGTGTGTGTGTGTGTGTGTGTGTGTGTGTGTGTGTGTAGGAGTGTAGGAGTGTATAGTGTATGCACACATTTTGCATGTGTGGTTTCTGCACGGCAGAGCTGCACAACAATCATTTGAATGTCAGTTTAGTTATATAACATAAATGAAAAAGATTGAGCAATAAACTAATGAATCACTTCACAGAGCATAATGAACTACCCCCGGTAGCAAGATGTGCACATGCACACACTCTAGAGTCTACAGTGAGGGGAAGTGAAACAGGTCAACAACATACACACCTAGGCCCACCCCCACTCGATCCTGATTGGAGGAAGGCTTCGTCTAATCCTGATTGGACGAAAGGCTTTTCTCCCAAAGTGAAAACTAGTTTTTTTTTTTTTTGTTTTTTTTTACCATAATGGTCACCACAATCTATAGTGGGGAGGATTAGCAAAAACAGAAGAGGAAGAAGGAAAAAAATGAATTAAGTGATAAGATTTTTACTTTTGTATCCAATAAAGTAAGAGTTAAGTTCACCTGCCATCTTGGACAGAGGGCAAAGTAAACCGAACGGTCCCAGTAAGGATGTGTAAAAACTAAAAAAAAAAAAAAAAAAAAAAAGGAAAAATTCACCCATTCACACACACATTCATACACAGTGGAAACCTTGCAAGGTACCTACTAGCACATCAGGAGTAATTAGGGGTTCAGTGTCTTGCTCAAGGACACATCGACACAGGCCCGGGATCGAACTGGCAACCTTGTGGTTGCCATCTGGTGACTCTACCCCTGAGCCACTGCCACACTCCAAATTTAGGATGAAGAATTAAGAAAGTAAAGTTAAGCCAAAGTTAAGCTACATAAGATGTACTTGGAAATGTTTAATTAACAAATGACTTTTGGGTTACAAATTGCTCTGTATACATAAGCCTTTGCTCTCAGCTTCCTGACATACTAAGAAAAATAAAATAGATTACAAAGTAAGACTCTAGCCTTTGGGCAATTAAATATACGTTTCCATAAAATAATCATCAAAAGTGATATGAACATGCTCCATGGGTGTGGGTAAAGGCGACATAGGTGTGGAATAAATAATAAATAAATAATGAACAGCACCTCTTTGTTGCTAGAGCCTATACGTATGGAACAAGAACAGACTTTACATAATGACCGGATTTTATGGATGATTAAGAATACATTTACATGGCACGACCATCTAAAGAAATGTGCAGGTGAACAAAGAGAGGAGGCAAAGCAGAGAGGACATCATTTGGAGGATAGAAGACAGTGAATGAAGAAGAGACTGAGAGAAGAGATCTGATACACTGTGCTGGCATCCAGAATGTAAGATCACTTTAATCGTGTGTTCATTTGAATAGTTGTAAGGTTCACAAGGGGTTTAACAATGCTTACTCACAGTTATCGGTCTTGTATTGAAGTGAATTGAATTGCACTGTAAATCTACAAGCTGTATATATATATTTTTTGTTCTATTTTCCTACAATTACAAGCGTAGCTAGGATACAAATAATTGTTAGGAAGTTTAAAGTGATGCTTCATCACTTCATGAAAGAAGCATCACTGTAACCTTCCAGGCCCTACTAGAGGCTGCCAAAGGACACAAAAGGAGTTAAGTTGTGTTACAGTATAGGCCTAGTAATAGTAGTAGTAGTAGTAAATGTATACCTATTATAATGTTCCATAAAGTCATTTTGGGGGTATAAACAAGACATTGAAGGAAGCAGTTAAGTCTGATACTAATGTACTGTGCAGGTTCACATCACGGGTGAGCATTGTTTCCCCAATGGGCCAAATAAGGAAAATATACATTTTATTTCTAAAATGTAAATATACTTGTTTTTGACAAATTAGTAAGACTATGCTATTATTAGGCAATGAAACATAGACGTTGCCTTTCAAAAAATGCATCTATTCATTCAAATCTTCCAAAACAACAGCGAAAAAGGCTGTCAATTGCATGCAAATCATGGCATGCAAATCATGGCATGAAAGTTGCACTTATGTAAATAAACATTCTTCAAAATAAGAGCAATGCCATTTTAGGACGGCTCAAATTTGAAAAGATTTATTTTCCTTGTGTTTTCATGTAACCTTTCATGGGCCAAAGGGACGCTTTTTTGAGGAAGACAGAGAGGTTTTGAAGAAGAGACCAAAACACCCGACTCAGAGAGCAGAGACACTCTGCTGGCATCCAAAACGTGAGATTACTTTAACCTTGTGTTCATTGTTTATTTGTTTTCACAATAATGCTATGAAGAGTTTCTTGATTTGTCTGTAAAAGGCAGGCCTACCTACACCCCTCCCATTTCTCCAAATATTTCATTATATCTCTTCACTGGAAAACACTGACAAAATGAAACTTTGATGCGATGCGAAGTAGTCACTGTACAGCTTGGATAAAAGGGTAAATTTCATTTTCCCCTCAAAATAACTAAAACACAGCCATTAATGTCTAAACTGCAGGCAACAAAAGTTAGTACACCCCTAACTGAAAATGTCCAAAGTGTAAAAAAAACAAAAAAAACAAAACTCCCCATGTGACTTACTAGCATTAACAAGTGACTTACTAGCATTAACAAGTCTTGTGTGTAAGAGGTGAGCAGCAGGTGTGTTAAATTTGGTAATATCGCCACCTACATCTCATGTTATTCACTTTAAGTTCAACATGGCACCTCATGGCAAAGAACTCTCTGAGGAGCCGAAAAAAAAGGATTGCTCTACAAGAGTCTACATTATAACAGGGGCCTAGGCTATAATGTAGGAAGACTGCCATCATACTGAAATTAAGCTGCGGCTTAATTAAGGACAGGTTCCACTCAGAACAGGCCTCGCCATGGTTGACTAAAGAAGTTGAGTGTAGGTGCAGAGCATCAAATCCACAGGTCGTCTTTGGGAAATGGTAGTATAGAGCTGCGCAGTGACGTCACCGCCCCTGTTCCGGAAGTCTTTTCCCAATTCATTTTTCTCATAGACTTTTCGAAAATAATTTATGTCAAGACGATTACGCCGCGGACAAAGCCAACTCGAGTCGTGACGAATCATGATGACACACACAAACTTTTGGGACAATAAAATAATTTCTAAGATGAAAAACGAAACAAAAAGTCTTGTATCATGCCGTTTTCTACTTCTTCCCAATTATATATTATATGATGATATTGTGTTTGTTGTCATGATTTGTCACGACCTGAGTTGGCTTTGGCCGCGGCGTAATCGTCTTGATATAAATTGAAAAGTCTATGAGAAAAATGAATGGGGAAAAGACTTCCGGAACAGGGGCAGTGACGTCACTGCGCAGCTCTATAGCTAGTATAATAAAAGCACAGTCATTTGTGGGGGAAAAATGTGATATATATCGATACATCAAATTGAAATGCAGCATAACTAAGAATCACAATATAAATCGATTCAGGACGCTAAATATCAATATTGTATCATATCGTTTAGACAATAATGGCTGTGTTTTAGTCATTTTGAGGGAAAAATGAAATTTACCCCCAGATGTACCGTCTGTACAGTGACTACTTCACATTGTAACAAAGTTTTATTGCGTCAGTGATTTCCAGTGAAGGGATGAATTTAAATATATTTATTTGGAGAAATGGGAGGGTGTACTCACTTTTTTTTCTTTCTTTGAGATGCTACATATAGTACTGTATATTGTTTCTATTTACAGTAGCCTATACTATTTGAATTGCCAGTCTTGCTAATTAGCTTTTATGTAGTTCTTCTCAGTAGAATGTTTTGATGAATGATGATGAATGTTCATCAAAGTATTAGTTGACAAAAATACCTTCTTATAATCACTTCTTAAGTCTTGCTCTTCTGAATGGGTCACAGGGCAAACACAGAGTCGGAACATGAATGACACACTGGGAAACAACACCGACTTCTCCATCAACCCCTTCAATATTCCACTACAAACTGCTATGCACTCTCTCAACCTCATCCTGGGTCTCCCCATCAACAGCTACGTTGTGTGGCTGATCCTGAGTGGAGCTGGTGGGACCATCGCCTCAGAGTTCTTCTATCTCAACCTGACTGGATCTGTGCTCATCTCTACACTGGCAGCTGTCGTTTACTTCATAGCACGCAACTTCGTTTACATGGTTTCATTTTTTTTGGTTACTCTTATCTACTCCATTGTTCCATTGTTCCAGTGTTGTGTCTGTGTGGAGCGTTACATAGCGGTGGTTCACCCTGTGGTATTTCTCAGATACAAAGCTCTTTGGTACAGAGTGGTCTGTTGCTGTGTTGTCTGGTTGACGGTGATTGTCTACGACATTGGAACCCTGGTTGATTTTCCTTCGTCTATACAATGGGGTTCTTACATGTTTCTGGGCTTGTGCATTGTGTGCATTTCTGTAGTGTCTTTCTGCTGCTTCTCGGTCCTCAGAGCTCTGAAACAGCCTGGACCAGGAGAAGGACAGAGGGACAGTGGGGAGGGAAACAACATGAAGAGAAGGGCTTTTAACATTATTCTGATCAGCTTGGTAGTGATGGTACTGACTACACTGAGCTACATTCCCTATGTCCTAACCCTACTACAGGTACATAACGTGCAAGTTGCCACAGACATCACATATGCAATATCTTCATTGTCATTGTTCGTTCATCCTTTCCTCTACATCCACAAAGCTGGGAAACTGCCCTGCTTCAAGGGGATCTGAAAGGATAGCAGTGACACAGTGTGAAACAGTTTCATCTGACATCTAAATCTTCCACTGTGTCAGAGAAAATAATTACAATTATTAGTTGAGCTGTTTTACTCAATTATCTGTTTAAACTTGTCACATGATCTGGGAATGGTGTGTCCACAAAGCCATGCTCTGTCACCTTCATTTTCTTTTAGACCAGTGCTGTCTGGCCGATTAATATCCACTGTTTGAATAATTAAACCTGTTAATGAACTAAATACTAATTCTGCTGAATATACTCAAATACTTCTGCAATAGTGACACTCCATCCATCCATCCATCTTCTTCCGCTTATCCGAGGTCGGGTCGCAGGGACAACAGCTCCACCAGGGAGCTCCAGACTTCCCGAGCAACATTGGCGACCTCCTCCTGGGGGATCCCGAGGCGATCCAAGGCCAGAGAGTGGATGTAATCCCTCCATCTGGTCCTTGGTCTGCCCCGGGGTCTCCTCCCAGTGGGACGTGCCTCGAGGACCTCCCTAGGGAGACGCTCGAGGGGCATCATAACATAAATGCCCGAACCACCTCAGCTGGCTCCTTTCCAGGCAAAGGAGCAGCGGCTCTACTCCAAGTCTCTCCCGGGTGACTGAACTTCTCACCCTATCTCTAAGGGAGATGCCAGCCACCCGCCGGAAAAAAATCATTTTTTTGTATGTATATACTGTACATATGTTTCTGCAAAAGTGCCAGTTGCTTTGACAATGTAAATATTTTTCATCCCAGACAATGAGGCTCCTTTGAATTGGATTGACATTTAAATGAGTTTGAATGAACTGCTTTCAATTTTTCTTACATTGCTCTTCATAATTTTGTATTGCTCCGTTTGTATTGTTTCATTAATTTCTATTGTTGGTTTGAATCTTATGCTAAGCGTTTGTAAACTTCTTTTCTGTATATTCAAACTCGACACATCACTGCAGCCCTATACAGTCAGCGATATCCCAGCCATTTGAAAATGACGATCGAATCTACAAACTCAAAATTAAAAATAATAAAGAATTGCATTAACATTTCGAACTTGTGAAATGGGACTGCATAATGAGCATATACTGCTCTAATTTTTGGCATTTAAGTAGCCTACTGTATATATTGTATGCCGATATTTCAAGTTCATTAGAACATCACCTTGCTATGCTTTTACTGTTTTGCTTGTGTTTATTGTGTTCACTGTTTGCACCTTGAAGTGTACATTTCTCCTGTGTTGAGATTTTCTGTACAGCACTTTGGTACAATGAAAATTGTTTTTAAATGTGCTTTATTAATAAATGTGATTTGATTTCATTTCATTTTGAGTAAATGGTACGCTCTCAGAAAAAAAAATATTGAAAATGGAATGGGTGGAATTTGTCTTTAAAATGTCTTTAGGAAAAATGATTGGGAAATGTTTTCCTGGTGTCCTGGTTGTTCTGAAAGGGGACAGGACTGCAGAGCTCAGATGCTTCAGCTCCAACATGTTCCAACATGAGGATAGATTTTGCATGTGTGGTTTCTGCACGGCGGAGCTGCACGACTATCATTTGAATGTCAGTTTAGTTATATAACATAATTGAAACACTTTGAGCAATAAACTAATGAATCACAGAGCATAATGAACAGAAATCAAAATAAAAGGGAAATAAGTTGAATTGTAATGGAAAAGTATTGCAGTGCAACAAAATTATTAAAAAAAAAAACTCAAGTTGCTATAGTAGTGCAGGCATAGTAAGTGATTTGAGTTATTTGGAAAACCCTACACCCCCCCCCCCCCCCCCGATAGCAAGATGTGCACATGCACACTCTCATCCTTTTTTTCTTTTTCTTTTTTTTTTGAAGTGCTGCCAAGCACTTCCCTTAGACGATTTACAAGATGTGCGTGTGTGTCTGTGTGTCTGTCTGTCTGTCTGTCTGTCTGTCCCTGCCTGCATGCATGCGTGGAGTCATGTTGATGTTGCCATGTTCAGAGAAACAAGCACAATGGGACGAAGTGTGTATTGTTGATGTTGCCATGTTCAGAGAAACAAGCACAATGGGACGAAGTGTGTTTTAGTATACTGTAGCCACACACGCAGCACTTCATTTCGCACGGGTGTGATTTTTTTTAACCTCAGGGCCTCCCTGGGGACAGGAAGGAACTCACTTATTTGGTCACTACTCTCTATAGTGGGTAGGATTAGCCAAAAAAGATGAAAAAATAGCATAGCATTTGAATTAATTGATATCACTTACTATACATCTAATGAAAAAACAAAAAGGTTTCCTTGTACGTTTGTATCCAATAAAGTGGCAAGTTCAACTGCCATCTTGGGCAGAGGGCAAAGTAAGCTGAAGGCTCTATAAAAACATATTAAAGGGCAATATTTCAGTTCATGGTGTGTCCCCTTTGAATGAAGCAGAAATATTAGCAGTGGTGTAATATAACAAAGTAATTGGACTGGGTCTGGAAAATAAAATCTGTCTGAACTTGACTTTCCTAAGCTTAGACATTACAATAGAAGCGATGATATGACATCAGCTAATGATTCCCGAGCGCGGCAAGCCGCAGCTCACCGCTCCTTGGAGCTCACCGCTCCAAGTGATGGGTCAAAAGCGGAGAACCAATTTCGCTGCGGTAACGTAGTGACAAAGCATGTGACTTTGACTTTTTGACTTTGACATTTCTTCTCATTGTCATCACTTAAATTAAGGATTAAGAAAGTAAAGTTAAGATATATAAGATGTACTTGGAAATGTTTTGCTCCATATACTAAGCCTTTCCTCTCAGCTTCCCTACATACTATCTTTTACAAAGTAACAACTGTACAGGGGATTAAATATACATTTCCATAAAACAATCATCAAAACTAAAGTGATATGAACATGCTACATGGTAAAGGCTACATGGGTGTGGAATAAATAAACAAATGAACGGCACCTTTTTGTTGCCGGAGCCTATGGAACAAGAACAGACTTTGCATAATGACCAGGTTTTATGGATGATTAAGAATACATTTACATGGCACAACCATCCAAGGAAATGTGCAGGTGTACAAAGAGAGGAGGCAAAGCAGAGAGGATATCATTTGGAGAATAGAAGACAGTGAATGAAGAAGAGACTGAGAGAACAGATCCGAGACCCTGTGCTGACATCCATAATGTAAGATCACTTTAATCTTGGGTTGATTGTTCATCATTTGAATAGTGGTTTTAAGAAGAAGGTTCACAAGAGGGGTTTAATAATCCTTAACTGCAGTCTCCACTCGCAGTTATCGGTCTTGTATTGCATTGTACTTGAAATTCACTGTAAATCTACAAGCTGTCAGTAACATCTAACTTTTTCTGTGTTTTTCTACAATTATAAGCGTAGCTACTATTGCTAGGACTGCTACTGTTGTCATAATAACATCCTGTGTCATGAACCCAGAAGGTTAAAGGAGAATTCCACACCAAAACACATTGGGCATCCATCTACCTTGATTCCTGTGACATGATACATAATGCCCTTGATTTTTGTCATTGATGCCCACTTTTCTACATTTCACCCTGACGTCCTGCACCAATGTAAACTGTTAGAATTAAGGGACGGGGACCTCAAGGGGGATCAAGATAAATGGATGCCAAATATGTTTTAGTCTGAAATTCTCCCTTAAAGTGATGCTTTGTCACTTCATGAAAGACCCTCTGCAGACCTTGCTTGTGTACAGCCTGTGTTTTTTGCTGAGCTATGACGTCACATCCTACTTTTTTGAATGGGCGTCAATGGCACCTCCGGCTTGTTACAGTTTCCGGCAACTGCAGGCTTTTCCTACAAGCAGGCCACTGCCGAAAATGCAAACCGGAACAAGCCGGATGTTTCATTCACACCAAATCAACAAAGCACAACAACATGACGGCACAGTTTGGTTGAAACCACGGACTGTGCACAAGCCAAGTCTAGAGGCACCCAAATTTGAAGCATCACTTTATCCTTCTGGGCACAAAAGAAGTTAAGTTGTGTTACAGTACAATCATTCAGCTGCACTCAGACACAATGTCTTGCTTTTCTGAATAGGTTACAGCCTGGACAGGCGAACACAGTGTTAAGATGAATGACACACTGGGAAACGACACCCATAACTCCTCCATCCCTGTGATATCCCCAGATGACCACGGCTTTCTGGCACTACGAACTGCCATCAACTCTCTCTGCCTCATCCTGGGTCTCCCCATCAACAGCTACGTTGTGTGGCTGATCCTGAGTGGAGCTGGTGGGACCATCGCCTCCGAGTTCTTCTATCTCAACCTGATTGCATCTGTGATCATCTTTTCCCTGACCGCTGTCTTCTACTTTGCATGGCACTTCACGAACATCGTTATTTTTAGCACATTTTGTAACATTTCCTTTTTTATGTTCTTCTTCTCTGTCCCATTGTTCCAGTGTTGTGTCTGTGTGGAGCGCTACATCGCAGTGATTCACCCTGTGGTATTTCTCAGATACAAAGCTCTTCAGTACAGGGTGGCATGTTGCTGTGTTGCCTGGCTCATCGTGTTCGCCTTCAACTCGTTATATTTTTTGTCAACAGCCATATTGTCACACATCTTACTGGGCTTTGACATTGTGTGCATTTCTGTGGTGTCTTTCTGCTGCTTCTCGGTCCTCAGAGCTCTGAAACAGCCTGGACCAGGAGAAGGACAGAGGGACAGTGGGGAGGGAAACAACATGAAGAGAAGGGCTTTTAACATTATTCTGATCAGCTTGATAGTGATGGTACTGACTACACTGAGCTACATTCCCTATGTTCTGTCTGCACTGGTGATGATGCCATTTGCGAAGTGCTTCACATATGTGATTGCCATGATGCCAGTCCTTGTTCATCCTATGCTCTACATCTACAAAGTTGGGAAACTGGAATGCTTCAAGGGGCTGAAAGCAGGATAGATCAGACCAGGTCTCTGTGTAATGATATATACAATATAGAGATGCGCAGTGACGTCACCGCCCCTGTTCCGGAAGTCTTTTCCCAATTCATTTTTCTCATAGACTTTTCGAAAATAATTTATATCAAGACGATTACGCCGCGGCCAAAGCCAACTCGAGTCGTGACGAATCATGATGACACACACAAACTTTTGGGACAATAAAATATTTTCTAAGATGAAAAACGAAACAAAAAGTCTTGTATCATGCCGTTTTCTACTTCTTCCTAATTATATATTATATGACGATATTGTGTTTGTTGTCATGATTTGTCACGACCTGAGTTGGCTTTGATATAAATTATTTTCGAAAAGTCTATGAGAAAAATGAATGGGGAAAAGACTTACGGAACCGGGGCAGTGACGTCACTGCGCATCTCTATATATGTTATACCTAAAAACAAATTGTATAATGTGTGTGCAGGATTCATAAATAAGTAAAACTTTGCAGAATCTGATATTAACACCAAGGGTTGTGCTATTGGTTGTAGTTTGCATGTTGTAAAGTTTAGACATGCATTTGATGTACGTGGTTCAGTTACTTGAAGGGTGCATCAAGCTATGCTCTGACACCAGTCAGGGGCGGATCTAGGCATGGGGGCCAATGCCCGCCTAAATGCCCTGACAGCCCCAACCAAACATGACGGCATGCAAAACAACCCAAATTTCAAAATTGTTTCAAATGAAAGTGTGTATGATTAAAATGATTTGAAACACTTCTACTGCTACTAACTCTGAGTCAGACCTTTAGCTTTATGCATGCTGCGTGTCTGTTGCAACTTCAACAACAACTGATATTATTGATTATTATTATTGGTTAATTGCCTGATAAAAGTCCAGTAACTAAAAATGGTATGGGTGCGACTTCATCGCCCGTGTTGCGAAACGACACGGCCGTTGAAGCCACACCCATACCATTGACCAGTTAGTGTCAATGCTGTTATGGACCTGCCTGTCTGCCAGGAATGTTTGTACATTGTAGTACAAAATCCCTTCAAGACAGATCATAACCATTCAACAAAACATAATAAAAATGGATTGCAGAATATATTCTGTAATCCATTTTTATTGAATGTTTATATTACATTATAACATATGTTATATTAGTTAGCAAATATACAGGCATGTTCTGTGGTCAGTAGCCTTGGCCTCTTACATACCTGTGATATTTGATGTATTGCCAACAATAATCTGCATTTGTTTTCTTCACATTTCATGAATAAAAGTCTGATTTTGTAACATAGTTTTTATTGTCTATATCATGACATTTTGTTTAATGAGGTTTGGGCTTAGGAGGGAAAAAATGTGCATTTGTGTATTCCTATACTGTAGACTAGGCTGGTTGCATTGCTAACATTTTTGACAGTAAAAAAAAAAAAAAAAAAAAAAAAAAAAAAACAGGAAGGCAACAATCCGAGCACTCAAAAGTTTAAAAACTAGGAGGAGATATAAAAAGAGAATGAAAAAACCCAACATGTTTCGACTCAAAGAGTCTTCCTCAGGGCTGGTGTAAAGAACAAAGGGCAAACATGGCACAGAGTCAAGGCATCTAGACAATCAGCTGAGAGTGCACGCACCACACCCCAAACTTTGTGTGAGTGAACTCACACAAAGAGTGCAATCACACAAAGTTTGGGGTGTGGTGTTTTTATATCCCCTCTCATCGTTTTTAAACTTTTGAGTGCTTGGATTGTTTCCTTCCTGTTTGTCCCTTTTTTGTTTGTCCCTTTTTTGATCTTTGTAGCACCTGGCTTTTTCTCTTTTTGTTGATTACAATTTAAACATTGAGTACACATGCCTAAAGGGGAATTCTTTAGAACCTTTCTGAGAAAATCAGAGACTGATCTAAATATGATGGGCTCCTGGGCCGCCACCAGGGGCCTCCCCTGGTGGCGGCCCAGGCGGCCCAGGTGGGAAGCATTTTGCTTCCCACCATGGCGCAGCGTCTGCACACATGATTACATATAAACTACGATATTTACCTGCATTTCAGCAGGATTTACAGCACATTAAGGGATTGCATAACAATAATAGACACCCCAAAACAATAATCCAAATAAATGCAACTGTTTAAATACTTTAATATATTGCATCATGATGGTATAGGGCAGGGCCCAGGGTTTTCAACCTTTTCAACACCAGGGACCACCATTTGTTCAGCATTTGAGCCATGGGACCACCATTTGAGGACATTTTAGCCCCACAGACCCCCAAAAAAGATTTCTTTTGTCCACAATTCCAGGCTGGATTTGGGAAACAATACAAATTACCATTAATCTTCTACGTTCTCTAGTTGTGTAGACTTGGGGGTAATTAAGATGAATATTTTAACTCTTGAGTTTAAAAATGAAACAAAATGGACCCGCAAGGGTCCATTTGGTTTCATTTTTACATTCTCCAGCATTACATCTGGTTAACCAAGAGAGAAAGAGAAATAAGAGAAAGCTACATAAGACAAACAAAGACGTACACCTTAGTGCGTTCCGAGTCCCTAGGGTGCATCCGGTTATCATTAAGTAACTTAATCGAGAGAGGAACAAACGAGTGCTTGTATGTTATATTAACATGTAGGCGTTCTGTACCTTCTACCGTTTTGCATCACTACATATTCATGGTTGATAACATGTGAGGGATGGGAAACAATGCTACAAACAATGAGACACTGTTGTGGTCTCAAACAATACATAAACAGTAAAGTGGCTCAAATTGGAAACCACAACATAAAGGATGGACATCACAAAGTGGACAGGTTTCAACATGTTTTATTAACAGACTTTTGCCCCACAAAAAGTAATTGAATAGCAATATGTATTGCAGTTGAACCAGTGCTGACTGAAGTAATATAAACAAATAATCAGATAGTAAGCAGATTACATTATCAAACTGAAGAACAAAAGGGTACAGACGGAACGTGGAGATGCTGCTAGCCACAAAGCAATAAAACGTTCCCTACCTCACTTCCCCTACCTTTAAAGGTAGGGGAAGTGATTTGAAATTCATGGTGTAGTACCAGCCTGGTGCACTAGGGGCCCCCAACAGTAGCTACACTATGTGAACCTGCTGCTCTCTCCTGATTGGAGGAGAATTGTGGTGACCTGGGGAACTTTTATTAGCTCCTCTGCTAACGTGGGGGAGGGGGAAACTCCATATGTGGTTTCCACACTTTATAATAGAGCATTTTAACAGAAAAAAAAATTGGGGGTGATATCTGACAAAAGTGAAATCACTTCCCCTACCTTTAAAGGGTTAATGTTGCTAAAAAGCAACACCGGGCCTTCTAGGGTTAAGCTTAAATAGTCAACTAAAGTCTGAACTTACAATTGAAAACATCATACTTAAGGTTAAGGTCTTGTCTGGATCTACATGGAGAGGTGGTCAGACTGGCATGCAGGCACTGAGGGAGAGAGTAGACTGATCTAGTAAGCAAGCCACAGAGGTGTGCACTGGCTGGAGGAGAGACTATCACTGAGCACTGCCTGCTGCCACAGACAGGTATTTGTAACCTTCCAGGTGATTGCCAGACAGAGACCAGCTGGGTAAATGCCAGGACACACCTCCCCAATGATGGAAGCCATGCAGCCCCAACCCAGAGCCTCTGAATAGACAGTTACGTCTACTCCATACCTGCGCATTATGTGGGCTGGGGGCCAAATGCGGCCCTTTGGCTGACTCTGACCGGCCCGCGGGGACCACCAGTGGTCCTTGAGAGAGTTCCAAGTTAAATATGGAAAGTTGGTTAACCAGATGTAACTCTTTGAGAGCGTATAAATGAAACCAAATGGACCCCTTGCGGGTCCATTTTGCAGAAGTACCCAAAAAACTACCCAAAAGCATACCCAAAAGTACCCAAAAGCATACCCAAAACTACCCAAAAGCATACCAAAACTACCCAAAAGTACCCAAAAACATACCCAGAAGTACCCCAAAAAATATTCATCATCTGAGTTAGTCCAAGTCTACACATTCAATCAGAGAATGTAAGAGAATGGTCATTTTTGTTATCCTGTTTTGTTTCCCAAATCCAGCCTGGAATTGTGGACAAAAACAAAAGAAATCTTGAAGAAGGTTTTGGGATCTGTGGGGCTAAAATGTTATCAAATGGTGGTCTGTGGCTCAAATACTGAATAAATAGTGAGCCCTGGCGTCAAAATGGTTGGTCTTACTCTTACTTTTATCTTGAAATTAAATGAATATTACGCAGACTTTAGTTCAGCCTTTAGTCTTGGCCCTCCACAATGTTTTATGTATCTCATTTGGCCCCTTGGGGAAAATAATTGCCCACCCCTGGTCTACTCTGTTCACTTCATGGGGCCAGTCCAATGGAGCCTGCTCACACTACTGGGGGAGGTGAAAATGTGACACTCTCCTGAAAACGGAAGTTGATGAATAAATTCATATTAAATATTGTCATAAACAACAGCATACACATTTTTTTTATTATTGTATTAATGACCATACCTTTGTAGAAAATAGTCGATGCATACAAATGAAAGAAGACATGTCACAGGTTATTTTCTACTTTGTAAACAATATTGACCCCTTGAAAGAGCAGAACGGTAGTTTCTCCAATAGCAGAGCAGCTGAATTCAAAGGAGCTTTATTGGCATGAGAAATAGAACTTCATTCACAGAGGGACATTCTGGTGATACGTGGCATCGGCGGCCAGCGAGACTTTGGCTGGGTGGTATTTCAGAAGTTGGCAGAAATGCATTGGACTCAGACAACAACCCAGCTTTGATGACTTTAAATTCCTTTATTTTAGGTATTTAACAAAATAGCACACCATACACGTTACAGAGTGGCAAAGTGAGTTTATTGACTTTTTTCTGATGTACAGTATGTACTGTGAAGGATAAAAAGTCATTTTGTCCAAATCATTAGGTGCTCTTGTGTGAGGTTACGGTTAGGTTGGGTTTGGGAGAGTGTTACTGCAGTAATGGTCCTTCCTTTAAGTCAATTAAAAGGCCCAATTGAAATGACAATGATATAGTGATATCACAATAACATGGCAGTGACATAGTGACACAGGCTTCTTTCACGGTCTAAATGTGTTTAAATCATGTATAGTATCTATAATAATCCTCTATGAGGAGGACCCTTTGAGTCCACTAGCAGTCTCTCATTGGGCAGACTGTCACTGTCAGCTTCCCATTTCAAGTATGGTAATGTTATGCGCGGGGAGATTTCAGTTCCCTATTTGTTGCTTGGAATTGTTGACACCGTGCAGTGTCAGTTATGCTCTAGTCTAGTGTTGAAAACAGTTATACAGTAGGCCAGGGGTTTTCAACCTTTTTGACTCCAGGGACCACCATTTGTTCAGCATTTGAGCCACGGACCACCATTTGATTACATTTTCACACCAAAGGCCTAAAATTAAAGAATTCTTTTGATTTTGTCCACAATTCCAGGCTGCATTTTGCCAACAAAACAGTGTAAACTGTTGGTGGTGCCGGTTCAGATTATGAATATTTTAACTCTCTCCGATGGGCTTTACTGTATGTCACCCAATCTCCCTTCCCAGAATTCCTGTCGGCCTACTGTCTGTCCCTCTATAAAAAATGAATAAAGACGAAAGCCATAAAAAAGCAAGATTTATATGTTAAATTCGGTTGTCCAGCCTATTGTCAGAACCGTCCACCACCATACTTTAACTCATCATCCATCAGCTTGATATATTTCTACTTTTAGCCAGCCCCACTTTCATAATTCACTCTTGAATTATCAACACTATTGTCAATAATCAACACTCTGATGACATTGAGATGACTGAATTCTATTATATGCCACGCAAATACTACAAGTTCCCCATTCATCTGTTTTAGACTTCTTTGCATATTAGCAACTTCTTAGATAAGGAGCACTTCCTGTTCTCTCAGCAACTTTTGGCTTCTTGCTCAAGACTGCCCACACATGCATGCACACACAGACATGCAAAAATAAAAACTATGAAGAAAACAGAGCCGATGCAACCATCAGAAGCAGGCAGGCACACACACGCACACACATGACGTGCCATCGCACACACGCACGCACGCGCACACACACACACACACACACCCAGCCCTCCCCGCCGTGGCGCACATACACACACACACACACACAGCTCCTCAGCATAATTCACTGATTACCACTTGAAGTAGAATCTTCTCTGGCAGCTCATTGATACAGGTATTTATTCTTTATATATTTGATCTCATTCAGTGCCCCAAAATCTTCCATATGATCCATGAGTTATGGATCATGGAAGGTATGGATCATTAATATGAACTTGTAGGGCTCTATTTTCCTCACTGCTAAACCCCTTATCCCCAAACGTATTTATTGAATTGAGTTGAGTTGAGTTCAAATGAGTTGAATTGAATTGAACAATTTTGAAAAACACATCTTCATTGACACATTGTGAGCCTGTAGATTGGGCATTTGAACTAGGAAAAAAAAAGCAAAGAAGTTTAGGGATAAGGGATTTAGCAGTTATGGAAATGGAGCCCTATTATAGACTCAGTTTCTCAATAAGGTAATGGTGTGCATGTAACTTTTTTGGTTTGTTATATTACATGTGCTAGGACAATGGAGAATATGACCGCTGAGGACTCTCCTTACTATGAAGGAGTCGACAATGATGGATCCAACAATCTTGAATCCCGCGAGATCGTGTGCATCGTCATTTACAGCCTGGTCTTTGTGCTTGGCGTTGCGGGGAACGGAGTTGTCATCTGGGTGACAGGCTTCAAGATGAAGAAAACCATCAACACCGTTTGGTATCTCAACCTCGCCGCGGCCGACTTCCTCTTCGCGGCGTTCCTGCCCCTGATCATCACAGACAAAGCTCTACATGGCGTCTGGCCTTTCGGCAGCTTCATGTGCAAACTGTACCATTCCGTTCTCTACGTAAACATGTTCGCCAGCGTCTACTTCCTGACGGTCATCAGTGTGGACCGATGTGCGTGTGTGGTGTGGCCAGTGTTTGCCAAGAACCACCGCACTGTCATGAAGGCCTCCTGTGTGAGTCTGGGGGTCTGGGTGCTGGCCTTCGCTCTTAGTTCCCCTTACTTTGTTTTTATGGATTCAGGCCCTGATAATGACGACTGCTTTGAGAACTATGAACTCACCCATGACTACAGTAACAGCACACCTGAAGCCATCCAATTGGGGGATTTTCGAGAACGCGCCATGACCGTCACCCGCTTCCTCGTGGGATTCGTGGTTCCTTTCACCGTCATCGTCTGCTGCTACTCCGTCATCATCTACCGCCTCAGGAAGAGTCACTCTCTGGCCAGACGGGCCAGCCGTTCCAGGAGTCACTCCAAGGCCAACCGTTCAAGTCGCCCCTTCAAAATCATAGCGTCGGTTATTGCATCATTTTTCCTGTGCTGGGCCCCCTTTCACATCTTGCAGCAGATTCAGTTAGCGTGTGGAGAACAGTGTGACGAAATGCTCGGCGTTGGGTTCGACATAGCCATCCCCCTGGCGTTTCTCAACAGCTGCCTGAACCCGCTGTTGTACGTGTTCATGACTCAGGATTTCAAGAGCGTATTTCGCAGGTCTATCCTCGCAGTGTTGGAGAAAGCCTTCTCTGAAGAGCTGCCTCAGACCAACGCTTACGCAAAGTCGGGGATCATCAATCCTAACGGAGCGAATTCCACTTCTGAGGAGCAGTTGTAGGTTTAGAGCTGATTTTAATAGGCACAATTGTAAATAACTGTAGTTCCCAGGCACACTGTTGTATGTGTTGTTGCATTTAAGTGTCATTCATTATATTGAACGAATCAACACAAGGTACAAGGTAGGTACTAGGAATGGACATGTGTGTGGTGTGATGAGCACTCAGAGGAAGTCAGATCTTCCTCATTGGAAAGGAGCGTGCATGTCTTTGAGCGATTTAATTTATCACACCTCACACTGACTTCCTGGGTATAGCGTAAATTAGTACTTCGGTACTCCCCTTTCTTATACTTCCTGTAAAACACACCTATCACACGCACGCCCACACACGCACACACACACACACACACACACACACACACACACACACACACACACACACACACACACACACACACACACACACACACACACACACACACACACACACACGACATACTACTATTTTAGATCAACGGTTTTGTTTTTAATTAGCAAATGTAGAACACACAGATGCACAAAACCCTCACTTGCTTAATGGACAAGGAGGTACTGTAAAACAAGATGTAGGAAAAGTCCCATGAAGTGATAAAGATCTTTGAAACTTCAATTTAAATACAGAAAAAATGTTACACTAGTTATAGGTATGGAATACAGCATTTTTGAAGTGCAAATGAATAACCAAATAAATAACAAACAGCACTCCAACAATGTCCAAAGCCAGTAATAAATCAATAAGTCGTAATGTAGTAATGAAACAGGAAGAAAAAACATTTCAGACGCATGTATTAGCAACCTTATTCTTTCAGTCCTGACCCACACTGCATGACCATTGATGAGAGTATTTCATCATTAATGTCATGACGATATTTGGGGATATTTTTAATGTTTATAGACACATACACAACAAGGACAAGTAGGGGAAAAATCACAGCACTCCATCTTTTAAATTTTATTTTATTCCTTTCATATGACAGAGAATCTGCTCGCTGAACTTTTCCGTTCAGCGCGCAACAGCTTGTCTCATAACATTTCACACAGCTACTATTTACACTCGGATAATATTGCTTTTCAAACGTTTTTCTCACAGCAGCTTCTGTATATTGATGAACTAGGATGGCTTTTTATAATAGCTTTCATTACATGGCATTGTATTTTATCCAAATAATGTATGATCTATTGGAGCTTATTCAATATGCAGACATTAATAAAAAAATATTTGGTGTTCCTGAATAAGGGTCAATTTAATTTAAGGGTAATTTTTCTCTGATTGCTCTCAATGTTCCAACATTTTTTTTTTCAACAAATGTCATTTGGGTCAATTCTTTACCGATCCGAGAGTTAACTTACCAAGAATAGTTTTACTACTAGTAGTAAAACAAAATCATTTATTTTACTTAGTTACAAACAGACAGTCTAAGTGCCTGTTTATACTACATGCATACCCGCCAATGTACAATCATTTGGCTTTCAAGTGCATTTGCTGATTTCAGATGCAGTTGATAAAAAGTTAGGCTAAGTGATTTTCCTTTGATCAAAATAAGAGTTAAATAACTCTATATTGTTTCCAGGTGGTCCCCAGCTAAATGATGCAGAGTTGGTAACTGAATTGATCATTTCACTCTCACTTGAGAGTGTAGAATAAAATCAAATGAGTCCAAATTTTGGTTTCACTGTACACTCTCAAGAGTCAGATTATTATTCGGCCAGGCCTTATTATTATTATTTTTTTTATCACATTAGTCTACTTAGTTTAACAGCTAAGTAGAAGAATTGTTATTTTGTTATTGTTAGCTCTCCTGCGGTGCCACATCAATCATCAATGGGGGCCTGTGGCTCCCAACTGACAAAACTGTCAGAATATAGTGATTTAACGTTTAACAAAATACTTTTTAACAGAAAATATCACTAACACTGGCTCTATACATGGCTTCCTTTCCCTATAAGCTGTCCTTACACATAGGACAGCATGTAAGCCCTTTATTAATAACGGTTCTCAACCTGTGGGTAGGTCAATAAATGCCAATTTAGAAGACACTATACAGTATTTTGAACAATACGACTGTATATCTGCCTATACTGCTGCCCGATACCTACTGTAAATCACCCTGAATAACATTAAACACAATATGAACGGAACACCAGTCGTATAGCCATCTTCTGTGCTACGCTAATGAACACCAAGTTTACGATGTGAATAGTTTCATTTTAAATTAAACAAATTGAAAGTTATTTGACCCAACTCAAGCCGTTGACCGCTTAAAGCACTAAAGTAAAGCAGTAAAGCTGGCATTGTATACACAGGCTTCATATGGCGTACACAGGACAACATTTTGCAGCGTTTTTTCAATATTGACTATTTACAAACTGTACATGTTTGAGGCAAATTACATCTTCATTTAAAATAGGCTTTTCAAACTTTGTAAAGAAAGCTAAATTCTATTAGTATCGTACATGTATTTCTAACTGACGTCAGATGTTTTAAAATCACTTACGAGTAATTTAACGTATGGATATGACTAATTAATGTAGGCACAAAGCAGCGTTGCAGGGGTTCAAGCCAACGCCAACTAGTCTGACTCAGCCAGATGGTGGCAGTATTGAGTTCATACGTTCCCGACTTCTACCTGCATCTGGTCTCCCTCAAGCAGAAACGATTTTCATCCACACTGAGCGGAAAGGGAAAGCCTGGACTGAATTGTTAACCACAGTAATCTAGAAGAGGAAGTCTACCCTTCTTGGTGACTCCAAATGATGTGACGTAGCACAGCACTGGAAGGGGGGGGGGGGGGGGGCATTGTGTCTCTAGGACACAATGCTTTCAGTTAGCTTAGCATTGTCCTGGACAGCCAGTTCTCATTTGAAGCACACATCTCAGCTTTCTTTGATCCTATAGATCAGGGGTGGCCAACCCGTGGCTCGCGAGCCGCATGCGGCTCTTCAGCTGGTTACATGTGGCTCTTAAGGGGCTTCCACATGAAACCATCAAAAACCTTTTTTTATACCAGGGCCCACCATTTATTCAGAATTTGAGCCATGGGCTACCATTTGATGACATTTTAGCTCCACAGACCCCAAAGCTAAAGATTTTGTTTACTTTTGTCAACAATTACAGGCTGGATTTCAGAGAAAACAAAACAGTCAAACATACAGATCAAAATGACCATTAATCTTCTACATTCTCTAGTTGTGTAGACTTGGGCTAATTCACATGATGAATATTTTAACTCTTGAGAGTGTAAACATGAAACCAAATGGACCCGCAAGGGTCCATTTGGTTTCATGTTTACGCTCTCAAAGAGTTACATCTGGTTAACCAACTTTCCATCATTTAGCCTGGGGACCACCTGGAATACTCTTTGATGTGGCTCTTTGCAGTAACACAATGAAAAATGTGGCTCTTAGTCTGTGACCGGTTGGCCACCCCTGCTGTAGGTTGACACAATTCATCAGACGAATTAGACGCACTCCATCAAGAGTCAGCCCAGCTTCTTATCCAGACAGTCATATCAAAACTGGACTACGGTAACTCCATCGTTACTGGTGCTGCCGCACTTAAACCCCTTCAACTGATCCTAAATGCTGCAGCCTGCATGGTCTTTAACCAGCCAAAAACGCCTGTCCAACCGTCCTGGCCCCAAAACTATGGAATGAACTTCCCATTGCATTCAGAACCGCAGACTCACCCCCTATCTTCCACCACAGTCTGAAAACACTCCTCGTCAGACACTAGCACTTGCAGTACATATCAGCCAATAGCACTTGCAGTTACCAACAATAGCTATTATCTATATAGGATGTCAAATTGTGATAAATTGTAATTATAGCTCAGACTATGGGACAACAAAATCTGGCTTCTTCATAATCATTTGGAGTTATAGTCCTGTTGTGTTTACATTCTAACGCCCGCCACGTCTATATGGCACCGGTCACTAGCATTTGATCGGAGTACATTGTGTCTTTGCCCCCGGAGAGACTGGATGGGAGCAGGAGGAACTTACTGCTGCCACCATCTGGCAGAGTCAGGTTAAACGCAGACTCTAAAAAGGTGGAAAGCTGTGAGCGGCTCAGATCTTTGCTCAGTGTCAGCACTGTTAACATGTGGCTGGTCCTAATTTGTCGAAAGAAAACAGATAGCCGGTGTAAAAAAAAAAAAGGTCAAAATTTGTTTTAGATGTTACAGTAAAGTTTAAACTTCACGGCTTTGGGTTTTGCATGCGAGTTTCAGCAAATCACCTAATTAAAAAAAACAAATAAATTATATTACATATTGTGTTTTTTTTTTTACATTGATTTGAAGTTGACAATTGATATGCACATCCCAAAAATCAATGTGATACAGATCAGAAGTTCACGTTGTTGTTTTTAAATTTTTCCTACTACTGTATATGCAGCTGTAATATTTGCTTTTCAACTACTGTATGTATGAAGAGAAGAGACATTAATCTTTGTTTTGCCACAAACATTATCGCTCATCCCTGTGTTTACTATATCAAGTCTCATTAGGGTTTTTGGTCACTTGGTTTGACTGCAATATGTAAATTACACACAGCCACTGTGTGCATGTTACACTTACAGCGATGAATCATTTTAAAATATATAAATATACATATATTTTGAACTGGAAGGTTTAAATGTTGTCTATACTACCTTTAGGTGTTGGGTTTTGAAAGGTTTCATTCATAAAGAGCACCTTGCAGCCTGTAGTTTGGGGTAGTCTAGTAAAGGTGCGACGGCATTGGCCTTGTTTTATGTTAGCTGCAGTTTAAAAACAAGTGCACCAGCGGTGCAACAGTGACACCCGGTGGTGAGAATTTCATGCCCACGGGTACCCAGGGACGCAGGGACCCACAAAGCTGTCTAGGGAAGTGTTTGAAGTACTTAAAAACTGACCGCTATTTCATGTAGTAATATAAATGAAAACGTATCGTTTACATTCAGCATTTTGATAAATAACCTACATTGGCAATAATCACAAAATAAAATCATTTCACCAAATTCTACAACTATACTAAAACTATTTATAATGTGCAACGCTTTAGTTTCTACTGTGTTTGTGAGCGTTATGTTGGCTTATATAATCCCCAAAATCAAACCTTGGGGAAATATTACATAATGTTGTGCAGATGATTAGCTTTCAATATTACCTAAGACTCCTTATAATGGGTGATCAGTGTCTGCAGTGAAACAACAGACTAAACAAAAACAGACTGTGTGAATCTTGGCTAAAGCCAGACCGAATCAGCTGTTGGCAAAGAAAAAGTCAGCAGATAGGTCTAGAATAGCTCAATTGTACACCCATGTTATACTCCATTGGGGTCGCCAATCAGGACACAGTATGTCCTGATTGTCCCAATTTTAGCCAGGCTAGAGTACTATAAATTGGGAGAGTAGCGATACGCTTTGATCTCGCGTCTCACGCTTCACACCTGCACTGGAGTCCTGCTGTCAATGCAAGTGGATAGGCGAGAGCGGTTTGTTTGAAACTATGTTAGTAGGAACTGTTAGTTCCAAACATGCGCTTGTCAGCCAATAGCTGTCATCACATGGGCTTTTCAGCCAATAGGCGTCTCTGTTCAGCCGTAGCATTGGGAGTCAGCGGGAGTGTCGTTACTCTCCCTAATTATTGTACTCTAAGCCAGGCATTGGGAGTGTCGTTACTCTCCCTAATTATAGTACTAGCCAGGCTATGTGAATCTGCCAATGTACATCCACACACACATACAGTAACTAGGGCTGTCTGGTGTAGTTACATGAAGGCTCTGTAGGAGGTGTACAAGAGCAGTTTGCCAAGTGTTAACAGGCAGGCATTACAGGAAGGTTTTCATAGTGTGACCTGTGGTTGACCTGCGGTCGCAAAAAAAGAAAATAAGGAAAAAGGACAGATGTGCCAAGGCATGGAAACACGTCTTCAGTATTCCTCTATAAGATCCATCAATGTTGAATAAACAGCTGGATTTGTCTTCCACAATGCCATTTTTCTTTTTTTTTTGTCACACAGCGGTGGTGTCTGATCATGTGCTACGTACAGTACAGTATGCAAACCCAAAACAGCACCAGAAGACAAATGTCAGCCTTATCAGAACCAGGAGGGTGTGTGTGTGTGTGTGTGTGTGTGTGTGTGTGTGTGTGTGTGTGTGTGTGTGTGCGTGCGTGTGTGTGCGTGTGTGTGCGTGCGTGCGTGTGTGTGTGTGTGCGTGCCTTGTAGCAACTAGTACTAAAGCTTAGAGTACTACACACAGCAAAATCCTAAGTGCTCATTTATCCCAGCCTCACGTAAGGGGTTTTTAATTTACCTGCACACCAAACGCAGAGCTACGTGAAATATTGATTTCTTTGTTAAATCCGAACCGATAGCCGTTCGCTGTTAACATCTCAGTGTAAAGGGGACATGTCCATTCTATACCAGCAAACACAGAATAGAATCAAGGCAATCCAAGGCTAATCAAATCTGGCCCAGAATAAGAATTTATTATTTTACCTGGTGCAGGCGACCTGGAAATGACCCCGAATGTATGGGCTGCGATCGGGCCACAATCAAGACGTCACAAATTTGTCACAGTCCAGACCAGGGGTGTAGTGGAGGGGAGACGCGGGGGGACGGCGTCCCTCCACTTAACACAAAAGTAGGCCTATATGTTTTTTGTCTTGTCATTTACTTGGATACTATGGATACAATTATGCATTGTAAACAATCCTTCTCAATATGCTATACTTGTTTTCAATATTTTACTGTCATTAACACACCTTAGAGATGTTGTGTGGACATGGTAAAAAAAAAGTTCCCCCATTCTGTGTTTCGTAGAAATGGAGGTCTGAAAAAGATCATTAGCCTGGTGAAATACATCTTGATGACATGGTGTTTCACCATGTTAATGAGTTTCCTTTTTTCTGAGAGTGTACAAACGGAACCAAATGGACCTGCTTGGGCCAATTTGGTTCACATTTGTACACTCTCAGAAAAAAATGAAAATGGGTGGAATTCCCCTTTATAAGGCGTCCCGCCACTTCTAAAAGTCCCACTACAACACTGGACCAGACCATGCTTGCTGGGATTGTATGCTTTCAGTGGCCTGTGTCTCCAGATTATGCCCCTCAATATGAGACTGGTGGTGGGGATTTTTGCACAGAAGGAAAGAAAAACAGTCATTATAAATCTGATTTCGGAGATTTGGCTCTTAAAAATACAGGGCTACAAATATGGAGGAATGCCACTGCGCACACAATTTGTCACCCTTTGCCAGTTGCCTACACTGTAATCTTGGGCGCTATACTCTCTGTCTGCCAACCTGGGAAGGGCCCTGAACTGGGCTCATGCTTCCTGCAATGCATGAGGAGTGAGCAGGCTTGTTCTTTTCACCTAATAGGGAAGGAGTTTCCCTGGTTAGATGGAGCATGTGGAAGGAACACGTTATTCCAACACATTATTCCAACCAGTTACTGTCAACTCCATCAGGAGGCAGTCTAGAGGACAGAATTACTGCATGTATTTTTGAGAGGGTCCCTACCCTAGGGGACACAAGGAGAACATGAAAACTCCCCACAAAAAGGCCCTTTCGCCGACCAATATGGGCGCTGATGACGCGGAGGAGAGAGCACGCCCCCAGTGTCCCTGGCGGGCATCGAACCCAGGACCCTCTAGCTCTGAGTGACAGTCAGCAGCAGTATACAGACTGTGCCAGGAGCCACCATGCTCCATGTCCCTTGAATTTCTGAAACCTTTTCTCTGGTGTTCTTGGTTTTTTTAACCGGTAGACCAGCAGATACTGTTAGGCCGTTAGGTGGCACTAACGATGGTTCAGCTCAGACCAACGTTCACTACCATTCTATGAGGTTGTGGAAGAGGAATGCCGTCCCAAAACAGCAGTGCTGCTGCTGTTCGCACACGGATTGGGTCATCATCATAAGAGTCATCATAAAAGGGATTCATATTTTAGACGCGGGGCCACTGGGAGTTGCTATTGAGGCACTAAACACGGTCGCTTTGTTCATCTACTGAGATCTGAACTGGAATAACCATGAAAACACACCAGAAATGCCTCAACAAAACAGCAGTGCTGCTCAACAGCCACCTTCCTTTTTTCAATCCATCGTGGCCTAAGGGAAAGCCAATCGAACACAGAGATGCGGATCGACCGAGAGATTAAAGGTGCGTTCAAGCCAGCATTATGTGTGTATCATTAACGGCTGCTCTAAAAACACATTCAAAACGTAATTGGCCTGGATGCACTTTGTGAATAATAAGTCAAGTATTTGTAACATATAGTTACACCTAACCGTTTCGAATATGTCGAATGGCAAAGAAACAGGGATGCCAGTTTGGAAATGTAATAGCCTACAGTATACTCAGGATTCTGCTGTATCATGTACTGTATGTTTATGCAAAATCAGAGATCTGCCTACACTACCACAGCTCAACAAGTTATATGTGGCACGTTAGGAGATACCTGCAATAGTGCAGTGTGTGTGTACGTGTGTGTGTGTGTGTGTGTGAGCGTGTATGTGTGTGTGTGTGTGTGTGTGTGCGTGCGTGCGTGCGTGCGTGCGTGCGTGCATGTGTGTGTGTTAGGTTTTCCTCCAGGCTAGTGGAGTGGACGTTGTTATTTGTCATGGTAGGCGTCACATTCACCCTGCGGTCATCCCCTCTCTGACCAGTAGGGGGCAGAGCCCTCGCTGTCAGCAGGCAGCGCTGCATGGTTCATCCTCTCTCTGTCCTCAGCATCACCGTCCTCCACCGTCAGAGTGATCAGAGAGCTGGACTTCCTGTCAAAGACACAATAAATAAATAGTGCATTAATATAGCGCACTTTATCCAAGGCGCTTTACATATAACCTGACTGCGCCATCTGGGGGCAGCAGTGTGTTCCTTCTACTGCTCCCATCTGGAAGCTTGGGGGCAGACCCAGTGCTCTCCAATTAAAATCTGATCGGAGCTATATGCCTCCGTACGCGGCTGCCAGAGGCGGGATCAACGTGAGACTGATGACATACAGTATTGAAGCTGTGCCACTGCTCTAATGTAAACAACAACCTAACAACACTACAATTCCAAATTATTTTGGATAGATCATATTTTTGTTCTGCTGTTGTCCCACATAGTTTCTGTTTGAGAGTTCCCAGATCAAGGTGTAGGAGGAGGGAACTTGTGAACTACTACTACCGCAATCTGGCAGAGTCAGGTTACTTTACATACACATACAGCAGAATCCAAATAAGGCATCAACCAACACGTCAGAAGCAATTTGTGGTTCAGTGCCTTGCCCAAGGACACTTGGGCATGTACAGTAGAGAGGAGGAGCTGGAACCCACATTGGATGACCTTCTCTACCTCCTCCTGAGCTACTGCAGCCCCCAATACGCAAGTGAACAAGAGAGAACATAAAAAGTGCCCCTCTGGGCACAAGTCTCCATCAAGGTCAGGTTGTGGTTCATCAATTTGTAATATCTGCCCTGGTCCATAGGAGTACATGTCCCTTTGGTCTCGCAGTTATAGACAACGTTAGTGTGTACAAAATCTGAGTTTGTAAACAGATTTGAATCTAACTGTGCGTACATACAGTACCTGTCTTCACGGGGGGTCCGAACCCGAAAAAATCCGAGTCCGTCCGAGACCCGACGGTTCCGGTGGTGTGTTTTATCACAGTCACTCGGACAGGTTCGGAATCGGACGTATCCCCGTCGGAAGTCGGACCTGTCAATCATTATGTGCATTACCCGAGAAAATCCGACAAGACCCGAGACTACAGTGAGACGTATTCTTTCTCTACGTTTTTTTTTTTGCCTTTTTAATGATAATAAAATATTCTATCAACCAAGTGTGTGTATGATTGTATCTTTGTCACTCTGCGAGTGCGCTTCTGGACATGCACTGACATGTATGATAGGGGCGACAGTCTGTGCTGTGGTGTCCGTGTAGACAGCGTGTTACATAAGGGGGCAGGGGCAACCTCCCGTATGAGGGCACTTCTGTGTTTTAGACATGCGAAAGAGCTGGGGCTGCAGGCCCCTTTTTAGCGAGCCGAGGCAGCGTCGCATGCGAAATATAACTGATTTACAGGTTCATCAAACGTAGGCAAGGCGGGGGAGAGATTTGGTCAAGGCGGGTCTGTCGGACGGTCAAAAATAATCCGACTTCGGTCGGGCTCGGCGAAGCAATTTGGGGAAAATCTCGGAACAGTTCGGAACCGGAAAACCATGCCACGGATCGACTCGGATCCAATTTATTTATTTGAAAATATTTTCGGAACAGTTCGGAATCGGTGATATTGCACGGATTTATTTCGGATTTCGGATGTCATTTTTGAGACCCGTGAAGACCTCTAGCGTACATACCTGTCTCCGCTCTGTGTGATCAGTCTCCTACAGGTCTCCATCTGAACATCCAGTCCTCTCTTCATAGAGCACATCTCCATGTACTCATGGAGGTGGCGGTTCATGTCGCTCTTAGCTGTGGCCAACTCCAGCTGTTAGGAAAACACATTACAGTCAGTGTATGTATATACAGTAACTCCAGCTGTTAGGAACACAATACAGTCAGTGTATGTATATACAGTAACTCCAGCTGTTAGGAGCACATTACAGTCAGTATATGTATATAACTCCAACTCTTAGGAGCACATTACAGTCAGTATACATAACTCCAACTGATGACATCACAATCATTATCCATCAGTTACACATTTACATCAGTTACATCAGTAACATTTGAAACTCTTATCGTATTGTGCCGAATATACAGTATAAGGAATATACAGTATAAGGCAGTATAAGGTAGTTCCCGATTATTACTAACCACGTTTGTCAAGATTTCCATTGAATAAAAGAACAGAACAAAGACAACTCGGGTTGTGACAAATCAGGACAACACACACAATGTTTTGAGACAATCAGATAATTTACAAGAAACAAGAAAAATGAAACAAAGTGTTTTTTCTTCTTGTTCATTAGATAATGTATGGAAATATTGTGTTTGCTGTCATGATTTGTCACAACCCGAGTTAGCTTTGTCCACCTGCTGTGTAATCATCTTCCTCAAAGTCTGCGAGGAAAATGACAGGGGAAAACATAAAAAATACATACAGTATGTGTTAATTACTATAATGAATTTTCTCAAATAATGCAAAAAATGTAATAATAATGCAATTGAGGTCAGCCATAATAAGACTAATCTGCAACTAAACATATTGCAAAGCCAAGTGACTATTTGAGGGGTCAGTGTGAGCAACCTTACAGCGTCTCACCTCTATCTGTCCGATGGTGTCCTGGTATTCCCTCTCTCTGGATTTAAACAGACACTCTGTGTCGTTGATCACCTGCTCTATAGACTCCTCCTGCTATGTGTGTGTGTGTGTGTGTGTGTGTGTGTGTGTGTGTGTGTGTGTGTGTGTGTGTGTGTGTATGTGTGTGTGTGTGTGTGTGTGCGTGTGCGTGTGTGTGCGTGTGCATGTGAGTGAGTGAGTGAGTGAGTGAGTGAGTGAGTGAGTGAGTGAGTGAGTGAGTGAGTGAGTGAGTGAGTGAGTGAGTGAGTGAGTGAGTGAGTGAGTGAGTGAGTGAGTGGGATGTAGGAGAGGGAGAGAAGCAGAATATTTACAAGTTAATTATGAATTAGAACATGTTTATGTACACACCAGATCTCTGTCTCTGTTTTACAATCCTTTAAAAGCATTTTGGCCTAGAGAGGTGGAGACTCAGACTCAGATGGAAGGAGGAAGGAAGGAAGGAAGGTGTGGACGAAAATGAAAGCCTGGGTGTCGGGGCTACAATACTTGTAACTCAGATACTGTACAAATGTAACCAAATGGACCACGCCGTTTGGGTCTGATCTGTGAGTGAGCCGGTTCTAGAGGTATTATTTATCTTTTTTGATGGAGATGTTGCTATCTTCAGCAAGTTACTTTTGTACAGTGTGTGTGTGTATGTGTGTGTGTGTGTGTGTGTGTGTGTGTGTGTGTGTGTGTGTGTGTGTGTGTGTGTGTGTGTGTGTACCTCTCCCTGCGTGTCCATGCTGTTCAGTGTGTAACCAGGGAAATCCTCCCACAGCAGTAACGTCTCCTCTGTCTCCTCCCACGCCAGACTGTCACAGTCATCCTCAAACTCACACTCACGACTACACACACACACACACACACACACACACACACACACACACACACACACACACACACACACACACACACACACACACACACACACACACACACACACACACACACACACACAGTTTGACATAGTTAATAATTAACAAATTGATAATCTGAAGACAAGATACTAGAGGAGAGAGTCAACTGGCTAGCTTTCCTTCTCATCCATTGACAAACACTGGATTTCACATTCAGATTCAAAAGGTGCAGAGTGCAGTGTACTGATAGCCGACTTAAAAGTGCATTGTGTACATTATTGCACGTTTATAGTCAATTTTAATTTAGCATCTTGTTCCTTACATAAACTAGAAATATGAGGAAATGTTAGGGAGAAACAGTAGCCAACTCATTCAACTTTAAATACCGTCTTACAGGACTTTTCATGTAATGGATGTATACTGTAACACTATTGTACACTACTGAACACTACTGTATCATTATTACCGTTGCCATCACCTAGGTAAATCTATTTCAGATTTAGAATTACTTTGTCAAGTACATAATCCAAGGTTAAATTCTTACACTGGGAAGCTCCAATATAATAAAAACGTGATGATTAAAATGGAAAAAAACTAAAAGCACTGCACATTAAAAACAACAAAGGACAGTCAGTCAAAAGGTGCCTGGTGCAGTGTACCCAGAGTGCATTGTGCAGAGTATGCAAGGTTACTGCACATTTATAGTCACTTCAATTCAGCAAACTGACAGCCTTTGGGAAGGAACTGTTCCTCAGCCTGCTTGTTCGTGCTGAGAGGAGCTTGTACCCCGTCACCCTTTTTGACTTGTTTGGTGAAACCAAAGGTAGTCTTTTGTGCCATGCAAAATTAAATAACACTAATGCAAAACATCACTTGAGCTTCGAGCATCACCCTGGGTGCTAGCTACGCTTTAGAGCAGGGGTCTCAAACTCAATTTGCCTTGGGGCCGCTAGAAGCAGAGCCTGGTTGAGGCCGGGCCGTAGCCGCAGCGCGCCATATGGACGAACGTTTTTTTGTCGTTTCAAGCCTATTTTTTCCACCCATTTAAATTTAGGGTTACAAGTAGGCAAACAGATTCAAACTCACCACTGTACACACTCTGGGATAAAGAGTGTGTACATATGAAGTGTTGTCACACAAAATAAAACAAACATTTCTACAGTATAATAGCATTTCTATTCCTTCCTTCCTCTTCATATACCACTGTGCTATCTGTTTCATTCAGTAGCACATAGGACTATAATTGAACACTATTATATTAAGTATTTACTGGACAATACAAACTACAAACAATACACCTGGACAAAATAACTGAACCAGCCAACCAACAGCAAAGGGGCTCTAATTTGACTATGATGGCATGAATTACAAGGGACCAATAATGAAATGTTTACTTTATCAATGTACTGTATATTCCTCCCAACTACAGCAATTTTGAACTTATACAGCCACGACAAAGCACTACCATAAAATAAATAAAATGAAAAATATAGTTTGTCAGTGTCACTGAGAAACTAGTCTTGCAAACATGACACTAGAGTCAGAATCGCCACTTAACTAGCAGCATTGATTCCCCAATAGTTGTCATGTTTTACACGTGTCTAAAAGGGCTTTTATTTATTTGCGCTGGCCTCTCTTTTCTCTGGAAACTATAGCTGGCCTCTCTTTTCTCTGAAAACTATAGCCCCGTTGTGCGATCTCTCATCTTCGATGGCAATGCTGTCTGCAGTGGTCGGGCAACGGGACTTTGAAAATAGCACGTACGGTTTCTGACCCCACAATGTCGCAACTCTACTAGATGGCATGATTCTACCCAGCGCAGCCTGGGTAGAGTAGCTATGTAAGCCTGGAGTACAGACAGAGCAACGCTAACACCGTTCACTTCATGGACCAAGGGGGACAACAAACAGCTCATTTGAGGCTACTCACCACAGCTCGACGTGCTGCCTTATAAGCCATGCATCCGCCCGTATCGGGCTATAGAAAACGGCTCCGCTGTCATTATTTATCAAACCGAACGCAGTCCTTGGTAAAAAGGCAAAGTTTTCTTTTCCCTACGTGTGTTTGTAAACAAGGAGCGGTGGACGCCATGACAGGATCTCGCCCGTACTGCAGCCAATGGCGTCATTGCATTTTGTCAGATTGACAGTTCAGCGACAAATCAGAATGAACTAAACTGCACGGGGGGAGGGGCGTGTTTCAGTGTGCATATCCGGTTCCTCTTTGCTATTCTGTGCAAAGGGCAAAGCCAGTAGGTTAAACAGGATCTCAGCAATCAGCAGTCAATAGTAACAGACTGTTCTCCCGCAAATGCTTTTGGTTGCCAGGTCGGCATTTGACGGGGGAACTCGCGGGCCAAATTAACATTAAACGTTCATATTAAGGTGGGGGCCATAAAATATCATCTCGGGGGCCGGAAATGGCCCGCGGGCCGGCAGTTTGAGACCACTGCTTTAGAGCTTAGAGATGTTGTGTGGACATGATAAAAAAAAGTTCCCCAATTCTGTATTTCCTAAAAAATGGAGGTCTGAAAAAATCATTAACACGGTGAAATACATCTGATGACATCACCAAGATGTATTTCACCATGTTAATGATTTTTCTTTCAGACCCATTTTTCCTGAGAGGGTAGAAATAGAACCAAATGGACCCTAGCGGGTCCATTTGGTTCTATTTGTACCCTCTCAGAAAAAAAATTGAAAATGGGTGGAATTCCCCTTTTAGTTCGTTCAAACTTAGTTCGTTCGTTCAAACTTGGCCCGCAGATTTGTTCAGTTTTAAATTTTGGCCCACTCTGTATCTGAGTTTGACCGTGCTTTAGAGACTATCAACGGTAGTTGTGGAAGTTACTGTATTTACAGTCCCCAGCAAAACCCTGTTCAGTCCTCACTAGCGTCTTGACTTGTTCACTCTTATTTTCAGAAAAAAAAGAACAAAACCATTAGAGAAGTGTGGAAAGTGCACACGATTTTTCTTTATCTTTAAAAACAGCTTCGTGAGCAACTTCTGGGGGAAGTTAATAAACCACAAGTCCTGCCTTTTGTCTCTCTGGGGTACCATGTCTCGAGACTTTCATATCGCAGCGCAAATGTAAGCCTGGAGATCGAGGCTAGAGCTGCATACAGTAGCAACGGTTGCTAAACTATTCGGATTGGCTTAGGACAGGGGTTTTCAACCTTTTTCATCCCAGGGCCCACCATTTATTCAGAATTTGAGCCACGGACCACCACTTGAGGACATTTCAGCCCCACACAGACCCCAAAACCAAAGATTTCTTTTGCTTCTATCCATGACCATTAATCTTTTAGTTGTGTAGACTTGGGGCTAATTCAGGTGATGAATATTTTAACTCTTGAGAGTGTAAAAATGAAACCAAATGGTCCCGCAAGGGTCCATTTGGTTTCATTTTTACGTTCTCAAGAGTTACATCTGGTTAAACAACTTAGCTGGGGACCACCTGGAACCCTCTCAGGGACCAATGGTGGTCCCTGGACCACCTGTTGAAAACCCCTGGCTTAGGACAATGCTCAGGCGCACAGCCAGGGGTGGACGGACACACACAGCACAGCCATGAAGTGGTTGCAGCACTTAACATAATAAATACAAACAAATAGTTAGCCTACAGCTGGTTCAGCATCCTCTGCATCTCCTCGTTGATCTGATTGGCCGACGTGCTGCACGAGTCATCGTCCTTGGCTCCGCCCACCTCGCCCTCGGACACGCTGCTCTGGTCGTCTGTGTCCGCTCCCTTCACGGCCGTGGTCCCCGCCGGGCCGCTGAGCCTCCTGGGACGGCGGGTCAGGGTGGACGGGGGTGTGGCCACCTGCTGGAATACAGGGTAAGGGTGAGAGACAGAGACAGAGAGAGAGAGAGAGAGAGAGAGAGAGAGAGAGAGAGAGAGAGAGAGAGAGAGAGAGAGAGAGAGAGACAGAGACAGAAGCCACATTTCCATAAAACCTTTGCGAAAATAGGAAGAGTATGTTAGTTAAGTCGAAAAAAGAAGAGCGAATTGTCCGCTGTTTCCATTAACTGAGGAAATGCGACTAGTGGGAGTCTAGGGAAAACAAAATAGGTTCATGAAACAAGCAATAGGTGGTACAGTTTTGCCAGTAACGTGATACGTATGGTTATTATTTTACATATATTTTTATTTTTGAAATTAATTTAGGCTTTACACACGGACTGCCTGCTTTATTCCTATTGACCTATAGGTCCGTTGTGCTGTGCAGAGGCTGTTCTGGCTCTGCTAGTAGCAAAAACAATAATTAATATAGCCTACAATCCTAATACATAATCTACACAACTCACTGTTTTCCTGAACCGGAGCGCTTGTGAGACTCGGTAGCCTACTGATTTGGTGTGTCTACTTTGTGATATTGTAGACTACATCATGTTATCTGCAGCGTGACATGTGCGAGGGAAAAGTTTTGAACATTATTAACGGAATAATATCTATAAGGGCAGAGCCCGGTCATGTAAAACAGCTGTTTATGTCTGTTATCACTTGCGTGTCTTAGCTATCATGCATGATGATACAGTACAGCCTACTGTAAATATAGGAATATATTTTCATGAACAAACGCGATGGGTGTCTGAACGTTTTGGCCATGTACGTGTCCCCTTGGCTTGGATGTCTCTGTGCGCACGGCCCTCGTCCGTTTTGAGCGGTTTTGTGGAAATATACCCGGTAACTTATATTAACAAATAACAATGCTCTCATCGGCAGACCAGAACTCTTCAAATGCGCTATAATGCGTGCCAGTGCTTTTCAATACAAAGTATTTTCGCAAGCTGTTTCCATACCTCATTTGCGCATTAGACTCTTTCGATACGCTCCAAAATACGGCACCTTTCAGCGAGAAAATATTTTTTGCGCAAAATGGAAACTTATTCGCATTTTGAAGTGTTTCCATTCAACATTCTCTTCGCAAGAGCCGTTTTTGCGCAAAAAGAGGGCTTATGGAAACGTGCCTAGAGAGACAGAGAGAGACAGAGAGAGAGAGAGAGAGAGAGAGAGAGAGAGAGAGAGAGACAGAGACAGAGAGACAGAGAGAGACAGAGAGAGAGAGAGAGAGAGAGAGAGAGAGAGAGAGAGAGAGAGAGAGAGAGACAGAGAGAGAGAGAGAGAGAGACAGAGAGAGAGAGAGAGAGAGAGAGAGAGAGAGAGAGAGAGAGAGAGAGAGACAGAGACAGAGAGACAGAGAGAGAGAGAGAGAGAGAGAGAGAGAGAGAGAGAGAGAGAGAGAGAGAGAGAGAGAGAGAGAGAGAGAGAGAGAGAGAGAGAGAGAGAGAGAGAGAGAGAACTTCTCGAACGTGACAACAAGAAGGGAGGGGCTGGAAGGGGTGAGGTCCAGTGTTGCCAACTTGGCGTATTTGGCGCTATATTTAGCGCTCTTTCCGCCCCCTCTAGCTCCAAAATTTGTGAAAAACTCCTGGCGGAAAATCTAGTGCTTTTTGGCTGGTGAGTTGGGGTGAAATTGATTGACAGGCGCCAGAGATAAAACCCTCATTTTTCACCATTTCTCCTCCTATGACAGTGGTTTTCAACCAGTGGTCCCCAGGCTAAATGATGGATAGTTGGTTAACCAGATGTAACTCTTTGAGAGCATAAAAATGAAACCAAATGGACCCTTACGGGTCCATTTGGTTTCATTTTTACACTCTCAAGAGTTAAAATATTCATCATATGAATCAGCCCAAGTCTACACAACTAGAGAATGTAGAAGATTAATGGTCATTTAATGGTCATATTCCCTTCCAGGCAAGCATCTAGCGCATTCTAGTGCATTTTGGAAGTGCCACTAGTGCATTTTGGATTTTGGCAGTTGGCAATACTGGTGAGGTCTGTACCTGGAAGATGTGGATCATGTCCTGGCAGTTCCTCTGCTGAGCCACGTCACAGAGCCTGGCTGTGATGTCGATGCGACGGCAGATGTCCATGTCCACCTTCATGGCCTTCTCCTGGATCTTACTGTCCAAGTCCGACAGGTTCTGGTTGGAGGACACAGAGACACAGAGAGAGAGACATTTGTCACAAGAAGGGATGCTATAGTTTCTGTGGTTAAGCGAGTAATCAATTAGAGAATGAGAACTCTTTCTATCTGAAATGTTGCATTGGGCCCAAGAAAATTGTCCATCCATCCCACCCATACATCTTTAAAGGGGAATTCCACCCATTTTCAAAATTTTCCTCAGAGGATACAAATGTGAACCAAATGGACCCTAACGGGTCCATTTGGTTCCATTTGTACCCTCTCAGGAAAAAGGGGTCTGACAGAAAAATCATTAACATGGTGAAATACATCTTGATGATGTCATCAGATGTATTTCACCATGTTAATGATTTTTTCAGACCTCCGTTTTTAGGAAATAGGAAATAGAAATTAGGAACTTTTTTTTATCATTTCCACACAACATTTCTAAGGTATATTAATGAATGTTGAAAATGGGTGGAGTTCCCCTTTAACCGCTTATCCATAGTCAGGTAGTAGGGCCAACAGCTCCACCAGAGAGCTCCAGAGCAACATTAGTGGCCTCCTCTTGGGGGATCCTGAGACGATCCAAGGCCAGTGGCCGGGGGGGGTCTACTCCCAGGGTTACGTGCCTCGCGGAAAACTTCCCTAGGGCGACGCCTGAGAGGCATCCTAAGCAGATCCCGCCTAAGCTGGCTTCTGTCCAGGTGAAGCAGCTACTCTACTCTCCCCATATCTCCGAGGGAACTGTGTCCATCCATAAATGAAGATGCAGTGCTCTACTGTACCCTCCAGGGGTCTCTGTATACTCACATTACTCATGAGACCCTTGAAGAGCACCAGCTCAGCCTTCAGCTGTTTGACTCTCAGAGCCAACTCATCCTGACACACCTCACTCTCCTGAAGATCCTGCACGCACGCACACGCACACGCGCACACGCACGCGCACACACACACACACACACACACGCACACGCACACACACACACACACGCACGCACACACACACACCATGAAGAAAAACATAAATTATTCATAAGTGAATAGGTGTTAAATATTACAGTGTGTCTGCATTTTAGAGCACGTCTGCAGCAGTGATGCATTAGTCGGGTTATTTCTGACCCGTGACCGTCCGAACCCGGGCTGCTTGGCACGAGCCCTGTCCCTGGACGTGCTCATATTGTATTATTTTATTTAAACTTGATTTAGCCAGCTACTGTAGGAGTAGAGGCCTTTTCTAAGAAAGGCAGCACAATGTATTACACGTATTCGATCAGTAATAATAGATGAGAATGTTAACAATATGATAAAGAATGCAATGCCACGTGTCGTCAGGGGAGAAGAGAGTTTCTGACAATATCATCACTTACTGTCATGTGATAATAGCCTGGGTTTGTAGATTTCTACTATACAGAGTATGTACAGTAGATTAAAAAAAATATATGTTCTTCTAAAATTACTTCTAGTACCCTGCAATAGGTGAAGGTCAACTACATGAGGACATCTCAGGGTTGTACATGTTCTAGCAGAACCCTGTACAAAATGCTAATATATGTTGTATTTGCAGGAGAATTGACAAATCAACTTTATTTCAGTCCCTGCATACTGTAAGTCAATGATCAATAATACCCATGTCAATGTCAAGTCATGATTCCACTTCAATTGCCAGAGTAATCGTTCTGAGGATATATGATGACAGAGTTCAATGATTTTTAAATAATCTCCATCAGTCCCTGTTTATGGAAAATGTGTTTGGCCAGGTGCCGCATAATTATGCAGAATCTCACTGGACATGATGAGCAAATACAGATCGATAGTTCAACACAGGGAGGAGATGGATGGGCCTGGGATAGTCGTGATCTTGTAAATCATCTATTTTTAGCGAGTGAAGCAAGCGTATGACAGAGCATAAATTATGCATTGCCAACATCGATGTGGTTTCCACAGTAACCACAGTAAGTTGGACGATGTCTGAATACACAAATGATCACTTCCAAACCAGCCTGATGTTGGGACCCTGATATAGCACTGAGCTGGGACAAGGTGCACTGCAGGCAGACGAAGGGTTCTGAACAGCATAATGGAAGGTCAGCCTTTAAGACCATTATGTGAGCAGATTTGACTTTGGGGCTGCCATTGTGCAGCACCCAGCTTTTCACCAGAGAAGAAAATTAGTAGGAAATTACTTTCGAGAACATATATATATGGGACATACACGTCAGAGCTGAGGTCGAATGTACTGTAAGTGAAATACTTAAGCGTGTAACTGTTAAGAGTACGCAGAAGTGAAACTTTTCATGCATGTTTTCTCTATTCGCTGCACATTACTCTATGAGCGATATCTCCAAAACTGGTGAGTCAAATGGAACAAACAATAGGTCAATTTGAAGCTCTGATTTCCTGATTCCCTAAAAAAAATATTGAGATAAAAACGTCCATTTGGCAGCCCCTCATTCAAATCTCTTCACATTATTTCAGAAGTAAATGTGTTTGCCTGTAGTCGACATAGAGAAACATCTAGGACACTTGGAGCAGTGGACCGTGGTAATGTGCTTTTTCAGCACCATGGAGAGAGGCACAGAAACACACAGTCAGTACCATTAATATAAGCCACATTCACTGTGCTGTTTACTCTTGATTTTCCAAACGTCCCACACTGAGGCACCGATCACTGTTTGATTCAGCCTCTCAGACCCAAAGTATAGAACAGGGGTGCCCAAAAGGTAGATTGTGATCTACCAGTAGATCACACAGACCGTGCAGGTAGATCACAACAGTTCCCATAGATTGAATGAAACAAAATGGACCCTTATGGGTCCATTTGGTTTCGTTTTACCGCTCTCAAGAGTTAACACTCTCAAGAGTCCACGCAATTAGAAAATGGAGAATAATTGTTATTTTGACCAATGTTTTGCCAGTTCTCTTTCACAATTGTGGACAAAAGCGTGACAGTTCTTAGTTTTGGGTGCAAGAGACTAAACTCAACATTACAAACCGTCAACTCAAACCCCAAATACTGTTTTCAAACGTCAGTAGTAGCATATACAAGAAAACCTTCCAATTCTCTCCCTCCATTTTTCATTATAAGTGCATTATTTCTAAACACTATAACAGTGAGTAACACCACCACCACTATTTCAAAGCACAAACTTTCTAGGGGCTTTGAAATGGATTTTCAGTAATGGAATAATCACATTTTTGATGTGTAGATCTTACTGAGCTGCTCATTTTGAAAGTAGCTCTCAAGTCAAAAAAGTGTGGGCACCCCTGGTATAGAACATAAGAAGACAGCAGGCAAACATTGATCAAAATAATGTCCTACATTGTGTAGACAAATGAGTCCATGCAGATGTCTAACTATAATTTAAGTGTAAAATTAAGCTGTATTTGAAGCCCTGCCCATAGGTAGGGGATCCCCTCCCCATATTTCTACCAGAAGCAGCTGACGGCTGATTTCGCCCTTCTGCACAGATCTACAGATACTTCCTGTTGTTCTATGACGGTGTGTGTGTATGTTGTTCTAAAACCCAGTAGTGAGGGTCTACTGTACCTCCTCCAGTTCAGCCACCTTGTCCTGCAGGTCTACTCTGGCCGTATACTCCTCCTCCCATCTGAAACACACACACACACACACACACACACACACACACACACACACACACAACACACACACACACACACACACACACACACACACACACACACACACACACACACACACACACACACACACACAGTTAGTGTCATCATGGCACTTACAAAACAAGGGAATGGACAATTATTTGTCGAAACATCCACTGGGCTGCCTGACTGCTGTAGCATTCACTGCATGGAGCTGACTGTTGTCTGTTGCCAGATGACATACATATCTTCCTATTTGTTGCTGGTACTGTTCCATAGTAGATCTACAAATCTGATTTTCCTTTGTGATACTTTTGAGAAAGATTTCGTAAAACCTCAGTTTGACCTCAGCGTGGTAGGGGGAACAACAAATATCCATCGGTTACCACTCTCCATGACCTGCTGATTTCTTCTCAGGAAGGGATTATGCAATAGCAGACCATGAAGTATGCACTAACCCTAAATCCCTCAGAACTCCTCAACAGGAGTTATGTAAGACCATGAAGCATGCATTACGTACAGTAGACTACACTGCAGAGTCCTGAG
>CM076970.1:47014419-47156688 GCA_039105355.1 Benthosema pterotum
GTCCCATGGGCCGGTCAGAGTCAGCCAAAGGGCCGCATTTGGCCCCCGGGCCGCATAATGCCCAGGTATGATATATACCATACCATATAGACATAAACACATAAACTTGAGGGAACATGCTGGGTATTCACCCATTTTCAACTATTATTCTTCACATAGTAGTGCCGAGGACTGATATGAAGATGGGTTGAACTTTTCACTAATGCTCAGTCTAGTGTGGTGTCAACTCAGTCTACACTAGCTCAGTGTACACTAGCTCAGTGTACACTAGCTCAGTCTACACTAGCTCAGTGTACCCTAGCTCATTGTACACTAGCTCATAGGAGGGCTGTGGATAGTTCAAAACCCCGCCTACCGACATCATCACGGTCGTGGTCGCCGGTCGGCGACTGTCGTCGACCATCCCTCAAAGTACTCTGATAGGCCAGCTTATGTGATGACGTTATGGTGAGGTAATTAAGATATCTCTGTGAATGTCTCTCTAAGAGATCTCTGTGAGTATCTCCTTAAGATCTCTCTAAGTATCTCTGCTCGCTCTGCTCACAAGGCCATGAGCTACTTGTGCGCAATGGGCGAGTTGGCACTCTACCGAGCACAGGCCTAGTCTTAATAATCAAACATGACTTATACGTAGCTCATGTACAGTATCTCTCTATGTATAGCTTGACTTATGGACATTATAGCTTTCATTATAGCATGCTAACATTACAGGAATAGAAAGCCTGCTTGTATTAGCTTGGATTCCCCATTGATGGTGTCACTGGTAGGCTAGGGTCTCTGAACAGGTTTCTTTAACTTCCAGCCCTAACAAAAGTCTGAAACCTTGAATTAAGATTTCTAATCAGCATGCAATCTAATCCACAATGCTTATGTTTAGGCAGGACTAGGACACGCAAGGACATTAACTCCTTGACTGTTTTACCACGACTTTTTGGGTGATTGATTATTCTGTTGTCTGTTCATCACCCAAAAAGTCGTTTTGGGTTTTGTTTTATTAACAAGCTCATTAACTCACTGCACACCACCTGATGAAGTCCTTTAAGTGGTGATTGCACTACAAAACCCCAAAACACCTCACACACTTTACAACTATCATTAATAAATGATAAATTGTATAACTTTAAATGCATTTATCTCTGAATGAGCCCTGGAAACAGTGAAATGTGAAAATACGGGCTGCTTTGTCAAATGTATTAAAAAAACAAAACAAAACTGAAACATATCAACTGATTTTATTTCTTCCCTTAAAGTAGACACCTTAAGCTGTCTTTGGAGCTCATTCATTTGCACAACTTCACAACAGAGGATTTTCTATAAATTATTTAGTTGCTATTGAACCTAATGGGAGCGAGCCTAGCTTTTCTGCTAATCTGTCAAAGAGTTAACAAAACATGTTTTTTGATAGACGAATCGAATGCTTTTTTAGTCAAACAATTTTTGTGCGATTTTTTGTGCCTGCATATTACACTACTGTAACCCAGTTACAGTACGACATGAAAAATAAGCAATCAACCAACAATCAGTCCCAACACCACAGCACACCACCAATACAGTTTGTCTGCTGTAGAAAAATTAAAACTATATATTAAAAATGAGTGTTAGCAAATAACGAATAGTGAATTAATAGTCAAATAGTGGTTTGCTAGTCAAATAATCGAGTAATCGAATATTTAGTTAATGCCCTAGGACACGCACGCACGCACGCATGCGCACACACACCACACACACACACACACACACACACACACACACACACACCACACACACACACACACACACACACACACACACACACACACACACACACACACACACACACACACACACACACACACACAGGCCAACAACTTAAGGGATAGCCTGCAGAGGATGATGACGCTCAAAGGAAGGATGTGTCATCATTTCTCTGTTCTTTTTCAGGTGGAGAAATCAACCACTTGGGCCCTACAACACTATGTACTGACCCTAACCCTGCACATCAGCAAAAAAAAACAGATCTACCAGCTCACAACAGCATGTCATGGTGCAATGCGAAATGCATAATTATAGCATAGCATTAAGGTAGGTAACAGAGGCAACTTTAGTGTGTACAAACTCTCAAACTCAGATTTGTTTGAAAACAGAATCCTCCACTCACCTCCACTCTATTGGTTCATTACAAATCTGCTTGAGACTGCTGTGCTGTGATTGGCAAAAACCCTTCCTCACCCCACACAACCCCCTCTACCTCACAAATTAGCAACGCCTTTCCTGAGCCCGACAAATGTGTTTTTTTTTTTTTTTTCCAAGATTTGTTGACAACAACAAAGTTCCGGACTGAAGCAAGTGTCTGTCTGCAGGGAAACAGCTGCAGCATCAAAGTAGAAGCCCCGTAGAGGGGGAAAAAAGAAAAAAAATATAGCTATATATCTAATTTGATTTTTGGCCTAAAAGTTGCCTCTATTACCTTTAAAGGGGAATTCCACCCATTTTCAACATTTTTTCTGAGAGCGTACAAATGCAACCAAATGAACCCTAACGGGTTCATTTGGTTCCATTTGTACGCTCTCGGAAAAAAGAAGCGTCTAAAGAAATCCATTAACATGGTGAAAATACATCTTGATGATGTCATCAAGATGTTTCACCATGTTAGTGGTTTTCTTCAGACCTCCATTTCTTGGGAACACAGAATGGGGGAACTTTTTTATCATGTCCACCCAACACCTCTATGGTATACTAATGACATATTAGAATGTTGAAAATGGGTGGACTTCCCCTTTATAGACTCTGCACTTCATACTGTCTTTACCCAAAAGAGGCACTCTTAGAGCTGTGACCTCCTTGTCCGATCTTTAACTATCGACAGCAAGTTACAAGTTGTGATCGAAGCTGCACAAATCCCTCTGCGGTCACTATAGTGTCCAGTGGAGATGCTGTACTAATCCCAGTGTGATCTGCATGCTGCGCTATGCAGGAAGTATCTGGACGCTATCATCCCTGTATTGACATTGACAGGTGCTGGTGGGCATGTCAACGAGGGTGATGATGCTCTGCAGCAGTGGTTTTCACTTTTCAACCATTTTTATTCTGCATATACTGTAAGCCACAACAACACATTTTTTTCCAACAAGTTCCTTTCCTCATTATCAGGCACCATGGACAACCAGGATTCATTTAGATTTTGATCTAAAATGTATGTTATGCGTTATCATTCTTGGTTGAGATTTTGCTTTACTGATGTTGGCACCACTGGAGAGATAACAGGCCGTCTTGTAAATGCAGTAATCTGAATTTTTAACAATAATAATTGTTAAAAATTGTTAATAATAACCGTACTCTTGAGAAATCAAATAAAGATCTAGAAAAGTTCAGCAGCTACAGGCTAAAGACTATACTTTCACAGAAAAATGAGACACATGTGAGAACAGGTGATCTCAATTCTTGTGGAGGAAAATTGAGATTCACATTTGAGCAGGGGCGGATGTAACATGCCCATTTGGGGGGGGGGGGGGCAATAGAACATGTTGGAGGGGTAAGAGAAAATGGTATGGGGGCGGCTTCATCGCCTGTGTCGCGCAGCCGCACCCATACCATTTTCAGTTACAGGACTTTTATTAGTCAAGTAAAGCATCAATAATAACATCAGTTGTTGTTGAAGTTGCAACAGACACGCAGCAGAGAGTTTTCTGTTTTCAATGATGAAATGCTGTTGGTTTAGTGGTGAGACAACTGTAGTTAGTTAGTAGTAGTAGTGTTTCACATCATTTTAAATATTAGCACTTTAATTTGAAATATCTTGGATTGTTTTGCATGGCATCGTGTTTGGGGGGGCAGACTGGGTATTTGCCTGCCCATGCCTAGATCCGCCCCTGCATTTGAGCCAGAACCATGCAGCAGTAGTTGTGCAGACTATTCATTCATAGTATGTCTGGCCAGCCTATGGAGACGAACCCTGTTCTAGACGGCGGCGCCTCAGGCACTGGTTGTAAGGTGATTAATCCCACAGGTGTACTGAGTGACTGACTGTGCATAAACAATGCATGAATCAAGATGGTTCTGAAAAACATGCGTACTCAGCAAAAACATAAAACACTCCCTGGATACATGGTTCAAAAGGGGAAGAAGTAGAAGACAAACAGGTTGCTGAATGTCATGCTCTCCATTTGACAAAACTATGATAAACTATAGTCAACAGCTGCTGTGAGACATCTCATATGATCCAAGGTATGTATCTCCGAAACTGGTGTTTGAAACTGCACATAACTGTTGAAACCGCATATGTCAAACTCAATCAGGCCAGTGAATGAATTATCTTCAGCCCAATTACCATTAGAACTGGCCCTCTGGTATATTGCAAACAGACACCATGGTAAGAAATGAATGCAACTAATCGTTTAACTTTCTCAAATCAATTGATTTACTTTCTCATTTTACTATGAAAGCTTGGTGAGGATCGCAGAACATGTAACTGAGCTTTAATAATGCATTTTCAGGTATTTTGCTATTAAGGGACATTGACGGAAAAAAAACACTTTTCCATTTTCCATTTTCCATTTTGGCCCGCTCTTTGTATTTAGTGTGACATCCATGTTTTAGAGGAAATGGGAGAGGAAAACCACAATCAATGTGACTAATAGACACAACAATAATCTGTGAGGAGATTATACCTGGTTGTAGCTTCGCACCTTCACCCACTTTATGTTGTTACAGTTGCACTTTAATGCTCTAGTCTGTTGCACTACGTCACTTATTGTTTCTTGTATTGTTTGTATTTGTCCTTTTTCTTATTGCACTTTCTATTGTCTATTGTCTTATTGCACCGGGGAACAATGGAAACATTATTTCATCCCTGTATATGTCCTGACATACACTGGAATGACAAAAACCTTGACCTTGACCTTGAAAGCAGGCCGCTTCTTATCTGACGGGAGGAGAGGTTGCAAACTTGTACATAGCACGTAGAAGGAACACATTTTTTCAACAAGTTATTTTTTCCCTCTATCAGGTGCCCCAGCCAGCCAGGATTAGTCAGGATTACTGCATGTTTTTTTTTTAGGGTAACTCCCCCTAGGGGACACACAGAAGCCCTTTTGCCAACCCAGCCTCACGTATGGGCACTGGTGATACGGAAGAGAGAACACCCCGCTCACAGCGCCCCAGCGGGAAAGAAATCTGGGACCTTCTATCTGTGAGACTTAACCACAAAGTAACCACAGGAACCGTGCTGATAAACACCCGGTATTATCTGAAATAGACACCCAAACACACACACAGACACATACTGGAGAGGCTATCACCGCTCAATTCAAAGATTGTAAAGAAAATTGTTAGAATAGACGATCTACAAGCTCACATGTTGATTCATAGTGTGAACTTGTAGATTGTTTGTACAAGCTGCAATATGCAAACGCTTGTTTTTACCAAAGTGCTAAGCCAGTGATTCATCTACAGTATTTGCCATCCTTTCTCATGCTCTACTGTTACATGTAAAATGGTGTTGTCTGTTTTTTGTGTCAAGACATAAAGCACCAAAAATAAATGTAGCCTAAAATGTACATTTCAAATGTATAGAAATCTTGCTGAAACTATATAGGGCTGGAGTGGTTAAGGTATGTTTTAGGGACCATTTCACCACTTTTCAACCAATCCACTAATAATCATGATAAAACTGCTGCTTCATCATGATCAATGTCAGCACCATGGATAGCGGCTGCAGCATCGTAATGTGTACACCCACTTCAGCACCACTGACAGCGACTGCAGCTAGCTAAATTGGTGCAGACTTTGCCACCTTTCATCATAATTGGGCGATGAATGCTTGATCACCAGCCAGTTGCTTTGGCTCTCTGCACAGGCACTGCTGTCCACAGTGAAAGGAGTGTGGGGGAGTGTGGAGTATATTGCCCATGTCCATTTTGGTTAAATGTATTTTAAATGGCGGAATGCATCCTGATTTTTTGCTGCTTTTCCCAAATAATGAATGCCTGTAATTCGTTTCTTTAAAAAAAAAAAATACCCCCATGATTTTGTAACACATTTTTTCAGCCAGTGTCAATTCCTATTGGCTCTACACACACTCCACAAACCTGGGGAGGCAGCTCTGATTGGCCCCATGCTTCCTTCTATGCATGAGGAGTCCAATCTGCCTTCTTTACACGTGACAGGTGGGAGTTCCCCTGGTTGGACGTAGTGCGTCCTACCAGATGATGCGGATGAGGAGACAAGCAGCCAGCACCCACAGCTTCCAGACACAGTGGGAATTGAACCCAGGACCTTCTAGCTGTGAGGTGACAGCACTAACCACTGTGACACTGTGTGTTTGTGTAGGACAAAAAACGTTTGTGCACACACACACCAGACAGTGGGCATTAGGAGGGCATAGCACTCGTAATCACACTTGTCATGATCATAAATTATCAAACTCGCTGCTCAGCCAACCACATCATTGCATTCTTCGCTACCAGCTGTCTATGGAAAATAAATGGTGCATTTATATAGCACCTTCATCCAAGGTGCTTTACATAGCACATCAGGAGCAATTAGGGGTTGAGTGTCTTGCTCACGGACACTTCGACAGTAACTCTGCGGGAGCAAGGGATCAAACCGGCAACCTTGTGGTTACCATCCGGTGACTCTACCCCTGAGCCTTTGCCGCTCCAGGTAGAAAATGGGGGATGTTGAAAGGACAGAATAGAAGAACATGATACTGTATTATGCAGTGAAACTCTAGTTGCTCATATATCTCTATGCCCTGTTCTGAAATGCCAGCATCAGCAGGCAGAAAACAAGGGAATCCACCAGACATATCCTGTAATAATATTTCACAGTAAATGTGAGGGTTTTGAGTCGTGTGGGTCCCCCCTCCCCTGCCCGGTCTGCTGTGGTCTGCTGCTCACTTTTCACAACACGACACACCTGTAATGTGATTCTGCACATTGTGGACGGACACAATATATGATATACACCATCTAACCACCGCCATGAGTCAAACTGTCCTGTCCAATAACACAGCCACTGGCTGGCCTGTTCCTCTGACACCACCAGCCCAACAAACTGTGTCATTGCCTGACTTACATCTGCACCATTAGCTCATGTGTTCCAGAAAGAAATGGCGGACACTGTTCTCGAGCAGCGGTGACACGTGCATGCTCAACGTGCGATGACGGCGAGGAAACTACGGGAATTGCATTGTCAGCTCTATAAAGTGCAGCACTGCAGCCTGTATGTAATGAAGAGGGAGAATGTATTGCACATTAATCAAATCTAATTGGAACTCCCAGTTGAAATGGATTCAATTTCAGTATTATACACTATGTATATAGCCTATGCCATGTGGTTTCCAGGTGGAAACCTCATTATGTCAAAAACGTTTCAGGCTTAAAATCAAAAACTAAAGTAGCAGTGATATAGCATTCAGCCTATAATCACCATATACCATGCACAACGTCTGTCTGGATATGTCCCACACTTCCAACCCACATGACTGCCTGTCTAGATATGACAAAATTTCCTTCCTACATAAATGACTACCTGCCTAGATTAGTCCCAAACCTTCCTGTCTCTGACTGCTTAGATATATCCCAAACCTTCTTACATCTATGACTGCGTTTCTAGATGTGTCTCAAATCTTTCTACTAACATGACTGCCTAGATATTATCCCAAAACGGTCTCTTCCACAGTCAAATGTGCAGTCAAAAGAAAGAAAACGCTGCTATAGTGACATCAGAATATCCCTCCCTAATCACTCAACAACAGCTGTATGGCTTCACCACCACCATCCAACTTCATCACACTTCTTACGCAAGATGAATCTTTGTAGAGCATTTAAATTGCCGGATACGAGTTGGCCAAATATTATTTTACATGTTTAATTTGCTGTTGACTGCATATTTTGTCACAGACATAGTGACGAGGCTGAGGTGTTATCATGACGTAACAGGAACTGAACCATGCCTCCGGCTGCTAGAGCTTTTGGGAAACAGAGGCCAATGCAAAGTGAACAAGTGCCTACAACTTTCTTTAAAAGCGTATGCTCTTTGTCTTAGTCATAAATCAACGGCGTGGCATTTCTGACGGCTCACAAAAATCACAGCACTCCATCTTTAACTCCAGGTCCATAATAATGATCATTACCTTCTCTTGTACTCGTCCCTCTCTCTCTTCACCTTGGACAGGACGTTGTACAGCGCCCGTATCTCCGGCGTGATGGTGTCGATCTGCACCCCGACGCCGTCCGGCTCGTCCCAGGACCCCCCAGTGGTGTTGGTGGTGGGGCCCACCCTCCCCCCCGCCGGGCCCCCTCCCCTGCGGCCGTGGTGGTTGTAGGACCACATGGTCCCTGTCCCAGGCATGAAGCGTGGAGGAGGGTTGTTGGTGGTGGTAGACATCCCTGTGCTGAGGTACTTCTCATTCATGTTGTTGTTGATGGTTCCTCCTCCTCCAAACATTCTGCTGGGGTCAGTCGGGGTCATGGGGCTGATGGGATATAACAGGATTATTATAGTTTTACCCATTTACAACGTAGACCTGAGACCAGATTATACTACTGTACATAGTCTTCTAAATTGTGACAGTTTGCTGAAATAACCTAATGTTTTGTTAGATTTTCAAACTACATGTCAAGAACCCCAAAAATTATATTAATTGGCCGCCGACCACCCTCTGAAAATATGTTGTTCCAGGGATCCTGATAGGGTGACAAGGTTATTATAGTAATGAAACTACCACCACAACTAAAACTACAGTATAACAGAATAAAATGAAAAACATTTTCATTACCTGAAATGAATAAAAACTTGAAAAGAAATACTAACTGAAACTATAGACAAAATTAACCTTGATTTTTGTTTTGTAGATTTATTTATGCCCTTCATTTTCTTACTAAATGCCATAAAAGCTATTGTGCAGGATTGATAAGGGTAAAACAAACACAAAATAAACACTAAAACTAATAATTAAAAAGTGATGCAACTCCACAAGTTTCCCGAGACCCCACAAGTTTCGTGCTCAGATGGATAGACTCGGAATCCAGGAACACAGGAACGGACCCACAAAGCTCCTTAATGAAGTGGTTAAACCACTTAAAAACTGAACTTTAGTTCAGTTTTCAACAAAATAAAACTACATAAAAATGTAGCAAACTAAAGAAAAAGATAAAATTTAAAACTAAACTATAATAATGAAATCCCAGTGCTCCTCTAACCTGCTGGGGTAACTGCAGGGGTTGGAGTTAGAATCCATGGTGGGTGTGAGTGGTGGGTTCAGGCTGTTGGCCAGCAGAGAGGACGTCCGGCTGGGATCGAAGCCTTGCAGTGAGGGGGTGAGTGTGGGGGACAGGAGGAGGTGTCCCACCCCTCCTCCTCCTCCAGGCCCAGACAGGTAGTAGGGCGGGTTGTTGTTGGCGTTGTTGTTGTGGAGGGCGATGGACCCCGGCCGCACCGGCAGGGTCCCCACGAAACCCGTCTGTACGCCCACGTCCCGACGGTTCGATGCCCGGCTCTCCTCGTTGTGGTCCAGAGCCTGCTGGAGCTGCTTCTCCAACGCCTTGTTACGACGCTCCAGTTCATGCACCTGATTGGAATGATTGAGTGATTGATTTATTAATTGATAATTGTTTGATTCACTGATCCATTCATTCATTCATTAAATTTACAATACTAGCAGTGAGCCCAGTGTGTCTGATGTCGTCATAGATGATACTTCCTGGATTACATTACAATTTAGGCTGCTGAAAGTAACAAGTTAATTAGTTAAATTAATTTTATTGATTAATCTGATTAAAATTTAACACAATTAAATCATGTGCACACTTACGCAACCCACCATTTTCTCATTGAAAGAAATGGATAGAGCAGGGTTTTACGGAGACATATAGCTGTGCGTTTCCCTGTAACATAGTTCGAATGGTGATTATTCATGATTAAATTAATTTTGAAGCTGTGATTTATTTGAGTAAATTTTTTAATCATTCAACAGCCCTAGTTAAAATCTAAATTATCTACACCCACGTTACACACATAAAGACCCCAAGGAAACTGTTCTAAATCTTCTAAATGCCATTAACACATCCCATATATTTTGGGCAAAAAGGTGTCATAAATGTTTGCAGAAAACAGGACAACAGGAAAGTGCAATACATTTCAAGATAGTGGTCCTATTTCTACCAGTGACTTGTGCTGCATTCACACAGGCAGATGAAAAAGATGCAAAGCTACAACATAGAACTGTAAACACAGCATTATTTATAGCCGTTGCAGCCTTTCACAGCAGCTAAAAACAGCAAATGCATCGTAGCTTCTTCAGGTCGCAGCTGCTATCACAATTTTTATGTAGCCTGTTCTCATGCCATATTACAATTACATATCTGCCCTGTGCATTTTCCAGGGGTCCTTCCTCTCTCTAGCTTTGTGTGACTGGCTGTGTGTACCACTAAAATGTTTTACTTTTTATTGAGGCCAGTTTTGAGTCGCAGTAAAGGAATGGCACAAATAAAGTTGTTGTAATGCTACATTGTGCTGTAATGTGCTATAATTTTCTCAGATCTTATACTGTTTATGAGAATGATGTCACTCTTAAAATAATCCTTTGAAATATGACGCTGTACTGGGCTTTCATTAAAGATTAATCTGGGCCTGATACGATAAAAGTATAATGCTATCAAACCTATAGGCTACCACTTCAGCCCTATACTCATTTTGGACATTTGAGCAGATCTACGAGCTCACAATGCAACATTTTGAAAACTTTAAATGGGACATTCAGTCTGCATGTATGCAGAATCAAAACCCCATCCTTTGGGGCGGGGTTTGGTTACTGTCCAATCAATGCTAATCCAAATATTTTAGCAACTGTTGCTATGCAGATCAAGCTTTACTCTTCTCATGTGCCTATTGAACAAGGACAGATTGGTGAAGGGTTAATATAACAGTGTTATATTATGATGCAGTATATGTGTTGTTATATTATTGGACCAGAGTCCAAATGCCATAAGTAGGACGTTAATAGTTGGCTAAAGCTCTCTAATTTCCTACAAGATGTGTTTGCCTATGAAAATAACATTAGAAGTATCCCCTATACTAGTGTTAGTAGGCTGCACCAGATGTAGGCAACCTTTGAGATGAAGTTAAGGGATTTTATTTTCTTGATAGTCGGCATGCCATATCGACATTACAATTAATTATGACACCACATAAAAATGACACATTTCCATCTGATTTTGCTTGTTCATACACACAGCAACCTTTATGTTTGCTATTCTTCTTTAGAAGTATTTTCTTTCAGGATGTAAGATATTATACTCCATTATCATCATTGCCACTGTTTCCCCGGTCAGAGTTCAATGATTATGACTTGATTTAATATAGAATTATGTGCAGGATGCATTAAAGATGTGATTGGACTGAATGAATGGTACACATTTTGTGTATATATTTAAATTTAAGGGAAAACCCATGTCTTACACACATATTATGCCAGTGCGCCAGTGATCACGATCTGAAATGCCAATGTTGGCACCTATGCTTAAGGTTGCCTACCCCTGGCCTACACTACATGCAGGGGTTTTCAACCAGTGGTCTGGGGACCACCAGTGGTCCTTGAAAGGATTCCAGGTGGTCCCCAAGCTAAATGATGGAAAGTTGGTTAAAATATTAACTCTTTGAGAGTGTAAACAGATGATTCATCATCTGAAATCTACACAACTAGAGAATGTAGAACAGGGGAGCCCAACCAGTAGATCGGGATCTACCGGTAGATCTCGGCCTGATCACGAGTAGATCTCGGGAGATGTGGAGGGGAAAGAAAAAATAATAGGGTGAAAAGAAAAAAGAGCGATTTTCGTGTGTGTGTATGTGTGTGTCTGTGTGTCTGTCTACGAAGCGGCTCATTTGGAGCATTGTTGTCTGCAGTCTGTGAATTCTGCCAACAGTATTGTTCTGCAACTTATAATGGACTATTCTGGACTGTTCTTATCATGATTGCATTTGCAATGGCAGTGTTTGACCAAGTCTGTTGTACTTATATTGTACTGTTGTAGGCCTACTTATGTTATGACAAGTCTGTTGTACTTTATGCTTATATGGACATAAAGTAAAGTGGTAAAACAAAGTAGTGTTGTGTTGTTGTGAAGTTACTGCAGGCTGGCAACGATGCGTGTGGTTTGAATTGGACTGGTAGATCCCGGAGGGGTTGGCTGCTGAAAAGTAGATCTTGGGTCAAAAAAGGTTGGGCACCCCTGATGTAGAAGATGAATGGCCATTTTGATTGATCTGTATGTTTGACTGTTTTGTTTACAAAATCCAGCCTGGTATTGTGGACAAAAGCAAAAGAGATCTTTAGTTTTGGGGTCTGTGGAGCTAATATGTCATCAGATGGTGGTCCGTGGCTCAAATGATGAATAAATAGTGGGCCCTGGAATCAAAAAGGTTGGAAACCACTGCACTACAGTACCAAGTCAGCAGAAATAACATCCACTTATTTCTGCTGCAATAACTAACATCACACCAACTAGGATTTTCTAGTTGGTGTGACAGTGATGGGCCTAAATAAGGGAAGGCCTATCACTGTCACACCCAGGGGCGGATTGGCACATATTTTCCCACCGGGACAATTTTGCCTTTGCCAGGCCACCCTGGGGGGAGTAGCTGGTTAACCAGATGTAACTCTTTGAGAGCGTAAAAATGAAACCAAATGGACCCTTGCGGGTCCATTTGGTTTCATTTTTACACCCTCAAGAGTTAAAATATTCATCATGTGAATTAGCCCAACTTAATTTACACAACTAGAGAATGTAGAAGATTAATGGTCATTTTGAAATGTATGTTCCAGGCGAGCATCTAGCACATTCTAGTGCATTTTGGAAGTGCCACTAGAGCATTTTGGATCATGGCAAAAAAAAAAAAAAAAAAAAACTGTCCAGGCCACTAGGTGGCACAGGCCACCGGGAAAACTCCCTGTACTCCAGATGGCCAATCCGCCCCTGGTCACACCAACTAGAAAATCCTTTGTTTTGCGTCTGAACTGAGGCTAAACTCAGCATCAAAGTGAAAGTCAAAGGGTCGTCCGTGGATAAAATGCAGAGTAAATAGTGGGGCCTGGTATGAAAAAGGAACTTGAAAACCACTGGTTTGGATCATTGGTCAGTGACATCATACCTTGGCCAGGAAGCATCTGAACCTCAGGTTGAGGGTCTTCAGGACGCTGATGTTAGACCCCAGGTCATTGCGCAGGGCCATGGCGGCGGGCGGGTGGGGGTTGGACCCTCCCCCAGGCGGGGCCGTGGTGGCGGCTGACCCCCCGATCATCACCCCTCCACCTCCGCCTCCACCTCCTCCTCGGTGGTACTGGTGGTGGAGGAACGGGCTGCCGAGGTGGTGCAGGTAGGAGGATCCCGTCACCAGGTCCAGACCCGAGGAGCTCCAGCCGTCCGTGTTCTCCCCGCCGAGCTCCGCGTCCCCATCCCCGGCCGGGGGAGGAGGAAGCACCGGCCCCGGGCCGCCCGTCAGCTGCTGGTGCTGCTGGGACAGGTACTGGCCGCTCTCCGCCGCCACCAGTCCCAACGGGTTCATGCTGGAGTAGGAAAATCTGAAGTGCTCCAAATCCGGCATGAATAACACCTCTTTGGTCAACTCCCCCTAATGCAGTCTGGTTGTTGTCAGGTTAAAGAAAATATAGAGATTATGGATCTGAAAACCTCCTCCTCCTTCTCCTCCCTCCGATGAAAATCCTGCGCACCTGCTGCTGCTGCTGCTGCAGTGTAGTCCAAACGTTTAGGAAACAGTTGCGATCATCAGAAAGAATAATTTTACGCAGAATGCAGGTCCCCAGTCACCTCGACGATGTTAGAATAACAGCAGCTGAAGTGCAGCTACTAAACTCAGTCTTGCAGAGAAGAGAGGAGAAGAAAACTGAAGCAGAAGAGAGGAAAGCAGCAGTAAACCTGCATGCAGAGGAGAAGGAGAGGAGAGGAGAGGAGAGGAGCAGTAACTTGCCCCGCACAGAGTAAAAGAGAGGAGAGGAGAGCAGCAGTCAGCCTGCACTATGCCTTGCACAGCACAGCAGAACACACAAACAAGTGCACGACTGCGGCGTTTGGCTACCGTAGAGGCAGGAATAGATGCGCAGCAGAAAGTCTGTCTGTGTGGTGGTGGTGGTGGTGTGGCTGGGAGCCAAGGACTGTAGGGAGAGAGTGCTGATAGGGAGAGAGAGTGATATGCCAAGCATATAAGGTCACAGAGTCCATTCAATAGTTTTAGGCTATATCCAGCTTTGGGGGTTTGTGTAGACACAAAAAATGTGTAAATGCTATTGAATACGAGGGTAAGTTTTAAGTGGACACAAATTATCATTGGTAGGTATGGGAGAAGGATGATAATAGCACCCCTCACTTCACATGGGTCAGTGATTGTTTTTTTTTTTTATATATGCATTTTCATATACAGTTACTGTATGCTGATATCAATAACCTTTCAATGTCATTGCCTCAAACCTGACTCACCGTGCCAGTAGTGAGTCAGTCACACAGGTGAGTCATATTAGGCTTTTCCAGTTGGAAGGAAAAAACGTAAGTAGCATACAGTATTTGTAATATACCAGGGTGATGATAGAAGTCTGTTTATGATTTCCAGTTATCCCACACATTGTGTCTATGTTTCTGTGGAGTCAAAGGTTTGCTCCTCCTCATAGGCTATGTCAGTAGTTTTCAACCGTTCTCATGCCAGGGCCCACCATTTATTCAGAATTTGAGACATTTGAGGACACTTTAGCCCCACAGACAACCCCACAAACAAACAAAACTGTCAAACATACAGATCAAAATGACCATTAACCTCTTACATTCTCTAGTTGGGCTAATTCACATGATGAATATTTTAACTCTTGAGAGTGTAAACGCTCTCAAAGAGTTACATCTGGTTAACCAACCTTCCCTCATTTAGCCTGGGGACCACCTGGAATCCTCTCAAGGACCACTGGTGGTCCCCGGAGCACTGGTTGAAAACCACTGTGCTAAGTGGTTATATATGCAACTGTGGTTCAGGAGGTAGAGCAGGGTGTCCAATGATCCATGGGTCAGTGGTTCAAATCCCAGCTCTTCCTGTTGAAGTGTCCTTGGACAAGACACTGAACCCCAAATTGCTCCCCGTGTGCTGGTTGTGCTTTACATTCCACTGCAATCGGGGTATGTGTGTGCACAATTATTTCCCTATTTACATGGTAATGCAGGCTTAAAGGAGAAATGCTAATGCACCCAAAACACATTAGGCATCCATCTACCTTTAATCGCTTTGACATAGTTCAGTATATACTGCCCCTGATTCTTGTCATAGATGCCCCATTGCCCCCTGTTCTACATTTAGCTCGCACAGCTTGCATTGTTGCAGGTTGTCTTTATTCTAGTAGCTCCAAACTTCAGTTTTGCCGTGCCAATGCTTGGTGAATGTGGAACTCGCAGGCCGCTTTTCCACCAAAGTAACTTTGGTTCTACAACTGAACTGGATCCTTTCTACAAACTAGATTAATGGAACCCTCTTGCTGTAAAGCACCCGCATTGGTTCTGCCACTTCAGAAGGCCACATTCAATCAAAAATATCAAAAATAGCAGATGTAAAAGCTCAAAATTGGTAACACTGCGATAGGATTTGAGCTTGGGTATCTGTTTTTGCTATATTTGAATTGAAATCCTGAAAAATTATCTGTTTGAATACAGTGGCGGCTGGTGACTTTTTCTTTAGGGGGGGCGCTATTAAAAAAATCATAATAATAATGATGATAATAATGATGATAATATAATAATATCATCACATTCAATGGAAGCAAAACAATGAGTTGGTGTGAATGGATGCTGTCAGCCAATCTTTACCAGCTCTTTGAAAAGGTCCTGGGCCTCCTGGGTAGGCTACTGGTGTAGGATACTCTTCCTCTGTCCTTGGATTTTTGTGTGATGATTACATTTATCTGGTTCCAGCTCTTTAGTTTAAAAAAAAAGCCCTGCAGTGTTTTGCTTTCAATTGGTGTTTTCTGCATTGCTTTATAGTTATCTTATAATATCTTTGTCTTGTTATTCCATTATCAAAATTAATTCAACTACTGTATATTCCTCCCTTTACCTGTCTCAGTGTCTCTTCATTCATGTCTGTGGTGGAGTTGTGTTCAACTCTATCTAAAACTTTGTTGTGTGCTGCCCTCAAGTGGTTTGGTCGCGCACATTTTGCGACCGGGATCGCTCCTACCGTTTGCATTGAAGTCAATAGGACCGCAATGCATTGCCCTTCAGTGCAGAGCTCAATGCCTAAAGACGAATGCGAACCAACACATGAGACTCAGTAACCTATCAGCAACGTTGTACAACGTAAACAACTTTTGACATTTCATGGCAGTATATTACAACTTTTAATCGGTTAGAGTGGGCTTTAGTTACTTATATTATATACAATTTGCCATGATGGATTGCTTATTTAAAGAAAATGACAAGCTGCAGATTTCATTTATCCGTCATTCATGAGGTAGGCTATTGCATGGTGGTGCGGCGCACATGCGCCCCTATTCACCGGCCGCCACTGTTTGAATATGATATCAAGATATAGATAATTTGCTAACCCCTTGTTTCCCCACTTGTCTCACCCTTACAATACATCTGTCCCTCAAATAAACAGTTTGGATCTGGTCACCCTAGTTATGGAGCTGGTCCTTAACAACTGCTTTCATGCATACAATTATATTACAAACCTTAAATATGTTTATTTTATTTCAGTGACAATAGCACTGGTACTGTATCTATCATGCTCTGCTTTCATCCACACAACATCATCATCACACAGAACAGACATAGTATGGTACAAATGGAGGACTTTTATTGGTGGTAGTTGTAAAGCTCCGTCCATTAGGCGATATACAGTTCAGTGATGGAACAACTGCGATAATTGTGTATAGATAGAACAGATAGGTAACATACCTAGGGATTATAGTCCAAACAGATGGACTAGAACAGAGGTTATAGTTTTATTGTATAAAAAGGAAATGTAAACTAAGATTTCTCCTATGGAGGGAATAGGAAAAGGGTGGGGGGCATTGGGGGGTGTTGATCCCATGAGGATGTGAACACAAAGACGACACGAGTCAGTTAAAGGTGGTCCACGAAAGACAACGTCTACTTCCTTGCTCCGGCTTCCTTGTTCTGCATGTGCAGGAGAAGGTCGATGACGCGGTGGCTGTAACCGTACTCATTGTCATACCTAGAGAGAGAGAGAGAGTCAGAGACAGAGAGAGAGAGAGAGAGAGAGACAGAGACACAGAGAGAGAGAGAGAGAGAGAGAGAGAGAGAGACAGAGAGAGAGAGAGAGAGAGAGACAGAGACAGAGACAGAGACAGAGAGAGAGACAGAGAGAGAGAGAGAGAGACAGAGAGAGTGGAGATAGAGACAAATTTTTAGAAGCAACCAAATCTTTCCAATTCATCAGATATCCATTCAGATATTATTAGAACATCGTCAACCAACAGGACATCACGTTAGTCAACTCAGATGGTCCTAAAACAGGGACGCAGGCCATACAATTAAAACAAAAAACAAACATGAAATGAACATGAAAACAAGAAATATTAGTACACTTATGGCTCCATTTTCGCCACTTGGTAAATCCCTTACGCATAAACTTCTTTGCTATTTTTTTTTACCATTTTGAAAAATATATTTGATAGTTAAACTGGGAAGCCTACAAGCTCACAGTGTAAATGTAGATTGTCTAGTTGAACTATTCAAAAATGCATTTCAAAATGGTGAAAAGGGCAAAGAATTTTAAGGATAAGGGTTTAAGCAGTGATGAAAATGGAGCCCCTAGAACTTTCTTTCATAAAGCAAAGCATGAACTACCATGAACTTCTTACTGTGGCAGGCAGCTCCCTCCCTCCCTCCCTCCCCCCAGCAGTCCAGGTGAAATGGAATAAAATAAAATGAAAAGCTTCCAAAGTGTTAGTTAACTTGCAGTAGTCGTGCTTCACCTTCAAGCCAGGCAGCTAAATTAGCTAGCAGCCCCGTGTTAAAAAGCCTGCACTGGACCACTGGACAGCCATACTGTATGTTATCTTTATCTTTTATCATTATATCGCATTGCGTTTTACTGGTGGTCCAGATGGCACGCTTTGGCCACCTTCCAGACACAAGAGAATTGAGCACATTGGGAGCACATCATCCACCCATTTTCAACCTCGTATAGTATAATCGGTCCTTACTAATGCTCCTTGCTGTACATGTGCAGGAGGAGGTCGCACACACGGTGGCTGTAGCCGTACTCATTGTCGTACCTAGAGTTAGTGAGAGAGGGAGAGAGATGAGGGAGGGTATTTGGGGCCTTGTGTGTGTGTGAGTGTGTGATAGAGGAACATGTCTGATCCGCACAGAAGGAAAGGAGGTTCAAATAGCATGCACAACCATTTTGCATGCTATCTGCATGCTATATTTGCATGCTTATTCACAGCAACAACCGCAAACCTTGTTGCTTGCCTAGTAGTGTGCATAATACGGCTGTTAGGTCTATAATGCCATCATCATGGGGTTGAATATCTGAGGTACATATAGCCTTTTTTGTTTCTTAAACACTTTGGACAGAAAACCTTTCAGATAGGAAGGCTTTCTCTGGAATAAAGGCTTTCTTTTTATGTTAAGGTTAGGTTTCAGTCAGGTTAATGTTAGGATTAGGCTTATCATGTATCATAGGTTATGGTTATGATCAAGCACATTTATTTTAGTTATGAATCCCGATTCCCTGTTACAGTTTCTTTAACTATCTACAGGGAAGTGGGTCATGCTTATGAGGTTAGGTCTGATGTTAGATTTCGGTTAGAGAATTATTAGACCTGCGCCGGTAAGACTTGGACACAAAGGAAAGAGCAAAGGAAGGACATTTCTCAGTACAGCAGACAGAAGGCCCCAGATGGATGGATGGATGGCCTCTGTCTACGTGTGAATGCTGCCAATGGCTCTATAGGTGTCATATGGGGGAGGCAGAATGTATCGGCTAATGTGGACCTCATTGAGGTGGGCCTCCACGGGTCACGGACAAGGTCAGGAAGAGCAGGATTTTAAGCTGACTTGGCACTGCGTCACGGTGCGTCACGGTGCGTCAGGCACCCGGAACTAGTGAGGCCAGCTAAACGGATGGACAGTGTCGGACCAAGGCACAACTTGGAAGGCAAAGATGCTCCTATGCAGAGTAGACACACTGCAGAAGGGGGACAGACACCTAGCCAACAACACCAACCTGGGACACCTGAATGGCTGCCACCACTTGGTGTTGTTGGTTAGTCTGTGCTCTCTCAACGCAAATGAGACAAGCCAGAATGTTTAGGTGGTGAGAAAAGGAGCTGGTGTGGCAGGAAAACTCATCTCCTGTAGAATCTGTAGTATTACAGGCCCTACCGTTGGGGTTAGTATTTCTATTAAAAAGACGTAGTTACTGTAGGCCAGGCCACTGGAACTTTATCTATTGTTGTTAAATAATAAGCTGGGATATATATGAAGTATATTGTACAGTATATACTGCATATAGGCTACCCCAAATGTGTTGGATGACAGATGAAAACCTTCCACAAATGTGTCCTCCCCTGCCTTTCAGCCCCAGAAATTCTCTGCAATTCATTTTCCCACCACTATGAGGATCAACCCTTACCAGAGAGAAACCTGCCAAAAATATTGTTAACTCAAAAACACCAGCTGAAAGCAACACGTTGGCCCACTTTTGATTATTAACCACTGCATATGCCTATACTTTTTTCGTATGACAAATATTGATAACGAGCTCGCAACACAACATATCACACAGCAAATTTGTTGTTGTTTTTTTTTTGCAAGCTGGACAATCTGCGGTTTTGCACCATTTTGATTTTTTTTCCAATAGTATGTATAGATCGATATTAAATATTTAGACATGCCCAAAGACAGTGGTTAATGACCAACAGTGTAAGCACATTAAGAGCAGAATATTATGGGTTATTGCAGGGGTTTTCAACCTTTTTGATACGAGGGATCACAATTTGAGGACATTAAGCACCAAATACGCCAAAACTAAAAAAAAATCTTTTGGTTTTGTCCACAATTCCAGGCTGGATTTGGGAAACAAAACAGTCAAACATACAGATCAACATGATGATGTATATTTTAACTCTTGAGAGTGTAAAAATGAGTTACAAGAGCTACATTTGGCTAACCAACTTAGCTGGGGACCACAAGGACTCCCGGTGGTCCCCGGACCACCGGTTGAAAACCCTGGGTTATTGTGTCATAGCCACGGGAGCTGGCTCTATCTGTTAGAATGAACATGTCTACATACCAGGACACCAGCTTGACAAAGTGATCGTTCAGTGCAATGCAAGCGCCAGCATCAAAGATGGAGGAGCGGACGTCACTGTTGAAGTCTGTGGACACAACCTAGAGAGATAGACAGGATGGTTAGATCTTTTTCGCTTCATGTTTGCCTTTCTTTTACTGCAGGTCAGTGTGTGGAGCTTGTAGATTGTCTATTTTCAAATAGCCAAAATATAGTGGTTAAGTGGATAGTGTATGTTGTGGAATAATAATCAAACTCTACAAACTAAGTAATAAATAAAAGTTTCAAAGTACAATATATTTCCCTGTGAGATCAAGTAGGATAAATTGAAAATGTAAACACTTAAATGTCTCATAATTATGCAGTACTTAATTATTCTACAACAGTATTCTACGATATCAAATTGCATAATGTAAAACTGAACAACATAAAGGCTCTCCAGAGCTCTGGCCCAACAGTAAGCAGAGATGTGTCACCATCTAGTGGCTAAATGTGTACATTACAGCTTGAGCATGGCAAGACATGGATGGAAAGTTTGGTCTTTTTTTAAGTAACTGACGAATTCTGGAAATAAATACTGCGTTTCAGGTCATATACTCCTAAAGGAAGACACACTATAGTGTCTTCTGTATGTCACCTGGGCCTCTGTGTTTGCATGTTTTGGGGTGTTATTTTTGTGTACTTGGTCCTCTCTGTATCTATGTCAGAACAGGTGTGTTCGTTTTACGTACCTGGTCCTCTGTGTATCCCAGGATTCCGTGCATGGGTCCATCAGCGGCAGCCTTGACAACCTTCTTGATGGCGTCCATGGGTGCCTGGAGTGAGGATGAATATTTAGTATTTTAATCTGTTTGATTCATAAAGGTAGAGCACAGGTATTTGTTAGACTAGGTCTTTATCATCCATATTCCAGTATACTCACGGCCTTCTCCAGACGGACGGTCAGGTCAACCACGGACACGTTGGGGGTGGGGACACGGAAAGCCATGCCGGTCAGCTTGCTGCGGGCCAAACCAGAGACAGAGACAAGTTACACCCATGAGCTGTGGGTCGGCACCGGTTAAAATCCAGTGTCCTCGGGTAGGACACTGGACCCAAACCCTTCCCTGTCTCAAATGAGTCCATCAGTGCTAGCTTGTTTGTTACTTTTACTCCCAATGTTTGAATGAATTAACTATTGTAAAGCGCATTGTGCACTTGGAAAAGTGCAATAAAAAAAAATCAAACCAGGACAGGTTCCCAAACTGGGTGTTGGCCCATTGAGCCTGGGCACCACTTTGCCACCCTGATATTTCACAATGATATAATCTAAATTAACGTAATTGACATTGTGTACATAAACTACTAATAAAGCCAAAGGTCCTTTTATCTCATTCATATATAACCGTTTGACTGAGTCGTGGCTTTCACAAATACTGTACAGATGCTTTGGGGCTAGATGAGTTCAGGGTTTATATGCTTCACGTGGCTGTATTTAGGGTGTCATATGAACAGACTTTTAGCTCTAATAGAAATGTACCTGCGGAATATCAATTCTGTTAATTTATACTATGTTATCAACCTGACTTTACTGGCGGTGCCATCTTACCCGTTCAGCTCGGGCACAACTTTGCCAACAGCCTTGGCGGCTCCGGTGGAGGCGGGGATGATGTTCTGGGCAGCGCCGCGGCCATCTCTCCACAGCTTGCCGGAGGGTCCGTCAACGGTCTTCTGGGTGGCGGTCACAGCGTGCACGGTGCTCTGGACACAAGACGGACCGATGTTCACAAAAACAGGCGACGTATGTCACTCTCTTAGTTTCATCACACTTACTGAGGAATATACTTAAAAAGGGGAATTCCACCCAGTTTCATTTTCTTTTCCTGAGAGTGTACAAATGCGAACCAAATGGACCCTAGCGGGTCCATTTGGTTCCATTTGTACACTCTCAGAAAAAAGGGCCCTGAAAGAAAAATCATTAACATGGTGAAAGACAACTTGATGATGTCATCAAGATGTATTTCACCATGTTAATGATTTTTATCAGACCTCCATTTTTAGCAAATACAGATTGGGGGAACTTCTTCTTATTATTTTTATTATGTCCACACAGCATCTCTAAGGTATATTAATAACATAGTAAAATGCTGAGAATACTGTAGGTGGAATTCCCCTTTAACAGTCTCAACCACTTCTTAACCCCTGGCTTCGCTGTTATTGTCATTATAAGTGTAAAAGTCTCATTCTTACCATCAGTCCCTCAATGATGCCGAACTCGTCGTTGATGATCTTGGCCAGAGGAGCCAGGCAGTTGGTGGTGCAGGAAGCGTTGCTGTGGATCACAAGAACAAAAAGATAATACCATAAGATAAAACACAGACTTCACCATTGTATTACCCCTTTTCCCCATGACACTAGCACCCCCAACAGTATGGGCCCTATTTAGATTGTCTTAAGTCTTAAGTCAAAACTTGGAGGTGCCAAAGCTGTTTGGCCACTCAGAACAGCCAAACAGCTTTGCCACACCTCCAGGTTCTGACTTAAGACCTGATGTTTAACTCATTGACCGCGATCGGATCTTCTTTGTTTCCTCTCCATTGCCGCGGCTCAAACCAGTTCGATCGGTAAAAAAAGCCCTTATTTTGAAGCTCAGATCTCCTAAACAGGATGTGCTGTTTCTGTTATGCTGTGTCTGTTGTCTTGCCTAATCGATCATCTGGCGATGTACCCAAAAACATCCGGTTCACAAGTCAGGAAGAGCTGTGTAGCCCTGGCTGCTTAACCCATGCGCCAGCGACATTGAGGGGGCAAACCGGAGGAGAGCCGTTTGAATGCATTGGGTTGAATGCATGTCAATGGGACGGAAAAAAAAAAGTTGTCCCCAATTCTGTCCCAAATGAAAGTCAGCAACGGGATGATCATCAGACGATGCGCACGGACTAATAGTTGGATTAAAGAATGAAATCTACATCTCGTCGTGATACGAGCCGTCGTCGTGACCGGCGGGGGTATTCTAACGGGATGTCCACGAGCAGCGCGTGGACGGCAGAAAAACTATTAAGACACTCAAAATCGGGCACTATGTTCCTCTACTCCTCCCCCAAAGCTGGATGTAGTGAATTTACAGACACACAACGTAACCCTGGATGTATCAGTCAGACTCGTACCTGACAACGTTCATGGATGGGTCGTACTTGTCGTGGTTGACTCCCATGACGAACATGGGTGCGTCGGCGCTGGGGGCGGAGATCACCACCTTCTTGGCACCGCCCTTGAAGTGAGCCTGTGGACGGAGGCGGGGTTATAAATGGTCACGAAGTGTCGCAGCTAGCGGAAGCTTTTAGTGAAATCTGTGTTGCAGTAACACATGCACCGGCCTTAAGACTTAAGATAGTTAAATTAAACAATAAATTGCTGAATAACTTACAGAGGCCTTGTCGATGGTGGTGAACACACCAGTGGACTCAACAACGTAGTAAGCTCCAGCCTGCTCCCATGGGATGTTGGCGGGGTCCCTCCTGTACATCACACACACACACAGGATGTTGATTAGCATAAACTATACATTGACATTAAGTCTTACTACAGCATTTTTTGTAGGTAGCTACTGCCAGCGATTTGCATGTAAAAGTCATATTTCATATTTGGATCTATGTTTCCAATCAGACATTTTAGATTGGTGCACAGGGTGTTACCCCCGGTCCGTCTCTTATCCGGGTCTTTCAGCTGACAAGAGGAGGCTACTTCTATGTATTTGACGCATTACCATGTGCCCTAATATTTAAATTGTAATAAATGAAATGAGAAGGACGTACTCGTGGAAGACGGTGATCTGCATGCTGCCAATGCACAGCTTGCCACCCTCGTTCCTCACATCGCCGTGCTTCCACAGGCCGTGGGTGGAGTCATATTTGAACATGTACACCTGTGGCAGAGAAACAGCGCCACCATCAGTACGACGTTAGAATAGCTTCCACACACAGTCATACTACAACATGCAAAGAGGCTTTAGTTTATACATTTGGAACTTTAAAGTGGAATTCCACCCATTTTCAACATTTTTTCTGAGTGTACAAATGCAACCAAATGAACCCTAACGGGTTCATTTGGTTCCATTTGTACGCTCTCAGAAAAAAGAAGCGTCTAAGAAGCGTCTAAGAAATCCATTAACATGATGAAAATACATGTTGATGATGTCATCAAGATGTTATTCACCATGTTAGTGGTTTTCTTCAGACCTCCATTTCTTGGGAACGCAGAATGGGGGAAACTTTTTTTTTATCATGTCCACCCAACACCTCGAAGGTACATCAATTACATAGTAAAATGTTGAAAATGGGTGGAGTTCCCCTTTAAGTATATTTGTTGTGGTATTGCTATTTTGTTTACTGATGTAAAAACAGGACTAAGCAATTCTTGCACCACTGAATCTAGTTGGTCACTACTAGTACTCACCATGTAGTCAACATCAATGAAGGGGTCATTGATGGCCACAATGTCGACCTTGCCGCCGCCGTTGAGGGCTGCGCGGGTCACCAGGCGACCGATGCGTCCAAATCTGAAACACAACCAACAGGCAAGGCACCGTTCAGCTTACTGAAGCATGCAACAGACGGACAACAGGCACTGAGCACCAGTACTGACTTGGGTTCAGCAATGCAAGGACATATTTACATTTGCACTGTCAACCAAATTCAGCCAGACTGGAAGAATTCCAGATTGGAATTTGATGTTTTATTTAGTTACATAAATCAAAATGCAAAAGGGTCACATAAAAGTCACATGGAATCTTATTGTTTTTCTCCAATGTGACTTAGGGTGCGTTCGGAAATACACCCTAAACGCACTCGTGTACTCTGTAGTCGTTCGTTTATACCTGGTGTATTTGGGGCATTTGGTGCTCCTCGTTCGTTTATTCACACTGGTGTGTTTTGTGCACGCACTGAACAACCCTACCCTGGAGACGGGGTTGGCCGGTGTGGAAGGTTTGATTGCGTCACAGCTGTGTCTCGAGCGCTACCGTTCAATGAAAAGCAATACAACTGTTGTGAGCTAGGAAGCTAGGCTATGGCTAAGCACTGTACTGTGGTCCCCCAACTTTTACATGTCTGTCAAGGACCTGCACATTTATCAAATAAATGCATGCGGACCCCCATTTGAAAATACTTTCCAGGGGGACCCCCTTAAGAGAGGATTTATATGGCTTTGGCAGTGATTCTCGCCATTTTTGAGTGAGGTGTGTTGTCTGGTTTTAACTGCTCGTTCGTAAATCAACGCACTCAGTGACGACTCCGCCCACTAAACCAAATAAACTCGGTGCGCACCCAGTTTGTATTTCCGAACATACCCTTAATTTCAAATCTGGTTCAAATCTGATTTGAGGAGATCCGTCTCAGTCTGAACCCACTGGTGGTCCCCGCACCACTGGTTGAAAACCACTGCTGCTCTACAATAATTCATCCTCTTGGCAACAGCAGTGGGTTTAGAGTGCCATTAATACAGCACCCAGGGGGGAACTGTCACAGTATCACTATGTCTAGTGTGATTACAGGCATTGCACAATGTAGACCTATACCCTGCTGTGGCAGAGCACAGCTCCACAGCATGCTTAAAGCTGTTATGCAGTGGCGTTTCTAGTCAAGTCAAGTCAAGTTTATTTATAAAGCACATTTCATTCGACAAGCGAGAATTCTGTCAGCACTAATGTGCTGACAGAATTACAGAACAGATAGAGAATACAGAAGGTTAATGATATACATGGTAGACAATTAAGACAATTAGACATGCATTCATCTAGGTAAAAGCTAGTAAAAATAAACATGTTTTCAGTCTGCTTTTAAATAAAGAGAGCGAGGTTGCTGATCTTAGTTGAATAGGTAAGGAATTCCATAATGTAGGAGCATGGTGACTAAAGGCACCATAACCAAATCTCATATTGATCCTTTTTATACTGAGGAGCCCTTTGTCGGATGACCTAAGGGTCCTAGAAGGCGCATAAGGTTGAAGCATGTCAGCGATATAAGAAGGGGCCAAGTCGTTGACAGATTTAAAAACTATAAGAAGCACCTTTAAATCTACTCTCTGTTTCACTGGGAGCCAGTGCAGCAATTGGGGGCCCCAGGCAAGATTTTCCCTGGAGCCCCCCTTACCAAATGGACCCATAAGGGTCCATTTGGTAAGGGGGGGCTCCAGGGAAAATCTCGTGCGACATCATACCTATGTCAGGCACAGTAAAATGGCGCCCCCCAAGGGATAAACTATTTCAAACTAAAGCACTGCAAAACATTCTGAACTAAAGCAAGTCTTGTAATCTTAGATCTAGACTTATACTAACGGAGAGAAAATTGTATAAGGTTATCAACCTTGTTTTTAGAACATATTTCTTTTCTAAATTACAAGAATTCTTACCAAGTACAATTCACTTACCCCACGGACAGATTATTTTGCTTGTTTCTAGTACTTTTGCACTCAAATATATTTTTCTGCCATTTTTGCAGTGAGAACATATTATGTGTTTTAAATGTTCAATTCTAGTTATAGAGGACACGTATAATGTATTTATCCATATGAGGCTTATTAGCCTGGGATCCTTTTAAAGCATGTCTGGTGGTCGCCCCGGTGCCCCCCCCCTCCTGCCCCTCATGGCGCCCCAGGCAACAGCCTATAGTCTGCCTAATGGCAAAAACGCCCCTGCTGTTATGTAAGAGTGTCTTGGGTTTAGACAGGTGTCACATGACACATGGCTATGTATGTACCAGCGGTGTATGTTTAGACGTTTAGACATCCTGATACTGACACACCCACCACCCTGCGCTAAAATAAGAGACCCCTTCTATATGTAAAGGTCAACTGTACAGATCTAAGCACTAAGGGACAAACCAAATCTAATCCGTAAGCAAAATTCTAAATGCAAAAAATAAATGCTAAAAACACAATTAAATTGTTTACTGCAATTATTTGTGTGACAATTAGCTGTCAAACTTAATTAACATACTGTAATTGCGATATGTAACCCTGCACATTAGCTCTCATGAGACCTGACAGTTCTGTCTATTTTTAGCTTTTACCTAGACAACATCCACACCTCTGTCTGGGTGTTGGATGTTGTCCAAAATGTATAGGAGGGAGATAAAAATAGACAAGGGCAGAACAGAGGAATGTGACAGCTGTGAGGAGAGGAGTGATACTATGGAGACAGAGAGAGAGAGAGAGAGAGAGAGAGAGAGAGAGAGAGAGAGAGAGAGAGAGAGAGAGAGAGAGAGAGAGAGAGAGAGAGAGAGAGAGAGAGGAGAGAGAGAGAGAGAGAGAGAGAGAGAGAGAGAGGGAGAGAGAGAGAGAGAGAGAGAGACACTGTTTAGTAGGCTGCACTTGTGCCCCTATAACAGTGGTGCCCAAAAGGTAGATTGTGATCTACCAGTAGATCACACAGACCATGCAGGTAGATCACATGACAGTCCTCTCCCCTTAGAGATCTGTAAAATGAAACCAAATGGACCCTTACGGGTCCATTTGGTTTCATTTTGCCACTCTCAAGATAAATTATATTTAAACATCAGAATTATGTAATTTTCAAGAGTCCACACAATTAGAAAATGGAGAATAATTGTTATTTTGACCAACGTTTTGCCAGTTCTCTTTCCCAATTGTGGACAAAAACGTGAAAGTTCTTAGTTTTTGGTGCAAGAGACTAAACTCAACATCACAAACTGTCAACTCAAATTAATTCATTATGTGCATTATTTCCTAAACCCTAACAGTACTGTAAGTAACACCATCATCACTATTTCAAAGCTCACTATTTCAAAGCAGTAATGGAACAATCACATTTTCGATGTGTAGATCTTGTTGAGACCCTCATTTTGAAAGTAGCTCTCAATTCAAAAAAGTGTGGGCCTATACGTTTTCCGTAATGATATGGGTGCATCCCTAGCACACTGGCACAGATGGCCTCACAATTCTAAAATCTCTGCCGTGTCATAATAAGGAAATTGCTTTTCACCCAGGAGACCCCGCGGGTTCGATTCTGAACTCTGCAGCCCTGACTGGGAATGAATAGACACGACCTGCCTGTTTATTGGGTGTTACATAATCGATGCAAGCAGCAAAGTGTTGTTTCCTCTTCACACTGATTTCGAGGATCAGTCTCTGTATGAAGCATAGCCACGTTGTTGACACACAGGGGAGGGATAGTCAAAGAGGCTTAAAGCGTTGTTGCTTGTTTACCACCCTTACTTTCTCTGCAGCCAGGCATCTGCCAAGCAGTTTAATCAACCTGCCGTAGTGTGGAAACCACAGTTTAAACTGGAGATTATTACTGCCACATGCAGAATGCTGCTGGCCACTTCAAAAGGTTCTGAGTGACTGACTTGGAAGTCACAGAGCTTTGGTTCTGCACCCCAATGGAGTGGTCCTCCCCTCACCTCCCCCTATGCTCCTAATTAACAGCCATCAGAGAGACAATCTCTAAATCAACTGTTGTCCCTGAGTGTCTACAAGGCATGGCACACACCTGCACCACACCTGTACCATGGCACAGTGTCAGAATCACACCTGCACCATGGCACAACCAAGACAAATACAAAGCTATACTATAGCAATACTTTCATGTACTGTATATCTTTTTTAGGATGTGAGGAAGGATCTTGGAATCTGTATAAACAGCGAGACCAGGCAGGTACTGAAAATGTATGACTTCACTTAGTCATTTAGCTGTACACTATACCACAATACTTCCTTAACTGGGGTTTCGACCCATGGCTTGGGAACCACTGACTGCACCACTACACTGCAAAGACAAGAAGACATAAGCCAGAAAAGACGATATGTTTGTTCTGAACTAAACACTATTAAAGCCTGTATGTCACATAATAGCTGGATCACAAATTGGTCGATCTGTGCATCTCAAATGACTGCTTTAATTAAGTTGGCACTATTAGTTACTACTAGTGTAGTAGTGTTGTAGATTTGCATTGTTAATGCAAAACATATTGCTGATAAATTAGTTGAGAAACATAGTATAGGCAGGGCTGCACCTAACTATTTTGGTCCAGTACTCAGAGGAGCACCTGGGGATGTTACTTGGTGCTCCAAAAATGTGGCGACCCGCATCGCCCGGCCCTGGGACCCCTTTTTTCCACTCCGTACAGCCCGATCAATGTACAGTATTACAGTACAGGGCGATAGTTTGGGCGTTACAATAGTGGCGAGCCTAGTAGTAGTACCTGCATTCTACATCCATGAAAAATACTAGAAGTATTTTAGACTTTAGTTAGACTGGCCCAGTCGGCCAGTCATTATGAGCCCAGCTGTGTGGTGCTCAAAGGAGCTTTCCACCCCTGGATTGACAGCTCATTGTAGGATTTTTGGTGCTCCCGAGCACCTGAGCACCACTTATGTGCACCCCTGACTATAGGCAAAGCAACACACTGTAATACAAAAACTGTAATGTGTTTAGTGCAGTCCAATATACAGTAGGAAGTATGGTTACTTTTAAAGCTTATATCATTATATTTTTAAGCCATACTTTTGTACTTGTACTGAGATTTCTATATTGTGGTAGAACTGCTGTTGTTTTTCTCAAGCAAAAACTCATAATTAATATGTCTTCCACCACTGGAGCAAATAATGAATCATAAAACAGCTGACAAGATTATATGTATGTACAATGTGTGTGTGTGTGTGTGTGTGTGTGTGTGTGTGTGTGTGTGTGTGTGTGTGTGTGTGTGTGTGTGTGTGTGTGTGTGTGTGTGTGTGTGTGTGTGTGTGTGTGTGTGTGTGTGTGTGCGTGCGTGTGTGTGTGTGGCAGCCAGATGCCAAATCAAACTCACCCGTTGATTCCAATCTTAACCATTTTGCCAGAAGGGTTAGTTCCTCACTGGAAGGAAAACAAAGAAGTCTGTTAACATTTTCATCACCTTGGTGTCTCTTTACCACAAAGAGAAAAGGCATCAGCATGCACTCAGAACACCAGGCAGTGGAGAGGAAAATTAGACTAAAGTACACCCCCAACATCATCACCAGCACTCTACTCTATCCCCACACCCACCCACATACAACCTATACAAGTTGAAGTACCATAATATACTGAAGCAAGTAGGCCTACCTAGTCCCTGCAGCTAAGTTGAATTTAACTTAAAACAACTTAACTGAAATGACCAACACATAGCCCAACACAAATGAATCTACTAATGTTATAAACAACTTAAGACGAGGCTAATGAACCAGAGAAGCAAAAACTAAGTAGAATATCATGTCCCGCTGCACAGGTATTCTTCTACCGGTCCTTTAGCCGTGCGTCAAAAGCTGCATGTGCGTAAAATGCACCATAGGATAAATCCCAAGCCGTTAGAGACAGAAGCATAGCCCAGTACCGGGTGTGTGGAAGGCCTCAGTCCCAGAAAGAGGTAGCGAGAGAGGTGCAGAGTGTAGGTGGTCGCGGCCTTTTATCCTGTCCCAGTGCTGCGGGGCACACCCCCGCCTGGGGGACCCTGTGACACCGACACGCCCCCCCCACAGAATGTCAAGGTCGTTATGGGGCTGTCAGCCTGTAGCCCAGGCAGCCTGGTTTATTATGGGACTGACTGGCCTGCAGTTGTGGTCAGAACATGTATCTGTTACAGCACATGCATGTCTGTATAGCATGTATATATACATGTACTGTATAGCTGTACCGTTAATGCATAGGCATAAAGCTCCATACAGCATGTGCTGAACATACATTAGATAGATTAGATTAGATTAGACAGACAGACAGACAGACAGACAGATAATTCAAATACGGGTAATAATAACAGCTGATAAGGTTATTTGTGACCTCACTGAAAAACACATGTCTTCATGAAGACATGTCTTCAATATCTTCAAGTCTTCAATATCGCATGTCTGTGAAATATTGTTGCTAACTTGCTTTGAAATACTCCACTATACTGTAGAGAGTATGCAAATGACAGTCAGTGGTGAATCGCGTGTTAAAGTGAGTTTAAAGTTATACAATGCAATCAGATAGGACTGGACAGATAGGACTGTTTGGATGTATGTACCTGTATGTACCCACTATGCAGACTACCAGTGGAGTAGTAGTAGTAGTAGTAGTAGTAGTAATAATAACATACTTATCATATTCACATGGTAGCCATTTTGTGCCTTATGTCACACAGGGAGTGGTAAATCCAGCCCACCTGCCCTCCCATAACACACTGCAGGAGTAAAACAGCTGCCATGCTGTGAACGTGGTCAGATGTTTAGTGATGGGGTTCTCAAAGTGGGGTGTTCTCACTCCAGTCCCCCAACAGTGAGTGAGAATGTTCCTGTGCAGTCCAAAACAAATTAACAAATTAATCAGTGCAATGTCAAAATCAGTTTATCTGCTACACTGCAAAACTGCAACTATAGTGGTGTAAAAAACAATTGAATCAGGATACAGGAACTATTGAATCATTGCATTGCAGCACAGCTGCAATGCAATGCAGCAGTATGATATATACTGCAGTTGACAATCAATCAATAATGAATCAATGAATGAATCAATATAATGTATATATATATATATTTAATTTAACCTTTATTTAATCAGTAAAAATACATTGTCTCTTTTTAATCACCATAAATTTGTATTTGATTCCTCAAATAAATATGTTGTCCAGTATGTATCTTGAAATATTTACTATATTTACTGCAGTTATATAGAAAGGAGTGATGCATTGCAATGTGCCATAGACTCAAATCAAATTGTTACCTGCTGGTGAATTGTAATCTAATTGACTTGTGAGGTGCAGTGCTATTGCACACCTCTATAATGCTACAGATAAGAAGGGTTCACATCAAATAAATGCTGATGTGCCAGCAGTTGTCAGTACAATTCCATCACTGCAAAATGCATGGAAGCCCATTTCTGCAACTGAATATCTGCTGAGCTTCCATAGTCATGGAATTGGATTGGATGGATGGATGGATGGATGGATGGATGGATGGATTGGATGGATGGATTTTGCAGTGATGAAATGACATTTGCCAGTTTTTGTTTATATTAAATCCAGAGTGCATAGTCATGACCTTTGACATTTAACAACACACACACACACACACACACACACACACACACACACACACACACACACACACACACACACACACACACACACACACACACACACACACACACACACACACACACACACACACACACACACACACGTTTCTAATTCCAGAGGCCGCTGCCCTTTCTCTGTTCCATGCTGTGGTTCACATATGATCTCACATGAACAGACACGCAGAGAACATGAGACAGACCATGTGACTGTGTGTGTGTGCATCAGGGGCGGCTCTAGGCTTGGGCATGGAGGGGCAATGCCCCCCTAAATACCCAGTCTGCCCCCCCAAACACGATGCCATGCAAAACAACAAAAGATATTTCAAATTAAGGTGCTTATATTTAAAATGATTTGAAACACTACTATTGCTACTAACTAACTACAGCTGTGTCACCACTAAACCAACAGCATTTCATCATTGAAAACAGAAAACTCTCTGAGTCAGACCTTTAGCTTTATGCATGCTGCGTGAACAACAACTGATGTTATTATTGATGCTTTACTTGACTAATAAAAGTCCTGTAACTGAAAATGGTATGGGTGCGGCGATGAAGCCGCACCCATACCATTTTCTCTTGCCCCTCCAACATGTTCTCTTGCCCCCCCCCCCCCCTCATGTTACATCCACCTCTGGTGTGCGTGCAAACTTGTATGTGTGTACAGCGTATGTGTCCTGTGCACAATTGTGTGTATCACTTTCAAGAGGGGGATCCTGCTATCGTGCTTTTTCAGGATCAAAGACTTAACTCATGCAATTCACAAAATGTGATGTATAGCATGCACAATAGCCTGTGTAAGTATAGCATGTGTACAGCATATCATTGTGTACAGTATAGTACAGTTGATCCAACTATGTATTGTGCCACTGGGTTTAGTCTAGAGACAGCGGCCAGCATTCTGACGCCAATGCTTATGTTAGCTTGTCATCGCAAACCCTCTCTAGAGAGAGAGAGAGAGAGAGCGAGAGACGTGGTCCAGTGTTGGCCGCAGGGGCGGATGTAACATTTCCCAATTGGGGGGCAGGAGAAAATGACATGGTGGTGGCTTCATCGCCACACCCATACCATTTTTGGTTACAGGACTTTTATTAGGCAAGTAAAGCATCACGCTGAAAGAAAGAATCGTTGAGATTCTGTGATTCAAACATGGACATTGGCTCCACCTGAATGATTTGCTTTGGCAGCACTAGATCCAATCACGTTCAACTTGCCCCAACGTCATTGGATCTATAGTGCTGCCAAAGCAAATCATTCAGGTGGAAGTTTCGATGTCCATGTTTGAATCACATAATCGCAACGATTCCTTTTTTTTCAGTGCAATAATAACATCAGTTGTTGTTGAAGTTACAACAGACACGCGGCATGCATAAAGCTAAAGGTCTGACTCAGAGAGTTTTCTGTTTTCAATGATGAAATGCTCTTGCTTTAGTGGTGCCACAGCTGTAGTTAGTTAGTAGCAGTAGTAGTGTTTCAAATCATTTTAAATATCATGTTTGGTGGGGCAGACTGGGCATTTAGGGGGGCATTGCCCCCCCATGCCCATGCCTAGATCGGCCCCTGGTTGGCCAGGCCTCAAGCACAACTCCACAGATCACGAATCAGGATAGTATAATAGTGTCATCACATCAGCGCATTAGTCAGCTACCCATCATTATATATAGACTTGGATGAGTCCACTAGGTTACAGTTACACTGAGCCAACCTTTTATATGCAGGATCAACAGTTTAACAGCTTTACCCAACTTGTCATCGACAACTACTGATCCCATTATGGCTAATATGACATCCTATGACAGTGCATAAACAAGCCTTCATTTGCTCAGGTACTGTACTGTGAGTTCTCAAACTCTGCCCGAACCTAACCAGAACCGAACCCGAAAAGACCCAACCCGACATTTAGGGCCGGGTCGAGCCTAAAATCTATGCTAATCAGTAGGGCCGGGTCGGGCTTCGGGCTCCATGGAACAATTATATATATATATTGAATTATTTTATTATAGTGAAATAATAGTTATTTTCTGTATTTACCTATTATGAAGACAGTGCTGATTGGCATTACACTTTTACTCTGTGGAGAATTCTCAAATTCTGCCCAAACCTGACAGTTAAGGGCCGGACCAGGCCTGAAATCTATTCCATTTAGTCGGGCCAGGCCGGGTCGGGTCTCGGGCCTGATCAGTTAGGGCCCAGTTAGGGCCGGACCTTAATTTCCAGGTCCCTTGAGAACTCAAGAGTATACTGTATTCTGTACTTAAGTAAAATGTACAGATTGACCCACTAACGCATTTTAATTTGCTACATTTCAACGTCATTGGCGTTATACTGTATGTTCCGTATTGATCCCGAATATAAGACCACTCAGTCTGGCCCATAGGGTACTCGATCTCTGTCTTCCTTTCACTGCACTGCAAATCGTATGTTGTACGAGTTGTATATAGCAATGCATTGATGTTGAAGAGGAAATGCACAGAATGTACAATTGTGTAACAGTTGTTAACAGGCTCATGAAGGATGAGATAGAGATAGAGTGGGGGGTTGTAGAGAAAGAGAAAGCTGGTGAGAATGCTCCAGAGGTCTCAAGAGCTTTTGTAGGCTTGTCCACAGCTGCTCTCCATGGTCTGTCAATGCCTACAGCTGTACTGCTACTGCATACCCGCACGTACTGTACGCACGCACGCACGCACGCACGCACACGCACACGCACGCACACACACACACACACACACACACACACACACACACACACACACACACACACACACACACACACACACACACACACACACACACACACACACACACACACACACACACACACACACACAGAAGACACCAGCCAGACAGCGGCTGCAAACAATGACAAAGGGCAGGACCGGAGGTGGCATGTCTGAGATTATAGAGCATGAAAAAGCGATTAAGCACTTGAACACTCTTAAGTGTTCCTATTCCCAGAACAGGGACACTTCAAGTCACACTGTCATACAGTAGGGATGAACTTGAGCTGTTCGCCTTTTAAACTCATTGAACGAAACCACAAGTTCATGCTTCTGTGTTGGTGTCCATCCTGCCTGTACAGTGTAGTACAGTCCAGTAGGGTACAGTATGTACTGAATGTGATATCATTCAGTACATGTTATCACAGGATTTACTGTCCCTTACTATACAGCTTATATACAGTAGTACCTCTGCACGCAACTGTCTGAAATAAAGATTGAATTTAATTTAATCGAACACTTTTGTAATAACTTTGTTAAAATATTTAACCACTTTGAAACTGGTCATCCGGATTTGGGCCAATTGTCATTATTATCTCTCATTATTGAGCATGTGTGCGTGGGAGTCTCAGCTTTTGTCAGAAGTACACTAAGAAGGGGTGTGTGTGGCTGTGTGTTGATTCGCGTGTCTGCCCTGGGGCTGGGAGGTCGAGGGTTCGATCCCCAGAGAGTCATACCAAAGACTGTAGAAATGAGTCCCCAGTGCCTCCCTGCCCTGCACTCAGCAGCATCATGTCCAGGCAGGGTACCCCAAGCTGCCTCACGCTACAGATATAGAGATATAGACGTCTTCCCCCATGGCTTGGCATGCAGCGCTTACTTAAAAGTTGGGAACCACTGCCTTGGAATGCCTGTGCTTCCCTAGGTTGGGTTAAATTACACTGCAGATTAAACACTTTCTCTGATAGCTTCACAGCACCATCATCATCATCAGTTAATGTGTATGTTCTGACCCTTTACCCATTGCACAGTTAACCCTCAATGGATAGCAAACTTGATCTTTGGCTCTTTTATTACCCCTTATTACTGTAGTAACCCTAACCCCTGATACTGGGACCCCTGATAAAAACCCATGCAGCCTCAGTCTTATAAAATACCATATTTTCCAGACTATAACGCACACTTAACCCACCGACCGTGATCGCGTGTTCTTATCTGCTATATGCCACGGCTCAAGCCAGTGCAATCGGTAAAAAACCCTTATTTTGATGCGCCAGATCTCCTAAACAGGCTGGGCGATGACGTTATGCTGTTTCTGGTGTCTTGACTAACCTGTCCCAAATGAAAGTCAGCAACGGGATCAGACGATAATAGTTAATAATAGTTGGATTAAAGAATGAAATCTACATTTCGTTGTTATCTGCGGCTTCGTCGTTACCGGCGGACGGGACCAAGCGCGACGCGCACGACGACCGCGACTTCGGCGGTCCGGTAGTTAAAAGTTTTTTATTTTCTAAAAAAGAAATGGATTGTTTGACTGTAGTAGCTTCTATCCTATGTTGACTGCAGTAGCTTTTATTATGTGCAGCTTATAATCCGGTGTACATTATATATGAAAACAGTTCTAAAATAGGCGATTCATTGAAGGTGCACCTTATAATCCGGTGTGCCTTATAGTGTGGAAAAAACGGTATCTGAAAAGCTTTGTCCTGCACTGGACAATAATAGACATGAGCAGCCAAAAATCAAAGAGACGACAACATGCCACCCGACAGAGGACGGGGTCCAGTCAGTGTCCTGGTACCAACCAGACCCTAACCCTAACTAGAGCCACCATGGATCGTCCCAATGTAAAGACTGAGAGTCAAGTAAAGGCCATACTAAAAATATGACGGGTGACCTTCTCCCTGCTCTGTTACAAGCATACAGTGTACATGCATGTATACACGCACACGCACACGCACACACACACACACACACACACACACACACACACACACACACACACACACACACACACACACACGGTCAGGGAGCTTCCTAGAATCCTATGTACTGTACATCTGCACATGCGTATGTCCAATATGCCAAAGGCTGTGACATTTGGGGTTGCAGAAACCGGAAACATATCACCAAACACAAAACAAGTTAACATCTAAGGAAATATCACACACAGAAACAGGCTGATGTCTAAGGAAACATATCAACGCAAGACAATGCTGATGTTGTTCCTGTAAAACATACTATATATTATATTAGAATATGTATGAGTAACTGTTGTCCCAGAGACCTACCCACCATTGCTTAATGAGAGAGAGAGAGAGGTTAATATCTGAAAATTGATCATCATCATTATTGATTTAAACTAATTACTAGTATAATTTTTGCACAGCGTTTTGAGCTTCTAGGTCGGATATAAATAAATATAAATGTATTTTTGATCGGATACAATGCAAATGTGACACTTCGGACTGTGGAAGGTATAGGGGTCCTCTGGAGTGAGTGTGGAACTGTAGTGATCCTCTGAGCGAGTGTGGAAATATAGTGCTCCTCTGTAGTGAGTGTGGAACTATACAGTGGTCCCGCTGCAGTGAAGGTGGAACAACACCGGTCCTCTGGAGTGAGTTTGAAACCATAGTGGTTCTCTGGAGTGATGTGTGGAACCGTAGTCGAGTGTGAAATAGAGGATGACTACTGTTATTATTCCTGGGATCGGGACAGAAATTAAAGTCAACTGGCTGATCCCGCTGCCAACCAATAGGACAGAAGCAACTGTTTATGTTGTATTCATCTTTCAGTAAGCAAACACCCTAGTGACTAGTTGCATCAACAACTATACTACCTTCAAAAAAGTGAATGTGGACATTAGTGGTTGTGGAGATACAGAGGTCCTCTCAATCGTCAAATTTGCCCATCTCTACTTTAATTAGTGTATAGTTATTATATACATACATTAGACTTCATACTCAAACATAATTATTCAGTCCCAGTGTGGAACCTTGATAAGTTCCACTGTCCCACTGGGAGAGAGATGCTTCCTATAGAAGTGGAATGGATCTGTATGAAGGCCAAGACCTATAGCATAGTGATATACCCATAATGATGGCTGATGACATTTGGCTGTGAACTAATGTATAGGTCTCCATATAATGTGGATAGCACAGCTGACCACACAAGAGACATACGCTGACCCCAGGCCTGGGAAACACTATATGCAGCTGGCATCTGAGAGAGAGAGAGAGAGAGAGAGAGAGAGAGAGAGAGAGAGAGAGAGAGAGAGAGAGAGAGAGAGAGAGAGAGAGAGAGAGAGAGAGGAGGGGTGGTTAATCACGAGGGTCCCACGCCCCAACACTGCACAATTTGCAATGGCTGGCCTCACATGTCTGTAATTGGGTAGAACCTGTATTGCCACAAATGATTTGGGGAAACATTGCCTAATTTTTGTAACTAAATAGATGGAAAAAGCAGCTTATTTTTGAGGGGAGCTGGCCCCTTGTACTGTAGTTGCATATTCACTAGAGTGTACCTGTAGAAGTTTACATCATAGTGTCTAGAGATGAGTGTTTTTGAACGCGTTGTGTAACACACAGACATTGGAAATTACTTAAAATACTCAGCAAATCAAATCACCTGAAATCACAGGTCCCTGTTGTCAGCAGATCAAATCACCTGAAATCAGAGGTCCCCAGGCCTGTTGTCAGCAGATCAAATCACCTGAAATCAGAGGTCCCCAGGCCTGTTGTCAGTGGATCAATCACCTGAAATCAGAGGTCCCCAGACCTGTTGTCAGCGGATCAATCACCTGAAATCACAGGTCCTGTTGTCAGTGGATCAATCATCTGAAATCACAGCTCCCCAGGCCTGTTGTCAGCGGATCAATCACCTGAAATCACAGGTCCTGTTGTCAGTGGATCAATCATCTGAAATCACAGCTCACCAGGCCTGTTGTCAGTGGATCAATCACCTGAGTCCTATTCTGGTCTGTCTCGCCTGCTCTCCGTCTCCCACTCAGCATTCTGTCGCCACTCACATGAACCTGTCATCAAGCCATAATAGGTGGACATTCTGCAAGTTAAAGGAGGGTCAGTGGACACCAACTAAATAGACAATGTTGTATGTTTTCATGAGACAGAGATAATGGATCTGTGACAGTGAGTGGGTCACAAAAAGACAGACTGTAATACCACAGTGCGCCAGCAGGTAGCTCAATCTATGCTAGCAGTCACCTGCTTGAGCTGCTACAGTAGGACCTGCTGGCTGGATAGCTGGGAATTGTATTAACAGTCTACATTTCGTAGAGTAAGCACAGTTTGAGGCGAGCACAGGTCTGCTGTAAGTTGAGATATCAAGCAATGGCTTGTGAGTGAGTGAGTGAGTGAGTGAGTGAGTGAGTGAGTGAGTGAGTGAGTGAGTGAGTGAGTGAGTGAGTGAGTGAGTGAGTGAGTGAGTGAGTGAGTGAGTGAGTGAGTAAAGGACTATGCATACTCCAGTTTTAGGTGAGCACCATGGCTTCAGTGACAAAATAAAAATTCAAGAATTTTCTTCCCCAGAAATGTTAAGGCGAGAGGGAGCGCGAGGGAGAGAGGGGTGTGGGGAGGGGTGGGGGGGTGATATGAGCACATTTGACATTAGAATGTTTGTGGATGGCAAATAAGCTCCATCACTAAAGCAGCAAAATGAAGCGTCGTCCAGCTTCCAGGAAACGCTTAGCCCTCAAATGGCAAATGGAAGCTGCATCATCCGAGGTTCTCTTCCCATCCAGCGCCTGTATGAACACTAAAAGTTATGCCACAAGCAAGTCAGAGAGAGAGAGAAAGAGACAGAGAGAAATGGGAAAGCACCATAAAGGATTCATATGATATTGGACTGCTGCCCTCTGGTGACAACTCTCAGCAACTGTAAAATACTTTTGTTTCAAGTGAAGTCTCAAGCACCCAAGTGTGTGCACTGAAAGTCATTCATGCCCACACGCGCATTCACACTTGTGCTCACACTCACTGTCGCACACATGTACACTTGTGTGCACATGAAATGTTGATTATTGTTCTCACAAGTTATATCAATACAAATACAGTACCATATGGGTGTGTGTCTGTGTGTGTGTGTGTGTGTTCAAACTCCTGCTGACTATAATACATGGCCAGAAGTTAACAGAACAGAACAAAGAGGTTCTTTCTTCCCCAGAATATATTATTATTTGAACACACAAACGGCTACACTCATACAAATGTTTGCACATACACACTATACATACATTCCATAACGTTCATACAAATAGTAATAGGTTTATTGGTGTTTTTTTTTATAATATTTTGTATAAAAAAGGATATATTATTACTTGTTATTATGTGGTATATTGTTATAATTGTTGGGCTGGGTCAATACTGTTTAATAGCATGCATGCACCTTTTGTTGTTGTTGTGTACCGCAACATAGTATTGGCAAATGTGTTTTTGTTGTTTTAAGACAGGAACTGCTTTATCGATTGAAAAATAGGAGATCTACAGTAGAAACTTGTAGTGCGGCACAGCTTGTAGATCTGCTTTTTTTGAGGATTCTTGAAAATGTGGCTCAAATCTCAGCGCAAATGTTTTCAACTGAAATCTTTGCTTCTGATGGGAGTTCGGCCAATTCCTTTTGTTTTGAGGTAGGGAAGTCCTGATACTGTAGTGGTACTTAATCGGCCCTTTTTGGTCATATTGGTTCATATAAGGATCTGCAAATATAGTTATCGGTATCAGAGAAGTATCAGTGTTGGCCCTTATTCGTCATTACCAGGTCATAGCGGTAGTGGCAAATATGCCGGTCTAACCACAGATCTGGCACAGAGGTAAGGGGTTGACACTGTGGCAGGCAAATACAATGTTGGGGCATGTGGAGCTTTGGAGTTCCCCAAGTGCACATTTGAATGGGGAGTCTGCTATTTCTGGTAGGTGGACTTAACATAAGGTCTTGTATAATTATATTGTTCTCTAGTATTGGTATTTGGTATCGGGTTCGGAAATTACAAAAGTGTATTGCCACATCCCTATGAAAATGTTTGAGAACTACTGATGACAGATTTTTTCTTTTCAGTCATGATTTAGAATTGTAGAATCTGGTTTCAGGTCTAAATGGAAGAGTCTATCATCATAAAACTGGTCCTAATCACTGCTAATAAGAAAATGGCTGTGTGTTTGTCTACTTGGTCTGTGTCTCAAGGACTATGGACTTTTTTCCATTTTTCATGACAACTATCCAGGGAAAAAAACAGGGGGAATGTGTGTGCATTGGTCCGAACCAGATGAACCATGTTAGTAGTAGTCGGACAACACAACCATCTGCAAATTAGATGACAAGTAGTCCTCTCCCGTCTTCTAATTTGCAGCCAGTCAGCTTGTTTGCATTCAAGGGATAAGTTAGTTTACGGGTGATTATCGTTTGATTCTCATACAAATCTGTGGCATAAAATCCTCTCCCAAAATAATAATTTGACAAATCCAACAGGGTCGGTACTTCTTGGTAATACGTTGTTTTGGAACAGTACTATGAACATGTTTTTTATTACAACTTGTTAGCGCCTGGTAAGCCTATAGACATGGCTATACTTGATTCAGCTGAAGCTTGGAGATGGGGAAACAAAGACAAAGCAGTGGCAACCAGGAAACATAAACACAATTATAAAAAAATACACACACATACGCACACAGCCGGAAATAACTTAAGAGTATAGGCATGGCCTTCATTGTAATGAAAACCAGACTTTGATACTGCTGGAAACAAAGCCTGGTGACGCCAGGTTTAGTAGCTTAAGATCCCATGATGAATTCTTTCAGTCTTGCATGGGGTCTGGTTTACCTCCTGCCGCCATTGGTCCTCCGTGAAGTTTACTTTAATTACTGTCAACGTTTTCTGACTGGTCCGACTTGTGAATTCACGTCATACTTTTTTTCTGATTGGTCCTCGCGTGAAGTCACGTAACGTCCACGTTGTCCAACAAAGCCTTCCCTTAACTCCTTCATCTCAAAGTGGCTAAATAGTAGGGGTGGAGCTATAGGGCTGGCCAATTGGAAATAATGTCAACACCCACATTTACAACCAATCATGTCTTGCGCATCAGTGCATGGGCAAGACCTACTGCTGTAGATGCTACCCTTTGTTTTGGGTGGAGGTTGCGGCATTTTGGTGGAAGTACCGTCCACAGAAATGTCGTTGATGCCTTAGAAATCAGTTTACATTCTCCTCCGCAAATTAAACAAGTGCTGCGATTGGTCAGGAAAATATCGTATCCAGGGGGGAAATACATCTGACGGACGTTCCGACCGCCATTCCGCCACTCCGATAACGTCCATGGACCGAGGCTAGCTCATCGGTGCGTTGCTGTCACATAGAAACCTTTTATCCCCATATTCATAACGTTTTGAAATCAAATTAATGCCGACATATAAAATAGCAAATGAGGCAAACGAGGCAATGGTTGGATAATGGTGGATCTTGATTTTACGTCATATATGGGCCAGCCCTAGGCGTATAGCTATAGGTGTGAGGGTCGGGGACGGTTAGGGGTCGGTAGATCTTCGATCGGATGATTATTATTGGGAGCAATTCATTCCAGTTCTTTTTCTCCCGCTGCGACTTTTAAGGCCCCGCCCCCGATATGGGGTCATCGGTGACTCACCCACCACCCCCTCCTCCTCCTCCTCCTCCCACTCTCAGTTAGTTGGCTGCTACCACAACGACCTCCGGACTGTCCTCTGCCACCACCGCCACCACCGCCTTTGTTTCTTTCTTCACCTCCGACGATGTCGTCGCTTCCGACTCCTCGGCCACGCCCTCCCTCTCCTCCGATTGGACGACGCAGTTTGTGACGTCGCCACTCGACGTCCGATCGCTGGCGGGTTCCGCGGGCGACTGCTGCAGCTCCTCGGTCCTCTCAGGGGGTGGGGCTAGCCGTGGCTCCTCCTCTTCCTCCTCCTCCCTCAGGGAGGGCGGGGTTAAAGTCCCCTCCCCCCTCGGCGGGGACGGGGTTAAGGAGCAGTGATCGGGCGGTTCCAGGGTCAACGTTACCTCGTCCAGCTGAGAAGAGAAACGAGAAGTCAGAGTCAGCAGAGGATCGAGAAGCAGGAGGGGTGAAATCAATTTGCCCTCATGGCATACGTTGCGACGTTTGTTTCCCCAACAGTCGCAACCGTTGAGCCAATTGTCTTGACTGTTGGGAAACGGTTCAGACCGTTGGCCCAATGGTCTCGGTTTATTTTAATTTATAATGTTGCGACAGCTTTACCCTGGTGGGCTGTCAGAGCTGGCCACCCATCGTGACCGCGAATTGATTCGCTGTCTCTCTCAAAAAGGGACAATCAAGCGTAAAGGCAGCAAACGGGCCTTTTTGCATGTTCTCCCCTAGGGTAGAGTTCCCCCACCACCGGTCCATGACAAGTGAAGCCCAAGTTTTCTCATCATATACAAATCCACTTGAAAACACTAGAGACCAAAGATAGGAAAAAAGACCAGTCCTGAGCAGTGAGAACTACAGTGCAGCACATTTCGCACCCATTAGAATGCAAATGACCCTGTTTACTCAGCCTTTGTATTCTTGTGTGGCACTGTAAGGCGGCACAGTGGGTATACAGTATATCTCTGAAAAGCTTTAGTGCACTACAAACACGTCCTGTTGTACTGTTTGGCAGCTTTGACAATGGTGAAGGTCACCATATTTCCACACTCATGAAAATCCTTAGTTTTGGGCCCGACTGGATGAAAAGAAACACTCCTCTAGCTGTTCTCTCAGCTCCTGTCCCTAATCCATCCCTGTTACAGGACACTTCCATCTTATCTGATCCTGACAGATCACAGGAACATCTTCAGAACACTCTGGCTTGTAAGTTGTGACCTTGTACACCTTGTTCTGGGATGCATGTGATATGGACAGGTCTAGGTAGGAAGCAGACCACATCCTAATGCTATCTGTCATTGTTTGCTATCACTGGTAGCATCTACTAAATGCATTAATGGTTGGAATGATGTGTAGACCTTTGTCTTATGCGAGAGTTGACAACGCGACAGAGCCTGAGTGGACTGGCTGAGTAAAGAAGGAGGTGGCTCCATCGTTTGCCTGCAAAGTGTAACTACTTAAAATTCTCCACTGAAGGAATAGTTTTCTGATTTTAATATTGCCACGTTTGTCGTTGAGAGGTTTGTCTGAGAGGGTTGAGGCACTCCGTTGCGCCTCACAGCCATTATAGCTTGTAGCTAATTGCTTTATTGTTGAGGACCCCCTGGAACTCCCCCCAGGGACTTTGAGAGCCACCGCCACTAGTACACAACACAAGCTCATTAACAACGCTGAAGTTCACAGCGATTAGCAATCAACAAAACCACTCTGCTATCCACTTGTTTCAGACACGCAGATCAGAAGCATGATTTCCATAGAAATCTGCAATGAATCAAACCGTGGCAGAATGTCATTTCAGAGCTCCATTATAGCTTCTATCAAGCACATCCTCATCTGTTAATTCCACAAATACATGCATGTGCACGCACACACATGTAGACAGACACAGAATATTTCAGATCAGAAAATACTAGTGTCCCTTAATATAGTGGTGTCAACTTCAGAGTTCCGCTCTGGGTTTTGGTGAAATATCATTTGTCATTTTGCGGAGTGGGGGTCACTGGGGCCATGCAGTAAATTCAAATCCACAAAACGAGCGTAATTTGTATTGTGTAATTATTTCTATAATATCAGCACATCATTCATTCATTTTTGACCCTTCTATCACATTCAACTAACTTTTGGGTGTAGTGATATGGATAGACACAAAAAGCATAGTTCCCTGTAATAGATGGGGTCAAAATGAATGAAGGTAGTGCTAATATTTTAGAAATAGGTCAACAATACAAATACATTTTGTTCTTTGGATTCATTTACTTTTACTGTGTTTTTCACCAAAACAAGAGCAGAACTCCCACCATCTGGACATCAATTAATACAATAGCCAATACTGTATTAATGGAAAGTATTTCATACAACTTCCCAACTATCCCTTTAAGGAAGCAGCAGGTCCAGGAGGCGATTAGCCTGGCCTGTAAACAGCACCGCTTCTTCACATCAATCAGGAACGTTTACACAAAACTGAAGTAGAAATGTATAGCAGGAGGACACACAGAAATTGAGCATCAGCGAAATCCATTAGCGACCAACAACCTAGTGGCCTAAACATGATCACAAGCACGAAGCAGTGCTGAATTACTAATCCTATCTCTAACCCACACATGGCCATTATAAGGCCCTGGGGCCTTTGGCTGACTTTGACCGTCCTGTGAACGGTTACTTGGAAGTAAGAAAGAAGAAGTAAGAAAATGAAATATACTTTAAAACTAGTAATACTTTCTAAAATGGCATTGCTTTTATAGTGAAGACTACGCAACTTTCCTGCTCTATATTGCAAGTGAATGACAACTTGTCTGCCTGCTTTTCATTCCTAACAATAACATTAAAGGTAGGGTAAGTGATTTGAAATCCATCGTGTAGTACCAGCCTGGTGCTGGGGGTGATATCTGACAAAAGTGAAATCAGTTCCCCTACCTTTAACTCTCACCAACTTGGCAAAACACAGAAACGTAGAAGTATAGTAGAAATGTGTAGCAGTACTACCATACAAACCTGTAGTAGTAGAAATGTACAGAGCCCCTGGGTGGCCATGGTAAGAAAAACAAATTATCTCAAGATAATATCTTGAGATATTATCTCATCCGGACAAGATATGATCTTGTCCGGATGAGATAATATCTCAAGATATTATCTTGTCTGGGCAAGATCATTTATTTTTCTCGCCATGGCCACCGGGGAGCTCCATAGAAATGTGTAACCAGGCAGGATACACACAGATCTGGCTTAAAGGTAGGGTAAGTGATTTGAAATTCATGGTGTAGTACCAGCCTGGTGCACTAGGGGCGCCAAACAGTAGCTACACTATGTGAACCTGCTGCTCGATCCTGATTGGAGGAGAATTCGCTACCACCTGGGGAACTTTTATTAGCTCCTCTGCTAACGTGGGGGAGGGGGAAACTCCATATATGGTTTCCACACCTTATAATAGAGCATTTTAACAGAAAAAAAATATTTTTTGGGTGATATCTGACAAAAGTGAAATCACTTCCCCTACCTTTAAAAGGTTCTTGTGGTCTCCAACCTTACTACTAAATTGGGACCCCGGCCCTTTGACATCCCCTGTCGTATCTCTCACCCTGGTCAGCTCTTCCTCATCCTCCTCCTCTTCCTCCCCTGGCTGCTCTGACGTTCCTTCAGACTCCGCCTCCGGCTCCTCCCCCAGCGTCTCAGCCACGCCCCCCACCATGTCAGCAGTCATCAGTCCACCCAGCTGGCCTGCTAGCTCCACCTGGTGGCAGGGGTAGGAAGAAGTATAGACTAAAGTAATATCCAGTGTTGTACCCAAATGCGTTCTAAGAACGATTGTTCACAAACATGTTCATATTTTGGGTGACCGTAAGCAGATTATTCTGCTTGAAGAATGACATTCTGAACTTATTTATTACTCATTTATTCAGACATACTGTTTGTCACAAGTGATAGTAGATCACTATGGTGATCTAAATGGAGGTTGCTTCTCACAAAAGAAAGAATCATTGTAAGAAAACAGCGTGGAATGCTTTTGATGGATCACAATGGCATGGAGGAGGACATTGGGCGACAATGAGGCCTTCTTAAAACCCCACCCTTTGGGGCAGAGTTTAGTCATTGACCAATGCACAAGGCACAATGGCACATTTAGCCATTGTTGCTATGCAGGTCAAGCTTTCCTGGTCAAGCTTTCCTCTTCTAACAAGCCTATTGGACAAGGACGGATTGGGGAGGGACATAGTGAAGGGCTAATAGTAATGTGGCTAACAACCAGGACGATGTATGGGTGAGTTGGTGGCATTCGGATGTTATATACGGTAAACAGACTCTTATGGAAACTGGCACTATAGGCCACAGTGGGCCTATACCTGGTGGGCTTCCATCTGCGCTGCCCCCCACAGGTCAGCCAGGCGTGGGTGAGTGGGAGGAGCCAGGCTGTGGATGGTGCTGTTGGGAGTGGCCTGGAGGGAGTGAGACGCACTGTGGAGCCTGTGTTCTATTGGCTGAGGAGGGGAGGGGAGGAGAGGGGTGGGGAGGGAAGGGGAGGATAGGGGGAGGAAAGGGGGAAGGGAGGAGAAGGGGGGGGGGGGGGGGAGGCGAGGGATGCGCTGTAGGTTGATTTGGGGGAAAAAATGAGGTAACAAGACACATGCGCATGCACACGCTCTACAGTGGGAGGGCATGCAACAGGCCAACACCATGGCCAACCTCAGTTGATCATGATTGGATGAAGGCTTTGCCACCCACAGCCCAAAATGCAACTATATTTTGGGCCCTATTTTGATCGTCTTAAGTCAAATCTTGTGTGTGGCAAAGCGGTTTGGCTGTCTTGAGTGGCCAAGCAGCTTTGCCACAACTCCAAGTTTTGACTTAAGACTTAAGACCTGATGCTTAAGACAATCAAAAATATGGCCCAATATCTCTAAAGAAGAAAGAGATAACACGAAGGTTGATGTACAGTATGTATGGACAATCAAAATTGGATTGCATTGCATTTTGATATGGGGTGTCATATCCTAATTGAACATAATGCAGCACGCCGACTAGTAAGAAAATAATGTCAAAAAGGTTGCTTACTCCTGCTCTATAGTAGAGCAGGAATATACCACTGAATATACCTTTTAATATACCTCTTAAACATATCAAAGCGAAACGAACAAAACCACTACATTTTAAAGCTATTTCCTTCCCTACTGTTGATCAAGTACAAGTACTGTACATTTTGAATTCCAAACTTTTAGTTGGAACAGAGCATTTCTAAACGCTGCAGTGAACTGTTATATTTTCTTTTATTAAATTACTAAATGTGAGAATAGTTTTCCCACCAGTTTTCCGTGTGAACATTCACACATGGATTCCTCTGCAGATCCAAACCAACGTTCACACTAAACTTGTTATTATTCACACTCACACACAAATTTATAATTTCCATACAGACAGAGAGATTACTGTGATTAATGGATACAATTAAGTGTGCCATCAATTTAATTACAGTGCAATTAAGCTGTCAATTTCTGCTTGATTTACGACGGGCTGTCGCACAACTTGGCGGTTTAAGGAAGTGCTTTTCATTTCCTTTTAGATTACTCACGTTTCCATTATGAATATGACCATGATTGAGTGAATATGAATACAGGTATGGTTACTTTATTTCATTTTGCTTGAAATATGAAAGCCGTTCTCACCACCTACTTATAGATTATACCGTGGTACCCCGTTTACCGCGGTACCATTTATAACTTGTTTTATTGCCACTTCTGGCTTGGCTAATGCTACTATTGAGGACATCCCCCGGAGAGGATTACTACCTTGGATCGCTCGGCATCGTGTGTGGAGTATACCCTCGGAGTGGTTGGGATTTAAACTTTGAGAGCGTAACTGAGTAACTTGAGTGAACAAAACATGTATGGTGGATGGAATTATACGCAAAATGATCTAACTGTGGTGAACTAACAAGCTGGGAACTTTCAATACACGATTAAATTGCAGTTTACAGTGTCTGGGCTCCATTTTCGTTACCCTCTAAACACCTTATCATTTTCTTACTATTTTGAAAATAGTTCAACGTGCCAATCTATTGACACATTGTGAGCCTGTAGACTGACCATTTAAACTATTGAAAATGTTTTTTTTTTAAATAGTTTGTCCTAGTTTGCGGGTTACAGTGACATTGTAGGGTCAGGGGATCAGAAAGGGGGGCACATCAAAGCAACGTGTCCAGCTATCTTGTGTGCCCAGTTTACTGTATGCCCTGATGTATTGTGTGGCCAGTTGGCCCTATGCGCAGATGTATCTTCCCAGTTGTCTGCTGTGGCCACTTGGTTTTAGTGCCCACCTGAGATGTTACCCTTTGTAGGGTGTGTATTGTGGGACAGATGCGCAGGGAAAGTTTGATTTATCGTAATTAATTGAACAGGATTTTGTCAGGATGCAAGTGCCTGGCTAACACCCCAGGACTATTTAAGGTGCAAACCAACATGTGAAAATGGCACAGATGGGCAAATGGACAGGGAGCTGAAGCACCGTTTGAGGCCATGTGTGCACGTCCCTGGTCCTAATGGAATATAACAGGGGTTTTCAAACAGCGGTCCGGGTACCACCAGTGGTCCCTGAGAGGATTCCAGGTGGTCCCCAGGCTAAATGATGGAGAGTTGGTTAACCAGTTGTAACTCTTTGAGGGCGTAAACATGAAACCAAATGGACCCTTGCGGGTCCATTTGGTTTCATGTTTACACTCTCAAGAGTTAAAATATTTATCATGTGAATTAACCCAAATCTACACAACTAGAGAATGTATAAGATTAATGGTAATTTTGACCTGTATGTTTGACTGTTTTGTTACCCAAAATCCAGCCTGGAATTGTGGACAAAAGCAAAAGAAATCTTTAGGTTTTGGGTCTGTGGGGCTAAAAAAAATGTCCTCAAATGGTGGTCCGTGGCTCAAATGCTGAATAAATAGTGGGCCCTGGAATGAAAAAAGTTGAAAAACCCTGGAATATAACATCTCTCTGAGACGTCCTGTTGGTCATAACAGAACACACAAAGCGGACCAACCGTCTGGAGCTGCATGAGTTGCTGCTGCTGGTAGTGCTGCAGCTGCTGCAGCTGCTGCAGTTGGTTCTGGTGCTGCAGCACCATCTGGGCCTGGTGCTGCTGCAGGTAGCTCCCCACCGTGCCCTCCAGCTGGGCCTGGTGGGCCTGGAGGTAGCCCCCCACCGTGCCCTCGAAGCCCTCCACCCCGCCCGGGGTGCCCCCGGCTCCGCTGCTACCGCCTGCACACACAGACAGACACACAGACACACACACACACACACAGACACACCCAGACAGTCACACACAGACAGACACACCCAGACAGTCACACACAGACAGTCTCCATTTTTGTCACTGCTAAGCCCTTATACTTAAACTTCTTTGCTCTTTACTAGTGTGAACTGATCGCTTGATCAGGCATGCCATGGCCTACTTGTTCGCAACGCTCAAGTTTGCACTGTACCAAGGCCAGTCAACAAGCTCACCACATGCCAATGTAGATTGGCTAGTTAAACCGGTAAAGATGTTTTTTTCAAAATAGGAACAACAACGCGAAGAAGTTAGGGATAAGGGGTTTAGCATGTGATGAAATGGAGACCAAAGAGTCAGTCAGTCAGTCAATCAGTCACATATATTGGGTTGGAACACTAAATAAATACATTAAATAGAAAGGCCCAACTTACCGGTATGTATCTTAGATAGCATTTAGTTTGTTTATATAGATTTTCAAACGTTACATTCTTAACTTACTGTATGTATGATTCATGATTACTGTATGTCATGAGGTATTGCCATGCATTTGTTTTCTTCGTGGTTATTGTTGCTCTGCCCTAAGAGTATCTCGTAGATGCCTAAATAGTAAAATGTAATGCTAAAATACAGTTTGTTGAGGATAGTAATGGTAAATAATGCATTATCTCCTTGATCAAAGGTGCTTACATACAGTCTTGCTCAGGGATTCTTTGACACTATAACTTCACACTAACTCCTCCATGTCTTTCTACCCAGCGGTACTGACCGGTGGCCATGATGTAGGAGCCAGCGGCAGGGGACACCATGCCGGACGGTTGGCTGGTGATCGGGTCCCAGGCGTCAGACGACGACAAACAGTACAAGCCCTGGGACACGTAGGTGTGAGGCCACACGTCTGCAGAGGACTGGTGCAGCATCTGGTCTGTACAGAGACAGACACACAGAGAGATGTGTAGATGTTTTTGTTGTTGTTGAAGTTGCAACAGACACACAGCATGCATAAAGCTAAAGGTCTGACTCAGAGAGTTTTCTGTTTTCAATGATGAAATGCTGTTGTTTATTGCAGTTAGTAGCACTAGTAGTGTTTTAAATCATTTTATATATAAGCACTTTAATTTGAATTTTCTTTGGAATTTTGGTTGTTTTGCATGACATCATGTTTGGTGGGGCAGTCTAGGCATTTAGGGGGGCATTGCCCCCGCATGCCCTTGCCTAGATCCGGCCCTGGGCTGTGGGTGTGTGCGTGCGTACATGACTGCCTGCGTGCGCGTGTGTTGAGCATATGTGAGCAAATCCCATATGCTGAGGTTAATGAGAGTCCTTGCATTAACCTACAGTACAGGATCCCTCGGGGGTGTACTGTGTGTGTGTGTGTGTGTGTGTGTGTGTGTGTGTGTGTGTGTGTGTGTGTGTGTGTCTGCGTGTGTGTGTAAGGAGGGGGAATGGACATTAACCTACACTCCAGGATCCTATGGGAGGTTTTAGACATGACAGTGCTTTGCTCAACACCAACCAGAGCACAGAGAACACACAGGCTGATGACACAGCTGAGACTAATCACTATACCAACACAAAAACAACATGCAGGCTGCTGCGTAATGAGTAACACACAGTAAAATGCCATGTAGGCATATATTTAAAAAGTATTTAAAAGTATTTATTTTTTGTTTTTGTCAAGGTTTTTGTCAAGGTTGTATAATAGTTGGTAGTCCAGCAACGGACTACAATGCAAAGCTACAGCTAGTGTCGTTTTAGTTGGAATGAACTGGAAATGGTGCTTTTTTTTTTAAATGAAATTTTCATTGTTATTTTATTATACGGAACGAAATGCTTAATATTCGTCACATTTTAGTAATTTTTATTCATGATATTTTGGTCTAGTTTTAGACGACATCCTGAAAAACAGTCTTATAAAGCCGTCTTCACACCAAAGGCTCAAGACGGCCTTGACGTCCTCGCGGTGTGATATAATAGGTTTGTTGCACATTGACGAGTGTTGTCCCATGTATTTCTTTCAACACATGTAAATGCTGACAAAGTCATTGTAGTATTAGTCAAGTATCAGTACATCATTGGCTGCAGCCATGTTTGTAGTCACAATACAGTAGAGTGTCCATGTTTGTAGTCCATCAGCGTACCTCTGCTGGTGATGCTCTCCTGGTTGACCTCACTGAGGTGGGCCACACTGCCCTGGTTAGACTCCGCCCCCATGCTGTCCCCATCCAATGAGTTCCATCCAAACAGAGTGGCCTCTGAGATGGCAAACTGCTGCATGATGCCTGGACAGAGAGAGACAGAGAGGGGAAGAGTTTGGACAGAAGCTCCACTCTGTTTGTTTCCTTCCTTCCTTTTTGACATCACTTTGTGATGACCTGGCCTTGACCTGAGGCCATGGCATCATGGACCTGTACTTGTCCAACGGTCAAGTGCCTCTGAGACTTTAGTGTCAACACCTGTAAAACACTCACAAAAATGTAACCACCTATAACTAATGTGGTGGATTTTAGTACACTAAACACGTGAGCATTTAGGGGGCAAAAAGCTATTTTTGGTAAATAATATTTACCAAAAGATTTATTGAGCGTCAGGATAGCATCGTCATAGCATCTTGTCAGGATTGCATTCAAGCAGGTATCTCTCAATAGTACAGTTGTATGTCAAGACAGCATAGTGCCATGTTCCATAGCACACTGAGCGATATGGTCAGGCCCTGTGGCCTTCCTGTAACTGACCTCCCAACGGTCTGTTCGATTCCTTCCCAGTAGGCTTCTCATAGTGTCTTATATAGGCCAAAGTCCCACCCGAGGGGTGGGAACCACAGGTGAACAGGACAGTAAATGGTTGAATACACAAGACGAAAGGAAATATAGTAGCGTGTGTTTGTGATAGGAAGTAAACGGTGAGGGTATATACAGTATTTGAGTAATTTAATTTAGAGTTAGACTTTCCGGTGTGATTTTTATTTAACTTCTCCTCTGTTTTTAATCTCTGTGACATCCAACCTAATGACCTCACGTCCTACCTGATGGCATCACGTCCTACCTGATGACCTCACGTCCTACCTGATGACATCACGTCCTACCTGATGACATCACGTCCTACCTGATGACATCACGTCCTACCTCAGGGGTCAGCAACCTGCGGGTCAGGAGCCGCATGCGGCTCCAGAACACAGCCCTAGTGGCTCCCTGGCTGTGGCATTATTACATACACACACTGGGGTGATCCACACCAAAACAATATAAACACCCAAATCGGTTTGTGCTGTCTGACAGTTGCCAGTAAAAGTAGCACTTGACCATGTCAAAAAAGCCCAGCAGCTATCAGAGGTGGAGCTTTCAATCTGAACCACCCATTTTCAAAGGTTTACTCAGTTTACTATGTCATTAATATACCTTAGAGATGTTGATGTGATCTTTTTTTCTGAGAGTGTGCAAATGGAACCAAATGGACCCGCCAGGGTCCATTTGGTTCACATTTGCACAATCTCAGGAAAAAAATAATAAAATGCGGCTCCAGACAGATTTTGAATTTAATTTTGGGTCGAAAATGGCTCTTTCAACATCTTGGGTTGCCGACCCCTGTCCTACTTGATGACATCACGTCCTACTTGATGACATCACGTCCTACCTGATGACATCACGTCCTACCTGATGACATCACGTCCTACCTGATGACATCACGTCCTACCTGCGGCGAAGCGCGCCTCCTTCTCCCCGTCGCTGAGGTCGCTGTAGAGGTCGTTCTCCAGCTTCCTCTCCTTCTCCCGCTGGGTGTTGGTCCGGGTCGGCCCCGCCCCCTCCGGCCCCGCCGTGGGCGTGGCCCAGCTCTGCCACTCGATCATGTGAGCCACGCGGCCCTGAGCCATGGCTGTGGGCTTAGTCACCTTATCCTTCATACTGCGACTCACCCCTATAGACACACACACAGGAACACACACAGGAACACACGCACGCACGCACGCACACACACACACACACACACACACACACACACACACACACACACACACACACACACACACACACACACACACACACACACACACACACACACACACACACACAGGAACACACACACACACACACACACACACACACACACACACACACACACACACACACACACACACACACACACAAAGAAGAGTTAACACGAGCACGCCTGGCATGGCTATGCATGCCCAGCTTTCAGGGTTTGTGGGAGCACAAACATTGGCTTGTGATTGGCACCTAAACCAGTGGTTTTCAACTTATCGATACCAGGGCCCACTATTTATACAGCATTTAAGCCACAAATCCAGGCTGGAATTTGCAAACAAAACAGGCCAACACACACACACACACACACACACACACACACACACACACACACACACACACACACACACACACACACACACACACACACACACACACACACACACACACACACACACACACACACACACACACACACACACACACACACACACACACACACACACACACACACGAGCACGCCTAGCATGGCTATGCATGCCCAGCTTTCAGGGTTTGTGGGAGCACAAACTAACATTGGCTTGTGATTGGCTGATCACCCCGTGGCAATGATTTGATTGGCTGAGCAATGATGATGCGATGATGATTGTGATGATGACTCAATCCTATTTTATATTTCCACTATTTCAAAATAGCAAAAACTCAAGCTTGAGGTTGAGGCTTCAAAGCACTTTGTCAAACTGGTAACTTTTAGAAAGGCTTTGATGCCAATACGTTTGTGTAAGTAATATTTATAGTAGGCCAAGACCTTTTTTATCTGCAGTATGTGTTTTTGAATGGTTTGTTTGTACTCTTATTTACAAAATAAAATAAGAAGCCTTTCTCCATCACTGATAACCAGTTGTTTACTAACACATGGGTTCCTCTAGAGGGTGCTAAAGAGCAGTGAATGCAGCAGCCTGTCAGTTCATTTTAAACGTATAGTAAGTGATTTTACTTGATGAGTATTGTATCCAAACATCTTTTTTTGGCTAATCCTCTAGAGTCAAGTGTAATGACCATATAAGGAGTTCTTCAATGTCCCCAGTGAGCCCATGTGCTAAAAACAACAACAAAAACCCTAGTTTCAGTTTGGGCAAAAACCCTAGTTTCAGTTTGGGCTTTGGGAGAGAGGCCTTCCATCCAACCAGGAGGAGAGGTGCCTTTGTCCAATCAGGATCGAGTGGGGGTGGTCCTTGGACTGGTGTGGGTGCTGTTGGCCTGTTGCACATTCCCCTGAATGTAGAGTGTGTGCATGTGCACATTTTGTTACCAGGGGGACCAGAGGGTTCTTCAAATCACCCACACCACTGAATGCTCCTTTAAGCATGGAGGGCATTGGGAAGCTTCTACATCTGATCCTAGCTTATTAAGGCCTATAGCTTAGTGTGGCTTATAGCGCCTTAGCGGATGCAATAAGCATCCTGTAATTAATCCATCTTGTCCTGACATTAGATTGTCATATCTGACACTAGATTCTAATTTCCGATATTAGATTCTAGTTTTCTGGCTCTAAGTTCTATTTTTTTGACACGAGGATCTACACTAGGTTCTAGTTTTTGACACGATAATCTAGTTTTCTGGCACTTAATTGTAGTTTCTGGCACTAGAAGATAGTTCATGACACTAGAGTCTAGTTTCTGACACGGAAATCTAGTTTCTGGCACTAGTGTGTAGTTTCTGACACTAGATTTAGTTTTTCCACAAATAGAGCTCTGACGGAAAATCAATGCTGTTGTTAACAATTTTCCCTACAAGCTCCCCAGTGGTCTGCTCAACTAAAGCTAGCTTTCCTTGAAGGTATTCCCTACCACTATTCATTCAGCATCCTGAAGGAAAGAAAACTATTTGATGGCAGCCATGCTGAATGGTCGCGTGGATTCACATCATTTGTCTTCTTCAACTAAAGATCATTTTACAAGACTTTTCAGATTGTCCAGGCTGGATGTCCAGGATGGATTTGGGCTATTTTTAAATCTAAAGCTAGGCAGGCTGATGGCTTTTAAATCAGCTCCCAGTGATGGCTAATGTCAAAGGATAATTCCTCTTATTTCATTGTGCTTTGTTTGTTTTGTTTTGGTTTATCTTCCCTGATGAGAACCAGATGGCAGCTTTTGCTTTGCCCCGGAGAGCAGAGCACAGAGCATAGTGTTCTTGACACAGACCCAAGTGGAAACACCAAAAACAACAGGCAATTTGTCTCCTGATAATACCCAGAGGAAAATGGCCTAACCCTAATGAGCGCTGTTCGAATTATGGCCTCACCGTATTTAGTGATAATTCATTATATGACAAGAAAATCATGCGTATCATAGTCACATCCTAAGGTCAATTTATCCGCTTGTAACAAGTAAAGAATAATTAGGCTTAAAGGAGAATACCCAATAAGGCTACCCTACCTTGAATTACAGTTGAGTTTATTTCCAAACTAGATCAGCACTCGGTAGAGTGCAAACTTGCGAGTAGGCCATGGCCTACTTGTGCGTGAGTGGAGTGAGCTAATACTCCAGGCATTAACTATAAGGGTCTCTGACTTACGTCTACCTAACCCAGTCAATTGGAGTACCTTGAGGGATGAGTGACCGCGGGCTGACGCCCACACTTTCACTTTTGGTTCAGGCGTGGTTCAGCCATAAAATGTGACAGCTGAACCACGGCTGAACCAAAAGTGAAAGTGTGAGAGCAAACACACTATTGACATGGCATAGAGACAATATATAGCATACAAATAAAATTAAAAAAGCATTTTGTAGCCGTGTAGGCAGCTGAATTTGAACAACATCCTATAGACCTATTATTTATGGTGAGCTATAGAGAAAACAGAAAATAAGGAGTTTTATCACTATATAACAACTGGACCATTTTTTTTTCTTGGGGGGGGGGGGGGGGGGGGGGGGGGGGTAAACCTACTGCAAATAAAGGTAAGAATCATCAGTAAGGTGGAAAGCTCATATATCCAAAACTGTTGCTTTTCAGTACTGCACAAAACCAGCAGTCTCTATGTCAGTGATTTTCAACCAGTGGTCCGTGGACCACCAGTGGTCCTTGAGAGAGTTCCAGGTGGTCCCCAGGCTAAATGATTTAAAGCTGGTTAACCAGATGTTTACACTCTCAAAAGTTAAAATATTCATCATCTGAATTAGTCCACTTATTTAAGAAGTCTACATTAGAGAATGTACGTTGTAGAAGAATGGCCATTTTGATCTGTATGTTTGCCTGTTTTGTTTGCGAGATCCAGCCTGAAATTGTGGACAAAAACAAAATAATTCTTTAGTTTCAGGCATGTGTGATGAAAATGCCATCAAATGGTGGTCCGTGGCTCAAATGCTGAACGAATAATCGGCCCTGGTATAAAAATGGTTGAAAACAGCACTGCTCTGTGTGGAGATGAGAGGTTTCCTGTCCCTAACAGCTGTGATGAGATAATCAGAGTGTTGAGTCACTGTGACTCATCTTGCAGAAGTAATAACAATAACTAGAATGTACTGTGTTGAGGTGCCAATGCCTATTATTACTGCTGCTGTTCTAAATCCTTTAGACCCGTTATTGACCTTGAAACGTACCTTAGTTACCTCACCATCAACAACCAATCAGGGAAGAGCATTCGTTCCTTTTTGTTAGGTCTTATGAGAACACATTTATAACACACCCAAAACATTCAGGCTCAAAAGGTAATCTTAATTTAAAAGTACAAATCACATTTGAACTTAATTAAAAGGCATAGTAAGTGATTTCACTTAATTCAAAACATTGCTCATTGGTTAGTAGGTGCCCTTAGACGAACAATGAGGCTACGATATGACGTAATCATGCACTGATATTAAAACCACTTCCAATCGTTCTTTGAAAATAATTTGTCCAATGCACCGACCATCAGTTAGTGACTTGCAACAAGGCAATCAAGATTCGTTCCCCCTAACAACTTCATCTAACTTGCAACTGCAAGTTAAATTGACGACGGAGCTGTCGTGCGAAATGTTTCACTGGACGACATATCTAAAAGGACGAAGTATACCGCGGTATCACCCTGCTGTGGCGGTCAAAAACGAGATCTACTGCTTTGGGGGAGACAGAAGACACGTGGAAACGGATCAGATTGAAGTATACGTCTTCAACACTGTGTCTTTATGCTGGAGAAAGTTGAACCCACTCGCCCAGGTCACGGGAGAACATCACCTCAACTCTCCCCTCTGGTGCGACCATTCGGCTGTGCTGATAGATTATACGGTCTACCTCTGGGGAGGGTTTTGTGAAGATATCTGCAACACTCTTTATGCCTTTGATGCCGACGCCCGCACGTGGTCCAAACCGGATGTTTTCGGGGCCGTTCCCGCCGGGAGGCACGGCCACTCGGCCTGTGCCCTGGGAATGGTCATGTTAATCCATGGAGGACAGAACTGGAAAGGATACACTAATGACACCTACAAGTTGGACACCTCCACGATGGTCTGGACTTCAGTCACTGCTAGCGGAACTAAACCTCCCGCTTCAGCCGATCTCTCTGCCAACATCATCGGAACAAAGATGTTTGTAACCGGACGTTACCGTAGTGGTCGAAAATGGGACGAGCTCTTCAAGTCTCCAACCATCCGAGTGTTTAACACAGAGACCAACGTCTGGATGGAAATACCATCTACACTGATCACTTCGAAAGGACGCTCTGATCACGCAGCGTTTAACTACAAAGGACAGCTGTATGTATTTGCCGAATTGCACAGTGGCCACTTATACTTGTGTAAATTCAACCCGGATACCTCCACCTGGAGGACTATTGAGCCCAAGGGGAAACGCCAATATTTTACGGTGGATATGAAATGTTGCGTGGTGGGAGACCGTGCCATCGTCTTTGGATCCCACCTCAGACCAGAACGCCTGTACGTCCTGGACCTCTGCCCGAGCTTTAAGACGCTATGCAAGCTGGCAGTTATTCGGTCTGGCCTGGATCGGTCGGGACTCCCTCACAACATCCGGTGGGAACTGGCAGCTATGACTAGCACAAGCATTCAGGAATGACTTTGATTCTGACGAGGACTTCTAAAGCCCGATCTAAGTCTTTTGAGGAAAATATTTCTTGTAGCATTTTTGTTTTGTTTAGATTTCTGTACATACTGTATGAAGTCCAAAAAATGGACTCCCGATTCTGAAAAACACCCTAAACGGATTCCTGTAACATTCTGTCAAGACAGTGGTTTTCAACCAGTGGTCCGAGGACCACCAGTGGTCCTTGAAAGGGTTTCAAGTTGTCCCCTGGGTAATGATGGAAAGTTGGTTAACCAGATGTAACTCTTTGAGAGTGTAAAAATGAAACCAAACTCTCAAGAGTTAAAATATTCATCATCTGAATTAGCCCAAGTCTACACAACTAGAGAATGTAGAAGATTAATGGTCATTTTCGTCTGTCTGTATGTTTTGCCCATTTTGTTTTGCCAAATCCAGCCTGGTATTGTGGACAAAATAAATCTTTAGTCTTGTGGTCTGTGGGGCTAAAATGTCATCAAATGGTGGTCCGTGGCCCTGGTATCAAAAAGGCTGAAAACCACTGTTCTAAGCCAAACCTTTCTTCCCGGTCCCATTCGTCCCGTGACATAACCATACTATTCTAAGCAGTGTTGTTTGTTTGAGAATATTTTGTCTTAGTCTTAGTCTTTTGAGTAACACATTTCGTCTTTTAGTCCCATTTAGTCTTCTGAAAATCTTTTTTCTTAGTCTTAGTCTAGTCGACGAAATATCAACATCGATTTAGTCTTAGTCTCAGTCATTTTTTAGTCTTAGTCTTTCAGTCTTAGTCTTTGAGGTTTAGCCTTACTCTTGCACTTTTAGTCTTACTAGCTTTCAACATGCAATACAGATTATACAGGCATATTGAGTTTGCATGTTGCATGGAGGAAAACATCAAGATTGGTTGCATAAACGAGTGGTTTTCAACCTTTTTCTCTCTTGGTGATAATTTGGCAGTTCTATAACTGGCCGCTAGAGGGAGCGTTCAAGTGTTCAACATAGTCGTCCACATGGGACGACTAAGAAGACAACACTGATTCTAAGACGTGTGAACGCGGAAGCTAACACAGCTTGTCGCTGTGGTTATTATTGTTACAGACACATACTTTAGCGGTGTAATCGCCTTCCTTCTGTAATTTTCCCTTTGATGTGAGTGTTCCCTCTGGTGGCGGGTGGTGTCAGCACAGCCATGACACACAGACATACTGTATTTCTGCAGTAGGGGCGAAATCAACTTGCGACTGAGGCAGACAGGATAGGATATCAGTAGCAGCTGGTGGTAAATGAGTAAGGTCCGCAACCTTTTCCCACCCGCCCCATCATTTTAGAGAAAGCTTGAAACTCCCCCTCCCTCAACTTTTCATCTATATCTTCTGTGGCATATATCGTATTGGCCACGGCAGATATCCTATCCATTACAGCAGGTAGGTTAAGTTTAGGGATAAGGTTAGGGTCAGCCTCAGTGGCGACTGATGAAAAAATGGTGCGACCGATAGGCTATCTGCTGCAGAAGATTACGTATTAGTTGTGGCAGTTGAACTATACGCCACGGCCGATTTTTATCAGACGCAGCAGATTAAGTATCAGGCGTGACCCATTTCACCAGTTGCAGTAGATTATCAGTTTTTTTTAATCAGTCGTGCAACTTATTTTTTTAACCATCGTTCACAACCGATTGTAAAAAAAGTCGTTGCAAATGCTGTAGTCGCAAATTCATTTTGCTGCCTCCCCATTGCTGCCTGGATTATAGGCAGTGCGTTAATGGCATTAAGCAGCTTGAGATGACGTTGTGTCCTTTATTTTTCAACCAGCTCTATAGAGCTGCGCAGTGACGTCACTGCCCCTGTTCCGGAAGTCTTTTCCCCATTCATTTTTCTCATAGACTTTTCGAAAATAATTTATATCAAGACGATTACGCCGCGGCCAAAGCCAACTCAGGTCGTGACAAATCATGACAACAAACACAATATCGTCATATAATATATAATTAGGAAGAAGTAGAAAACGGTATGATACAGGACTCTTTGTTTCGTTTTTCATCTTAGAAATTATTTTATTGTCCCAAAAGTTTGTGTGTGTCATCATGATTCGTCACGACTCGAGTTGGCTTTGTCCGTGGCGTAATCGTCTTGATATAAATTATTTTCGAAAAGTCTATGAGAAAGATTAATTGGGAAAAGACTTCCGGAACCGGGGCGGTGACGTCACTGCGCAGCTCTATAGCCACCCACACCAGTTAAAGACGACTCAGAAAAACACCCCACCGGACACACCTGACAGAAACACACCTGACAACTTAGAGAAAACACACCTGACGAGAGAGAGGACTCAACGACACACACGTGACACAGAGCACTTTGCGGAGCGTTCAGACTTGAATTCAAAACATCCGCCTCGGGTTTCGTCCCGTTTGTGCTGCGGGTCGCGGCATGCAGGTCGCGCCATGCGTGTGCACATGCTTTTTTACGGCGCTCACGTTCGTTATCAGTCTTTTGCATTGACTTTGCATGCAATCGCCTCTCGACTCTCACCTTCCAAGTCTGAACGTTACCACCTTTAGAGAGAGAAAACACACCTGACAGAGAGCACTGAACGACACACACCTGACACACCTGACAGAGAGGACTTAGCCAGCGCTCCGATGCCGTAGCTGTTGGTCTGCTGGTTCTTCTTCAGCCGCGGCAGGATGGAGGTGGTGTCCTCCACAGAGAGCTGGGAGAGGAGGGGTTAGAAGATCATCACAGTCACCGTTATTATTATCATTACTAGAAAATCGATAGCTCTAGTACCACGTTATTGGAAATCAAAAGGTATTGTCCAAGAAAAATGCATACACAGTGTTGCCAACTTGGTGCGCTTGTCACTATATTTAGCTTTTTTTCTAGACCCCCCCTAGGGACAAAATTTGTGAAAAACTCCTGGCGGAAAATCTAGTGCTTTTTTGCTGGCGAGTTGGGGCGAAATTGCTTGACAGGCGCCAAAGATAAAACCCTCGTTTTTCACCATTTTTCCTCCTATGATATCCTTCCATCCTAGAAAGGACCAATGGTAACCAATTGTACTCTTATATCTGTAACTCTTGAGAGCGTAAAATGAAACCGTAAGGGTCTGGAAGTGCCACTAGTTTTGAAGGAAGTGCCACTAGTGCATTTTGAATTTTGGCAGTTGGCAACACTGTGCACTGCAGACACTTGCTGCATGTAGAATGGTGCATCATATACACGTGTGTTGGCGCTGTTTGATGATGTCACACAGAGTGGTCCTATGGGCCACTCTTTGGCTGAGAGCTGGCTGAATGCAAAGATGTGCCTGAATAATGCAGTTTGACGACAGTCAAACTGCATTATTCAGAGATATACAGTAGAGCCTGGCGCTATAGAGCCCATCTTTACCTAGTGTGTACTAGAGGTGGGAAACCCGACCGAAACCCGACCCGGCCCGTCGGGTACCCGACGGGCCGGGTAGGGTAGGGCTCATTTGCTTAATTGGTGGTCGGGTTTTCGGACGGGTTCGGGCTGGGCTATCTTGCAGTTATTTATTATATTTATATATAATATTATTTTACAACTTTAATTTTATTTTTAAAAAAACGGTGTCGGGTTGTCGGGCCGGTCTGCGCATATATTTTAATAATAATGGTCGGGCTAGGGCCGGGCTGGCCCTAGCCCGACCTACCCTAGGGTAGGGTCGGGCTGAAAAAAGTCGGCCCGACCCCAGCTTTACCTAGTGTGTACACTAGGGCTCTATAGTGCCACGGAAAAAGAAGAAAAGTAGCGCAGAAACCCGTGGCCCATAGAATGATGTTACAGGTGTGTGGTGCTGATGCCATTAGTGGTCCTAATGGGCAAAAGAGGCGGCTGAAATGTGCCTGAATAATTTGTTTTAAATTAAACACCATGACTGTGCCAGATTTTCTTGGACAGGTTGGACAGATTTTACTCCATCTTCCTTTATGCCTGAAAAACGGTAACTTCCTCACACTGTCACATCGTATCTCTCAGCATATATAAGTGACATGCTTGGTTAAGTCAGAAAATAAGACAGAACATTGCCGTTGTGATCAAAACCACAGAGAGCGCCAGACTGACCTCAGTCTGAACTGTCATTTCGTTTCACTCCATTATTCAGACTGTCCCTCTCCTCCACAGCAGTTTATGGGATGGCAACAGTCTTCAGTGATTGGTTCATACCAACCCCCATAAGAATATTGGGAAAGCAGGCGAGGTTGTCGTCATTAATGCGGCTAATGTGCTAGTCCAGTTGCGAACCAAACAAACATAGCCGGCGAGTGTGGAGGTGCCGACAGTGTTGTTTGTTTGAGAATATTTTGACTTAGTCTTAGTCTTAGTCTTTTGAGTAACACACATTTAGTCTTTTAGTCCCATTTAGTCTTCTGAAATTCATTTTTTTAGTCTAGTCTTAGTCGACAAAATATCAACATTGATTTAGTCTTAGTCTCAGTCTTAGTCTTTTTTTAGTCTTAGTCTTTCAGTCTTAGTCTTGGTAGTTTAGTCTTACATACAAATGCATTGTAGGTTTATATATGTTATACAGATTTATAGTTTTTAGTATAAAAGATGTGTTGTTTTATTTCTTTGTATAAAATTACTGTATTAGTAATAAGTCCCTTTCCTGAAAAAGTATGCAATCTATACTGCAGATATGTTCACATACTTATAAAGAACGAAAAGACTAGTCCTAGTCTTTTGAAAACACACATCTTTTAGTCCCAATTAGTCTTCTGAAATTCATTTTTGTTAGTCTTGTCTTAGTCGACTAAATATCAAAAACTTTAGTCGACTTAGTCTTTAGTTTTAGTCTTAGTCGACAAAAACAACACTGGAGCCGACACTGTTGAGTGACAGGACTGTCGGCTAATCAGCTGGATTTAGTTGGATTTTCAACTAACACTAACGACACTGGAGGGAGGGACACCAGACCTTGAATCACAGAATAAGGCTGTATGTTTTAGGGTAGTGTCAATTCAGGGCTGGAGCCAGGCTAAGAGAGCGCTGTAGAATTAGAGCAAGGAAAAGGTTAGTTGGGCCGTAAACAAGGACGCAAACAGCAGGGCTCATGCATGTGCGAAACATGTCTAGGGTCACAGAAGAGGGGAAGGCAAAGCATTTAATATGGTTTAAAAGGGACTGTCCTTGGATTTATTAAAAAATAACTCCTTACAAGCCCTTAGCACAAAATTTGTACACTGTGTCATACCGTAAGTGAAGATATTTCGGGAGCGGGGAAATAAAGCTATAGACCCAAGGCAGATTACGTAAGCTGCATTCAGACTTTGGATGGCTAAAACGGCGCAATATGTGTTTCCAGACGATGTGCATGGCTATGATGGTAAGAAAATGAATGCTAAATGGTGTGTTTGTATAGCACCTTTATCCAAGGTGCTTTACATTGATGGTGCATCATAATATATCTATTAGTTTACATCAGTTTCCACTGAGAATATCAGCAGCAAGTAGGGAATCAGAGTCTTGCTCAAGGACACTTCAACACTAACCCTGGGGCAGCCCGGGTTCGAACCGGCAAACCCAACCATCTGGTGACTATCCCTGAGCCACTGCTGCCACAGAGAGGGAAAAAAACTGTCCCTTTGCTCTCATCACCCAAAGATTGGCTGTAGACAGTCATTTTCACAATGGGACTAGTGTAACCAAATGGCCCTTCTCGTTCACCCAATACGTCTTTACATTGACTTGCATTGTATATAATTGCACAGCTTTAACCATCCAGGTCTGAATGCACCTGTATGAATAGCCTGTGTGGAGGCTGTGGAGCGCTATAGCAACCAGACACCACCCCCTAGCAACCAGACATCACGTCCGCACCATAGTCTGATTCTGCTAGAGTGAGATTACTATTATTATTTTCATAATTGTCAGAATCGCTTTCCTTTAGTCTGTACTAATTCATCTGTTCGAGAAAAAAAAATAACTTCCCGTCGTGCATGTTAGCGCCGCTGGCAACACAATTGTAACAAATTACAAACTGCAACAAAGCACAACCCAAACAACTTCTAATGACTATGGTTCATTATTATTATTATTATGCATTATACGGACTTCCTTGCCCGGGCAAACGTAGCCTACACAACTGCACAGCTTCTTTGTTATGTACTATTTCTGCCAATTAGTAATTATTTATTAATGTATTAAGCCATGTACTAATAAGTGGGGTAACACCCTTCGAACTAGTGATTTGTTCCCCTACAATTGTCAACAAAACAAACAAACAAACGAACCCACAAATCACCGGTTAATCAGGTGTTATTCCTTACAGAATCATTTGATATTCCAGGTGAAGACATTATCTGAGTGGCTTTAGAATAGAATGTAAACAATGAAAACACATGACCACATAGCATTAGTCGGTCGGGGTCAGGGTCATTGGGGACATTGGGGGGGGGGGTGCATGGGCAGATGGAAAGAAAGAGAGCCAGACAGCAACATAAATGCAGCTAAATGCAGGTGGCAGCTGGGGGGGTGGTGGGTGGTGTGGGGGTTGGGTGGAAGTTGTGGGGGAGGGGGGGTTGTACCAGGTGAGACATTATGTGCGGACTCCAACATGAAAACTGATCTTTAAATTTAATGTCAGGAATCTGACAGCCGGGCAGGTGAGGGAGAGAGTGTGTATGTCTGTCTGTGTGTGTGTGTGTGTGAGAGAGAGAGAGAGAGAGAGAGAGAGAGAGAGAGAGAGAGAGAGAGAGAGAGAGAGAGAGAGAGAGAGAGAGAGAGAGAGAGAGAGAGAGAGAGAGAGAGAGAGAGAGAGTTTATAATAGCGAACTAAGGAGACTTACGTTTATTCCTTCCCAGGAAAACTCGACACGCCCAGGCTGAGTGTGAGGAGAGGAGAGGAGAGGAGAGGAGAGGAGAGGAGAGGAGAGGAGAGGAGAGGAGAGGAGAGGAGAGGAGAGGAGAGGAGAGGAGAGGAGAGGAGAGGAGAGAAGAGAAGAGAAGAGAAGAGAAGAGAAGAGAAGAGAAGAGAAGAGAAGAGAAGAAGAGAAGAGAGAGAAGAGAAGAGAAGAGAAGAGAAGAGAAGAGAAGAGAAGAGAGGGGTGGGTCGAGAAGGACGAGAGAAGATAATATAGATAGCGAAGATATAGGCAGAGCAAACTCGCTAATTGGTGTGTGCGTGTGTGTGTATGTGTGTGTGTGTGTGTGTGCATGCATGCGCGTTTTTTGTGTGTGTTATTCCGTATTCTGCAGCATGCCGGAGGATTAGGTAACCAACGGATACAGCACGCTGTGACCCTGTTGCCACCAGCAACAGAGACTGATGGGTGGCCTCCGAGACACACACACACACACACACACACACACACACACACACACACACACACACACACACACACACACACACACACACAGGGTGTGTTCAAGGAGCCCGTTGATGGGACGCAGTGACAGACAGAGGTGTGGTCATGTCACGTGTGACCTCCCAGCGTCTCCCCCTTCAACGTAATCTCCTACAGAGTGTGATCTTGCAACGACGTGAGTCCGAACCTGTCGCCCTTCAGGAAACTGAAGAGATAGATGCTCTATCTATCTATCTATCTATGGTAAATGGTGCATTTATACTGTATAGCGCCTTTATCCCAGGCTCTTTACATAGCTTGTGCATCACATTCACCCATTCACACACACATTCATACACTGATGGCAGTGGAAACCTTGCAAGGTACCTACTAGCAGATCAGGAGCAATTAGGTGTTCAGTGTCTTGCTCAAGGACACTTCGACACTAACTCTGCAGGAGCCCGGGATCGAACCGGCAACCTTGTGGTTACCATCCGGTTACTCTGAGCCACTGCCGCCCCCTGATTAGAGCATGACATTTTGACGGGACTCCCGTTGGGACACGTGATTCCCGCAGGAATCCCGCGGGACAGGATTAATAATTTTATAAATCCCGTGATCGGGACGGGACGTGAGCGAAAGTCCACGGGAGCGTGCAGGAGCGGGAGTGACTTAGATCTATGATCATTTTCAGCTGGCTGGAAGAGCACAAAATATTTGTAGTCATCTTACAGTGAGCCAGCACTGTTTTGATTTGCGTCGGATAGTCAAAAGAACTATACTGTATATCCCAGAATGCAGTGCAGCCAGCGTGTGCCGTTTCAGAGGCAGACCAGACGACTGACAGACAGCTGACAGCACAGAGCGCAGCTGCGCAGCAGTCGTCAAACAGCGCTGGACTTATGGACTGGACTTTTTTTTTAAATAAAGTTTTAGATGAAGACAGTTTGCTTGCAAGCAGCTGTGCATGATTTTGTATCGCCGTGACGCCGTGATCTATAATAGTCTGACGGATTTGTTGTCCTCCTCCAGCATGCTAACGACGCTAACAGCTAGTTTACTAACCATAGCGTTCTATATTGCAACATAATGCGATGCAACGCCAGTGCGTCTCCCTTTATCCATTCCCAACCAAGTCTTTGATGGATTAACCGTTTACAGATAATAAATAGTGGGCCCTGGTGTCAAAAAAGTTGAAAACCCCTTGTCTAGAAAAGACAAACATTAAATAAAGGGCCATTTCACCCCTTTTGCAACCATGGCCTATTTTAATAAGGTTTAGGATACAAGGAACCCTTTCTTTTTAGATATTTTAGTTCTGAATAGATGTTCATGAGGTCTACAGTCTATAGCGCCCCTCAATAACAGAAAACGTGTTTATTGTAAAAAACAACAACAAAAAAACGGGAGCGGGACAGGAGTGGGAGTAATTTCGAGTGGGAGTGGGACAGGATCGGGAGCCATTCTACGGGAGTGGGACAGGACAGGAATTTTTTTTCTGTCCTTGTTCGGGAGTGGGACAGGACAGGATTTTTTCTGCAGGAGCGGGACAGGACAGGAGTGAAAATCCACTCCCGTGTCAGGCTCTACCCCCTATTTATATGTCTACCGTATGTATAAATGAACCATGTTTCATAATTTACAATTACAATTTAGGCATTTAACAGACACTCTTACTCCAGAGTGACATTAATATATGAAAGTTTTCAGGAAAAACAATATGTTCCTATGTCAGTACTGGTCAACTATTTCACTGTTTGATTGAAGGAGCTCCAGAATGATCCGAATTTGATCCCCATCTGAAAATATGCAAAATGAAATTTTGTTTTTAAAACAAAAAAATTGTTCCTGGAAGTAAAACAATTCCCTGAAACCAAAATTTTGCCCCTGGAGCTAAAATGTTGTCCCTGAGACTACATTTTGTCCCATGAACTAAAAGTTTGCCCCTGGAACTAAAACTAGACATTGTGTCCCTAGAATGTAGGTCTCTCTAAAGTTCACAATATTTCGAAAAAATAGCTGCTACTTTTTCAGTAACCGAACAACTAAAAAGTGAAGGTTAATCAATGAAAAAAAGAAAAAGTATGACAATAGATCATACAGATCAGGTAATGTGAATCATACATACGCTAAGAACGCAACAGTAGAAAATCTATTACATGAAATGTTATTAGGCTTCATAAAATGCTATCTAACATAGAAAAGCTGAGATATTGCATATGTCTATAGGAGTTCAAGAATAGGGAAAGTACTACTGTGCTATGCTATGAAGTTGTGTGTTTCCAGATTGAGAGCAAGGAGTTGAGTGTGTGTATCCAGAACCAGCTCCAAAAGGACTCGGTCTGGGCTCTAGACCTGATCACCCTACAGCAGGGGGGTCCACACTTTCTTGACTTGAGAGCTACTTTCAAAATGAGCAGCTCAACAACACACATAAAAAAAAATCCATTTCAAGACCCCCAAGACAGTTTGATTTTGAAATAGTGGTGATGGTGTTACTTAATGTATGTTATAGTGTTTAAGAATAATGCGCTTATAATGAAAAATGGAGGGGGAGAATTGGAAGGTTTTCTTGTATATGCAGTATCTGGGGTTTGAGTTGGCAGTTTGAATTTAGTCGTTTAGCACCCAAGGCTAATAACGTTCACGTTTTTGTCCACAATTGGGAAAGAGGACCCTGCACAATAACAATTGTTCTATTTATTTTTTTAATTGTGTGGATTCTTGAAATTACGTAATTCAGATGTTTAAATATAATTTAACTCTTGAGAGTATAATTTAACTCTCAAGAGTTACAGATCTATACATTTTAGGGGACTGTCATGCGATCTAACTGCATGGCCTGTGTGATCTACTGGTAGATCACCCTCTATCTTTTGGGCAGCCCTGCCCTACAGTATATCTCCATATATGGAGCTGGCTTCGTCTATACACCACACTGGTACGCCACTGGCACGCCTGACACAGAAGTCCATATATAGGAATAAAAGGACAAAGACAGATGGGTGGAACGGGGTACTTGGGTACAATGGGTATTGCATAGCAGAATGGGAGATGGATCTCCAAATTCCATTGTTCATGACTCTGTGCTCTTCTGGTCCAGTGTCTTCTAATGGAGCCAATGGAGTTATGAGTTAGTAACTAATAAAAAAACAGACACTTAACTTAAAAATACCCAACACATAAAGTTTAAATGTGGCGATACAGGGATTATGCCTGTCCGACAACCAGTACAGTATGTCCTCTTCACTGCAGTACAGGTTATTAAGATGCGTGTGTGTGTGTGTGTGTGTGTGTGTGTGTGTGTGTGTGTGTGTGTGTGTGTGTGTGTGCGTGCGTGTGTGTGTGTGTGTGCGTTCTACTGGTTATTTATCATGGTCAGACGTGATGAAGCAAGAAGCAGCAAATGACGTCATCACTGTCCTTGGAACGTGTGTGTGGCTCCGTCTGTGTGTGTGTGTGTGTGTGTGTGTGTGTGTGTGTGTGTGTGTGTGTGTGTGTGTGTGTGTGTGTGTGTGTGTGTGTGTGTGTTTGTTGTGTGTGTGTGTGTGTGTGTGTGCGCGCGCGCAAATGTGGGGAGGGAGGGGAGATTTGTGTATGTATGTATGTGTGTGTTCTACCGGTGTGTGTGTGTCTGTGTGTGTGTGTGTGCGTGTGTGTGTGTGTGTGTGTGTGTGTGTGTGTACAGTACTGACCTTGGACTGTGTATTGAACCTTGAATAGTGACTCTAAACAGGTTGTCCAGGTTTTCAGATAATTGTGATCAGATAAATAATACTTCAAGTCTACTAGAGATGTGCCATTCCAAGACTTCAGGTATTCATGTACCATATTTTCCGGACTATAATTCCCATGCCTTATTGTCAAAAATTGACACTGCACCTTATAGTGCGGAAAATACAGTACTTTTCCTGCATTTTTTGCAAAAAATACTTAGAGAATGATAGAATAGAGAATGATGATTCTTTTATAATGTGGTTATTTACAACTGTCCCTTTTATGCACTGCATTATAACATAAAGTTATTTATAATTTAATTATAATTTATTCAACGTTCCAATCACTAGATTTTTTTGAGGAATTCCTGAAGTCCTGAATTCCTGAAGTCCTGTTAAAAAATGCAACGGCTTCAGCACCACAGACTGCAGAAGCATGTAGAACAATGTAGAACCAACGAGCTACCGGTAGCTCGTTGGTTGTTTTTGGGTAGCTCGCAAAGGAGTTGCAAAATTAGGCTATGAATGATATGAAAAGCAGCTAAAAGCACAACAGAATTCACATTTCTGGCCGTTGGTGGACCCAGAAATATGTGAATCTGCATTCTCTGATATGAATGTGATCAAATCCAAATTCAGAACTAGGCTGACTGATGATCATTTGAATGACTCTATAAGAGTGAACCTGAGTGGATACACCCCAGCGTTCAAGTGTCTTGCGGAGGCCATGCAGTGCCAGGCATCTCATTAGAGGAGAATGCAAAATGTGAATGCACTTTTGAACCAGAAAACCATAAACTTGTGATGTGTGGATATGGATACAGGAACAACAGAGTTAGTGCCTGGCCTAACTAAAATAAAAAGCAGTTTGATGATTGTTAATGTTGTTGAATAAGGCCTCTGTTGATTGTGTTGTTAAATAAATGAAAGCTAAAAGTGAAGTAGCTCTCGGCCCTTCAGATTTTTTCAAAGTAGCTCTAAAATGAAAAAAACATTGGAGACACCTGATGTAGAACAACTTCAGTACTACGGACAGTTACTGCAGAAGCATGTAGAACAACTTCAGTACTACGGACAGTTACTGCAGAAGCATGTAGAACAACTTCAGTACTACGGACAGTTACTGCAGAACCAGGGACAACAAATGCCAAATCAACTCAAAAACAGCCTGTCTGCTTTGAGTTAATTCGGAGCATCTACAGTACATGCATCGTTGCGCCTTTGCATCGTCATGCCGACGGGCTTCCTTAGGCAGTGAATGGTAGACTACACTGTTTAATATGCCCTGTGTGAATACATTTTTTTTTTTTTTACCAGTGGGCCCTCTCCCGCTCCCCTCGGGGGAGCCAGAGATACTGCTGGTTTGCACAGTAGATCATTTAGACCTGCAGGGAGCTTATTGACTGAAGAATAACTAATTAATTCAGTCAGCAACAGAGCCGGAGTGGAGCCACTATGATACGTCTGTACTCTACTCAGTGTGTTCTCTGGTAGCTCAGTCAATGGAGCCTTCGCTATTTGGACCACGAGTCCATGGGTTCGATCCCCGGGCACCGCCATCTCAGTATGTGAGTAGCACAGCTTTGATGCAGCAAGGTATGCAGCAAGGTATGCAGCAAGTCTGGCGCACCTCGTCATTTCATCTGCTAGGGGTCTATGGCATTATAACCGAGACAGACTCCATCTTCCAGGGGTCTAGGGCATTGTAATAGGAGTAAGATAGACTGTGGCTTTAGTGTGAGGTTCTGTCAACACAAGCATGCACACTCACATACTGTACATGCACAGACACACGCACGTACACACATGCATTTACAGCTACGCGAAAACACAGATGTGCACTGACTGCAGACTCACACTTATTGAGTACAAGCGCACAGTGAGCACACAGACAAACACATACAGCGGCATACACAAATCCACAAAAATAACTATGTCAAACACAAACACGGTCATGCACAGGTGGGACAAGGACACAGGTGAGCCCAAGTACTTTAGTCAAAATGCTGATACTCCTGGACAAATATTACTCAACTACAGAGAAAAGTTGAAGTACAGATTTGTACTGGTGGTACTAGCTTTTAAAATAATTTAAACAGGCATTGATCTGTGGTGCCATGTGAGCTTGTGTTCACTCTAGGGCTTTAGTGGGTGATTACCAGGGGATTCAAAAGAATCTGTCTTTAAAAGTATAGGATTAGTGAAGTAATTGTGCTCATAGTCATTGTCAACACAGCACATGGACAGTCATAGACCACTGGTTCCGTTTCATGACAGAATAAACTGTAATTCCATATAAATATAACCGGTATAGATTATCTACAGCAGGGGTTTTCAACCTTTTTCATCTCAGGGACCACCATTTATTCAGGATTTGATCCCCAGACCACCATTTGAGGATATTTTAGCCCGACAGACCCCAAATCTAAAGATATATTTTGCTTTTGTCCACAATTCCAGGCTGGATTTGGGAAATAAAACAAGCAAAACATACATTCCAAAATGCCTAATTCAGATGATGAATATTTTAACTCTTTAGAGCGTAAAAATGAAACCAAATGGACCACTGGTGGTCCCTGGACCACTGGTTGAAAACACCTGATCTACAGGCTTACAACTTGATGCGAAACTACACATTGTAAGCTTGAAAATGTGTTATTTTCAGACTAGTTTGGGTCCCCCGGCATTTCGGTATGTCACGCACATGCGCGCACACACGTGTGCACACACCCGCACACACAGCTCACCCATGAATGCGTATATTAATAAAACCAACACTCCCCACACATTTCTCACCGACCTTGCTTAGCACATTTTGTTCTCATAATTTTGTTAACGTTTTGCTTCGGGCGACCTCTAGTCTGTCTACACCGTTCTGCCTACACTGTGAAATTCTATGTGTTTGTTTATTCAATCTGTAACCGTAGACAAGGGCGCAAATCCATGGGTTCAATGTAAGGATATAACCATATAGTAACTATTGAAATATCGCTTTTAATTTTAAAAAATCGAAGTATATTGTTATGTAAACAGAAAATATCATATTGTATCGTTTGACTTTGTAATACAGTATATTTATTTGTAATGTAAGGAATCTGTAATGAATCGCCACCAATACAAAGTAATTTTAAGAAGAACATATCTTGTGTTCAAATTAAGGCTGTTGAAAATAGTTAATTAATGGGATTAAATTAATTTTGTTGATTAATCTGATTAAAATTTTTAACGCAATTAACTCATGTGCAAACTCACTCAACCCACTGAGCATTTTCTCATTGAAAGAAATGGGTAGAGCACGGTTTTACGGAGACATATAGCTGTGTGTCTCCCTGTAACCGGAGCCATAGAGTATAGCTGGAGGATCTACACGCATTGAGGGCTTGTAGATCACCTATTTTGATAAATATTTGAAAGATAAATAGTTATTTTCACAGATTCTTTTTCTTTTTTAAATGTTGAAATCCTGTCCAGGAACATGCATATTTTAGACATAGTTCGAGTGGTGATTAATCATGATTAAATTAATTTTGAAGCTGTGATTAATTTGATTAAAAATTTTAATCATTCAACAGCCCTAGTTCAAATACAATGTCCACCTACAGTATATGCCATTATAATGCATTTCCCCTTAAAAAAACTGCAAATGTTGCACACATTTATTCTACTTGCTAAATAGTTACTGTATCGGTTTTAGATCATTGTATAGAATCATATAATCAGAATGAACCAATATTGTCCATGTATCGCATGGACAATGCATCAACAATGTTTTTTTTTTCATCTTTTGTTTTTTTACATGTTAGCCTCAGCGTCTGACTTGGTGGAAAGCTGTCGACATTTCTGACTACTTAGTACTACTTAGTACTTTATCCTGTGTCGTTGATTCATGATTTACAATGACACTGAAATGGATGGCGGCACGCCATTATTCATTTATACAGTAAGTTATAACTTCATTCACCGAAGCTGAAGTCCTCCAAGAGAGAGAGAGAGGGGGGGACTTCAGCATGAAGCGAAGCAAATTAACTCGTAAGTTAAAAAAATAAGTGTCACATGGTGGAGCCATCTCAATAAATCTACTGACTAATTATGAACATAATTTAATTTAATTACATTATAAAGCAATTTTAAAGGGATGCCTGTTATTATTATACACTATACCAGTGGTATTCAACCAGTGGTCTAGTGGTCCTTGAGAAGGTTCCAGGTGGTCCCCAGGCTAAATAATGGAGAGTTGGTAATCAAATGGACCCTTATAGTGTAGATCTTTAACTCTTGAGAGCGTGAAATTAAGCCAAATGGACCTGTATGGGTCCATTTGGTTTCATTTCACGCTCTCAAGAGTTACATTATTGTTAAACAATAATTAATTAATTAGTTTACAAGACATCTACAACAAGATAATGTAGAAGAATGGAGCTTTAGGTAAGCCCTGCCCTCTTGTCCACCCTAGGACACTTATCATGGACTTTACACAATAAATACTGGTCCATTTTTGGAACCAGACCTTCTAAATCTCTTCCAAATCCATGTGTGTGACATTTATTTTTTAAAACAATGTTTTATCATACAGGAACGCTAACGGTGGAGAGGTTTGTCTATCACATGTTATGCTTAGCTGTGATTGGACAATAGCTGTTTGGGAGGGGCTTAACTAAAGGTCCATTGTTAATTTTGTCGATCTTTCCCAAATATACCATGGAATTGTGACAAGATCTCTTTAGTTTTGAGTCTGAGTGACCGGCTAAACGTCATCAAATGGTGGTCTGTGGCTCAAAGGCTGAATAAATAGTGGTCCCTGGTAGGGCATTAACCAAACACGTTTTTTGCTAGTCGAATCGAATACTTTGGTAGTTGAATAATTGTCGACTAGTCTATAGTGATATATATATATATATATATTTGTTTTTTAGCCAATAAAATGTGTGATTCTGGACTTCCCATTGAAAAAATACGTGCCTATTACAATACTGTAACTCAGTTACATTATGACATGAAAAATGAGCAATCAACCTACAATTACTACTAACACCACAGCACACATCCACAATGCCTGCTGCAGAAAATTGAAAAATATATATCAAAAATTATTATTACCGAATAACGAATAGTGAATTAATAGTCGAATAGTGTTTTGCTAGTCGAATAATCGACTAGTCGAATATTTAGTTAATGCCCTAGTCCCTAGCATCAAAATGGTTGAAAATCACTGCACTATCCAGTCTGGAAAACAGATTGGCGTGCCATGCATTCCAGCACCGTCCCAAACCATGTGTGGTTGACACAAAGTGATGTGACAGCGGTTGGTCGGTCAGTGGGGTTTAACAGCGATCGGGGCCTCTGGTTCTCACCTCTAAAGTGATTGCCAAAAGCCAGAACAACAACAACAAAAATATATATACATGAAAGGCCACTTTACACCCCCCACCCTGAGTGGCCCAGAGGTGTTATCAGATTGGACAACACAGAGGACACTTGGGGACGTCAGGGGCGGATCTAGGCATGGGCATGGGGGGCATTGCCCCCCTAAATGCCCAGACTGCCCCACCAAACATGATGGCATGCAAAACAACTCTAAGATATTTCAAATTAAAGTGCTACTACTACTACTACTACTACTACTACTACCGTAATTTCCGGACTACAAGCCGCGACTTTTATCCCGTGCTTTGGACCTGCGGCTTATTCAGCGGTGCGGCCAATGTATGGATGTTTACGCCTAACAAACACTATAGGGTGTTCTAAGTCTAAATGCACGGTATGCACCCCAACTTTGAGCCGGCCCGAGCAGGAAATGTAGAGGGACAGGGCACAGACACTACTAAATGCATCATGGAAAGCAAACGAAGAAGTACATATAACGCAGCTAAAGTCAGTCGAGCTGGTTGAAAAATAAGGAAATCTATCTGCTGCACGTAGCCTTGGGATCAATGAATCAATGGTTAGACGGCGGACCAACGCGAGGAACGCCAGCGCGGCGGAGACGCCATGAGCTCCGCGGACTGCGGCGCCAGCGCGCGGACCACCAGCGCGAGCAACATGCTGAAAGCAACTTTTTCTCAAGTCTGCCAGTGGATCCTGACTGCGTGGAAAAGTGTCAAAACATCCACGAACGGGTTTAGAAAGGCTGGCGGCAGCAGCAGCAGCAGCAGGCAGCAGCAGCAGCAGTGCGATCAGGAATAGGAGGGGGTCCGTGGAGGCGGCAATAAAGACGCCTCGTCGAGCGTCTTAAACATTGAGAGGATTCCTGGTGGTCCCCAGCTAAATGGTGGACAGTTGGTTAACCAACTGGCTACCTTAGGCTACCTTTTTTCATGAACCAAATGAACCCGCAAGCGCTCATTTGGTTTCATGAAGTGATCGGAGTTGCGCATCTCCGGCTACACTCTATGGCCAGGCCTGGATGTAATATTTCTCAATCGGGGGTGCAGCCGAAAAGGGCAGTTGGTTTAGTGGTGCCACAGATGTAGTTAGTCAATGTTTAACTACCGCTATAAGCATTTGATTTGAAATATCTTTGAAGTTTTCATTGTTTGCATTCCGTCATTTGGTGGGGCAGTCAGGGCGTCTAGAGGGCACCCCCCCCCCCCATGTCTATGCCTAGATCCGTCCTTGGTCTATGGCTCTAGCGTTAATTACATACAGCACGTGCAGTTCTGTAGTCGTTTAAATAATAAAAAGGATGCTTCTCAAACAGCATTTTGTTGCCGACAATCTCATCTGTGCAAGAACCCTTACATATGGTAATTAAGCATTAAAACACCCGCGGCTAATAGGCCAGTGCGTCTTGTATATGTACACAATTGATTTTTTCGCTAAATTTGGCCGATGCGGCCTATATTCAGGTGCGCTTTATAACCCGGAAAGTACGGTACCTCCTACTACTACTGCTACTAACTAACTACAGTTGTGTCACCACTAAACCAACAGCATTTCATCATTGAAAACAGAAAACTCTCTGAGTCAGACCTTTAGCTTTATGCATGCTGCGTGTCTGTTGCAACTTCAACAACAACTGATGTTATTATTGATGCTTTACTTGCCTAATAAAAGTCCTGTAACTGAAAATGGTATGGGTGCGGCTTCATCGCCCGTGGCGCGAAGCGGCAGGGTCGATGACGTCGCCCCCATACCATTTTCTCCTGCCCCCTGAATTGGGAAATGTTACATCCGCCCCTGGGGGGCGTGGCTGCTGGCCTCCACAGCACCACGCCCTAAACACTGGGTCAGGGAACCCATCCGTGGGTCACAGAACAATGTTCTATGGCAGGGGTTTTCAACCTTTTTGATACCAAGGACCACCATTTATTCATTTCTTTTGCTTTTGTCCATCTTCTAGTTGTGTAGAATTGGGCTAATTCAGATGATGAATATTTTAACTCTTGAGAGTGTGGAAATGAAACTACATGGACCCGCAAGGGTCCATTTGGTTTCATTTTTATGTTCTCAAGAGTTACATCTGGTTAACCAAATTAGCTGGGGACCACCTGGAACCCTCTCAGGGACCACCGTGGTCCCCGGACCACCTGTTGAAAACCCCTGTTCTATGGGTCACTACTCCAAGGTAGGTTTTCAACCTTATTGATTGATTTTTACGCTCTCGAAGAGTTACATCTGGTTGACCAACTTAGCTGGGGACCACCTGGAACCCTCTCAAGGACCACTGAGATAATTTAATGGCATTTCAGTATATGTTTTTGTTGTTTATTTCCTTTTCATAAAACATGTGTTTTTTAGAAAACAAATCTGCAAAATTCTTTAAAAAATGTCCAAACAAGTGCTGTAGATATGCTCTATTTTGGGCAACTGCTCCCGAGGCTTTAGGTTTTATCATAGTGGATTTTGGGGCGGGGGTGAGAAAACACACACACACACACACACACACACACACACACACACACAACACACACACACACACACACACACACACACACACACACCGTGTTTCACTGGTGTGACATGTCCTTAAAAATGTTTTGTTTTGTTGCAATGGGTTTCAATGGAGTTACATTATCATGGTTTGGGCCTAAGAGAGGTGAGAGAGAAAAAAAACTGTTGTTTTATGTTACCTGATCCCCATCTTTCCGCACGGGCACAGCATCAGCCGCTGAGAGAGAGAGAGAGAGAGAGAGAGAGAGAGAGAGAGAGAGAGAGAGAGAGAGAGAGAGAGAGAGAGAGAGAGAGAGAGAGAGAGAGAGAGAGAGAGGGGAAAGACAAACTGACATTATTACGTTTGTAGTTATTTTTTTTATAATTTATATAAATATACAGTACGGCATATAATCAATTCCATGTGTTGTTTCTGCTGTCCATATAATAAGCAGGTCTTGGTGCGTGTGCTGTTGGCCGGTTGCGTGTCCCTCCCAACATAGAGCGTTTGCATGCACACATCTTTTTTCAAGCCAAATCACCCAAATCACTGAATGCTCCTTAAATACCGAGCCGAGGAGGCTCTTTGCATACCCAGGGGTTGACACTAAGGTCTCGGAGGCACTTGCCCATCGGGCAAGTGCAAGTCAGGTTCTACTTGCCCTCAGCTCATGGTCACTTGCCCCCCAAAATATATTGTAAATTTTGCAGATGTAACTCTTGAGAACGTAAAAATGAAACCAAATGGACCCTTGCGGGTCCATTTGGTTTCATTTTTACACTCTCAAGAGTTAAAATTCATCATCTTAATTAGCCCAGGTCTACACAACTAGAGAATGTAGAAGATTAATGGTCATTTTGATCTGTATGTTAATTTGCCTGTTTTGTTTCCCAAATCCAGCCTGGAATTGTGGATAGCTAGAAAGCAGTGGAAAGACACAGAGGCAGAGTGCAATGACTGCCTTCAAGACAAATTTATCTTGTGTTGTGTTATAGTGCACTAAGTCGCAAACTTGCCCGATCGGGCAACCAGGTAGCAGTCTTCACTTGCCCAACCATTTTTTTTTTACTTGTCCCGGGCAAGTGGGCAAGTGTTAGTGTCAAGCCCTGAATACCTGCCATGCCGTGCTAACTACAGGGTGACAAAGGACTGAAGGCATGAGGCAGACTCATTCCTGCAACAGGCTGGCTACTGGCTTGTTGTTGTCCTTTCTTTGTGCCGACACTCGGCGACGAGCTAAAATTAGACTAATTACCAGGCAGCAGCATGCTGGCTGGGCCTTGGAACACCCAGGAAACGACCAGGATGACTCAGCGTGTACTTGTAGAACACTGTGGTCACGCAGCGGCTGGACGCTTTGGATGGACGGCGGGGAAAAAAAATCATGCTGAGCACAGGGGCGGATCTAGGCATGGGCATGGGGGGGCAATTCCCCCCTAAATGCCCAGTCTTCCACCCCAAACACGATTCCATGCAAAACAACCCAAGATATTTCAAATTAAAGTGCTTGAAATGATTTGAAACACTACTACTGCTACTAACTAACTACAGCTGTGTCACCACTAAACCAACAGCATTTCATCATTGAAAACAGAAAACTCTCTGAGTCAGACCTTTAGCTTTATGCATGCTGCGTGTCTGTTGCAACTCAACAACAACTGATGTTATTATTGATGCTTTACTTGCCTAATAAAAGTCCTGTAACCGAAAATGGTATGGGTGCGACTTCATCGCCCGTGGCGCGAAGCGACATGGGCGATGAAGCCGCCACCCATACCGTTTTCTCTTGCCACTCCAACATGTTCTCTTGCCCCCCCAAATGGGACATGTTACATCCGTCCCTGCCTCCCTCCTGTACTCCTCGTTCTTTTGTCCCCATAGTATGGATTACAGTAAATGTGTGAAATGTCTCCCGCCTCAGTATATACATATTATATAATAATATAACAATAATATGGGTATAGCAGACAAACAACACTTATCACTACAGGTGCAGGTACAATGTGATCCTGGGCTCTACACACCCTCCATCCAACCTGGGGAGGCAGCGGACTTGCCTGCTGCTACCTCCAATGGATGAGGAGTCCAAGCTGCCTTCTTTTGACCTGAAAGAGGGAGTTTCCCTGGTTGGACGTACAGTACTGTGTGGAAGGCAGGGGTTGACACTAAGGTCTCCGAGGCACTTGCCCATCGGGCAAGTGCAAGTCAGGTTCTACTTGTCCTCAGGTCATGGTCACTTGCCTCCCCAAAAATATATTGTGACCACCAGTGGTCCCTGAGAGGGTTCCAGGTGGTCCCTAGCTAAGTTGGTTAAGCAGATGTAACTCTTGAGAACGTAAAAATGAAACCAAATGGACCCTTGCGGGTCCATTTGGTTTCATTTTTACACTCTCAAGAGTTAAAATTCATCATCTTAATTAGCCCCTAGTGGTCACAGACCCATTGGTCCCTGACCCCAGCAAAATGATAGTTTGGAACCAAATAAACCTGGGAGAGAGATAGGTAGAGATAGCTAGAAAGCAGGGAAAGACACAGAGGGCAGAGTGCAATGACTGCCTTCAAGACAAATTTATCTTGTGTTGTGTTATAGTGCACTAAGTCGCACACTTGCCCGATCGGGCAACCAGGTACCAGTCTTCACTTGCCCCACCATTTTTTTTTTACTTGCCCCGGGCAAGCGGGCAAGTGTTAAGTGTGTCAAGCCCTGGGAAGGAGCACGTTATTCCAACCAGTTCCTGTCCCCTCCATCAGGCACCCCGGCTCTCCAGGCGTGCCTTATATTGCTCTCATATAAAGTGTAGCACCACTTCACATCAACTCCTCATCTAATTTCTCGGCAGAATACTTGAGAAGCTGTATACAGTATATTCCAGCGAAAGAGCATACAGAAATAGCAATTGCAGTCATGGCTGTCATTTAACATTATGTTACAGTGCTGAGAGGTCTGCTGTCAAAAGTGGACGAAAATAGTCAAAACAGCCTGTAGCGTCTGTGTGTCTGTGTGTCCGTGTGTGTGTGTCTGTGTGTGTGTGTGTGTGTGTGTGTGTGTGTGTGTGTGTGTGTGTGTGTGTGTGTGTGTGTGTGTGTGTGTGTGTGTGTTGGGGCAATTTCCTATATGGTTACGGCTGTCCTAGTTGATCTGACTTAACAGGAAATGACAGCCATAACACATTCATGTCACTCACACACACACACACACACATACACATGCATGTGTGTGTGTGTGTGTGTGTGTGTGTGTGTGTGTGTGTGTGTGTGTGTGTGTGTGTGTGTGTGTGTGTGTGTGTGCGCGTGTGCAGTCTAAATGTTCTCGCTTTGCCTCAGAGCATCTTCAACTTTCAAAACATGTTATTATGACTAGAGGAGCACACCCACCACAGAGACTGCAGTTAGTGTACAGTGCGTCTGTACCGTAATTACTCACTCTGTGTGTGTGTGCGTGTGTGTGTGTGTGTGTGTGTGCGCGCGCGCACGTGCGTGCGTGTGTGCATACTAGTAAGTACAGCTGTGCAACTCTCACAGTGATTCCTTGCAGTGTTAAGTTTGACAGTAAAATTCTTAATCTTTTGAATAACACACAATTTAGACTGATTCTATTGTGGAATGTAGAAGATTAATGGTCATTGTGATCTGTATGTTTGACTGTGTTATTTTCTCTGAAATCCAGCCTGGAATTATGGACACAAGTAAAATAAATCTTTAGCGTTATCCAGTTCTATGCACTTGAGTGCAGTTTTGACATTCCGAGCTTTATTTATTTTCAATGCATGAAAACGTACAGTTTATCCTTGTCCTTTGTCTTTTGTAGCTGGGCCCCGAGCGTGTGAATTATTATGGACAAAAGTAAAATAAATCTTTAGCGTTGGGTCTGTGGGGCTAAAATGTCACGAATGGTGGTCCGTAGCTAAAATTCTGAATAAATGGTGGGCCCTGGAATCAAAGGTTGAAAACCCCTGCTATAGTTTCTTGGCACATTAGTGGTCATTGTGGCTTCATCTGTCATTGGAAAATCATGATCTTGTTCAGCGAGTTTCTTAGTTTTAAGGCTTACATTGAAGGTCATCTTTATCAACATTAATGCACGTCTGCGGTGAACACCCTCTCATGTAATATTGCTGAATTTAAAGGTAGGGTAAGTGATTTGAAATTCATGGTGTAGTACCAGCCTGGTGCACTAGGGGCGCCCAACAGTAGCTACACTATGTGAACCTGCTGCTCGATCCTGATTGGAGGAGAATTCGCTACCACCTGGGGAACTTTTATTAGCTCCTCTGCTAACGTGGGGGAGGGGGAAACTCCATATATTGTTTCCACACCTTATAATAGAGCATTTTAACAGAAAAAAAAATGTGGGTGATACCTGACAAAAGTGAAATCACTTCCCCTACCTTTAACTATGAGTGTATAAAATTAACCAGTCCTATTCAGCAAAGACTAGACCTAGAGTTGGCCCAGAGTTGTTTTCTAGCATTAACATCAACATTAACTTTAATTATTTAAAAAATGTTATCATTATTTTTTTCACATAAATATCATGGTTGAGGTTGATTGTTTAGAATTTCATTGAAATTGGTCATGATATTTGCATAACAATACCCCCCACAGAGGCTGCAATTAGCCTCTTCAATTAATTTCTGGACTTAATGCAATTTTTGATGATTTTTAACCTTTGACCTTTAGCCTTTAACCCTAATAAAAGTATGTAAAATGACTGCAATAAATATATTTTTGTGATTATTAGAATGTTTAGAACATGTACATTCATTATATTAAAAGATATCCCCCCAAAAGTTTTTTATTTAATTTATTCTAATCAATTAAGTAATTAATTAATTAGCATAAATAAAATATTATATTAGATACTATATATTAAACAACAAAGTAGAAATAAGTCCGGGCCTTGGAGGGTTAAGAAAAGTTTCACATAATGATGTTAAATCTTCCCATCTCTCGCTCTTTCTTTCTCTCCTCTCCTGCCTCTCTCTGTAATATTACTTTATATCGAACTATATCAAATTATATTCATTCAATTTCTTTGTCTGTCGAGCAGCTTCCTCACTGAGACAATTGAGTCAGCACTGGTCAAATGATGTGAACCGATTATCCAGTTGTATGCACTTGAGTGCAGTTTTGACATTCCGAGCTTTATTTATTTTCAATGCATGTAAACGTACAGTTTATTCTTGTCCTTTGTCTTTTGCAGCTGGGCCCCGAGCGTGTGCAAGCGGATAGTGTTATACTGCTGCTGTTGTAATGACCAAATGTACCACGAGAATCATCTTACCTCCTCCTGTCTTCTCTGTCCCTCACCGAGACGCTTCAACTTTATTTACACTACCTTATTTATAGTAGCGTACTTTAATTACAGTATTTAATTACTTACAGCGGGGAGAGGCAGGGCACCGAGCAGCATAGCTGCTGGCCATGTCTACCATTGACATCATCGTTAACAAGATTTTTTTTAATCTATTTTAATCACCACGGGAACGATGGCTTCTATTATCGCAGGAATAATAAATGGTGCATTTGTGGTAAATAGTAGTAAATAATAGTATCCGTGCAGCAGGTGGCTACAGCCTCTGTCATTATGGCCTCCAAAGTCTAGTATCTGCCCCTGGACCAAGGGGACATCGCTTTTGTCTAGTAGTTAAGATGTTGGACTTTCACGTGGCAAGTTCGAGCCAAGTTCGAATCCTGGGCGTTACATACTGTATATACATATATCCAAGGTTGCTTTACATCAATTCATTACATTCAACCATTTACAAACACATTCACACACAGATGGCAGGGGATTTAACCATGCAAGGTACCACGCTACACAACGGGAGCAGTTAGGGCTTCAGTTTCTTGCTCAAGGACACGTCGCCACTAGCTCTGTAGAAGGCCAGGTTTGTTACATCACTACCCACACTGTTATGATCTATTAATTCACTTTACACTGTACATAATTTAGTGTTCATACTGTATATTCACAACAGGTAAGGTCCTAGTATAGTTTAACTCTGGAGAGCAGTAAAATGAAACCAAATGGACCCGTCCATTTGGCTTCATTTTAATGCTCTCAAGAGTTACAGATCTATATAAGGGTCCATTTGGTTACCAACTGTCCATCATATAGCTGGGGAACACCTGGAATCCTCTCAGGGACCACTGGTGGTCTCCGGACCACCTGTTGAAAACCACTGCTATATGCCACCGCTGTCCCCAGAAACATGTCAGTCAATTTAGGGCACAATGCCGACAAGTTCTTACTTCCTCTCACGATGGCCCTGAAAGGTTTGGGTCCGCAAACTTTAACTCCCTGACCACCAGGGGGTGCTATAATATGCTTTATCTAGCAGTTGTCAGGCGAATTTGCAACATGAGCGAGGAAGGTGTGGTTGTTTTGGTGGAATGTGGTGGAATTTAAAGCGCAAATAACATACATCCCAAAAATTGTTTTTTTCATATCTAATATCATAATGTACAGTACTCAATGTTATTTCTATGGGTTTGAGCCACAGTCATCACTCTGATATAACCAGTCTTGTCATTTCTTTTTGCAGTTTTAGATGCAGTAACACAATGGTCTGAGGTGGTGGAGGCGCTGATATGGAGCATTTGTAATATTTGAGTCATTCTAATACCAATGCTAGATAAAACCAGGCTTGTTTCCATTCTATGCCAGCTTGGAAAATCAACAATGATGGACATTGTAAACAAAGCATAAATGGAAATTTGGAACTGAAGACTGATGAAGAGGAGGAATTATACGAAGTAGGGTCCATGCATGGATGGCATCATTATGAGAACAAAATCAGATGAGCTGTTCCTGAGAGCAATTTCCATTAAAGCTCCAGCACCAAAATCACAAAAAAAAAAAATCGAAAAAGTTGAATTTTATGTTATTCCCAATTTAAGATCTACACAAATAGCTATAGGAGGTTAGCAGCCCTCGAAAAAAGATCCACACTACGCAACTTTCCTCTTTCAGCCTGATTCGAACCCGTGGCTCGTTCAGAGATTAAACTGAACGCTGACATATAGGTCAATATTCATCCACAAGATGTCACACTCACGCACACGAGCACACGCACGCCCAAATGCACGCACATACACAAGCATAAACTAGGAAGGGGGCACTGTTGATTGGCACTGTAGGAACTGTTCCGACAGCTCTATGTGGCACTTGGGGCAGTGTGTGTCTGTGTGTGTGTGTGTGTGTGTATGTGCGTGCGTGCGTGTGTGTGCGTGCTTAAGTGTGTGTGGTTGCATGCACGCATGCATGCACATCTGTGCATGCAGTGCAGAAATAGATGATATATTGTCCTGATCCTCACAAGACAATAGTTCTTCTGGACACTGTAGGTTTACAATAGCCCTCGGTACCCAGGCTTTATTTTTTGTTCGTATTGGTGGAAATCAGTAAAAATATTCTCCAGTTCGTGGATACTTGCTCCAGCCGTCCTTATACCAGCAACACAGTCTCACAGGGTTTATTTAGGAGGATATGCACGGAAATGCAATGGGATCTATATAGCAAAGCTCCCCAAACTGCTATGGTCCAACCATAGCATAGTTATTTAAAAAAAGAAATGCCATGCACATACTTTTCCACTGCATACAGCAGGCCTAGTTGACCGATTTGGAAGACATTTTGAATCCAAGATTCAAGACATTTTGGATGCAAGAATGCAACCAGAATTTACTGTGTACAATCCATGATATTTAAATTGGAATGTTGGCTAGAAAGTCTGAATTGGAGTGTCTAAGTGAGAGAGGCCAAGCCTTTGCTGTACTGTAGGTCAATTCCATACATAGATGACTAGATCGCCCCAAAAACATTGTACACACTGACATACCTCACCATTGACAATGATGGAGGGGTGCAGTCTAACTTGAGCCTTGTTGTGAAGCACCACTGACGGAGCCGCTAGCTCAGGGGTGGCCAACCGGTCACAGACTAAGAGACATGTTTTTCACTGTGTTACAGCAAAGAGCCATGGTCACAACTGTTAGAAAACAGCCGCGACGGCAGTCACGGTCGCAAATAGATGCCCCCTCTCCTGCCATAAGACATGTGCATTTGGGGTCATGTCTATGTTCCCTCAGCTCTATGTTCCCTCAGCTCTATGTTCCCTCAGCTCTATGTTCCCTCAACTCTATGTTCCCTCAGCTCTATGTTCCCTCAGCTGCATGTTCCCTCAACTCTATGTTCCCTCAGCTCTATGTTCCCTCATGCTTATGCACATGGAGGATGTTAGTTCTGTTGAATCATTAAGAATTATTCAAATTAATCACAGCTTCAAAATTAATTTAATCTTGATTAATCACCATTCAAACTAACTCTAAAATATGGATGTTTTCCTTTACAGGATTTGAACATTTAAAAAAGAAAATCTTGAAAAAAGTTTATTTCTTATTTGATAAATATTTATTTATCAAAATAGGTGATCTACAAGCCCCATCCTCCGGCTATACTCTATGGCTCTGGTTACAGGGAGAGCTGTAACCAGTGGTTACACAGATACGAGCTATGTCTCTGTAAAACCGTGCTCTACTGATTTTTTTTTTTTGTTTTTTTCAATGAGAAAATGGTCAGCCAATTGAGTCAGTGTGCAATTTTTTTAATCGGATTAATCAGCTAAATTAATTAACTAATTAACTTGTTATTTTCAACAGCCTATATACAGTAAACTACAAAAAAGTTCTTATTTCCAAAATTCATTCAAAAACTTTTCATAAATTATATAGATTCAGTGCACACACAGTATTTATTTGTTTATTTTTACACAATTTTGGTTTCCAGCCCATAAAATCCACCACTGTTTTTAGAGACCACTAAAAAGAAAAATGTTTTAAACAAGAAATATCGACGATCTGAAAAGTATATTAATGTATGCAGTCTATACTTGGTCTGGGCTACTTCTGAACATTATTTCATTAATGGGGCGTGACATGGAGGTGATCAACCTGTGGCACTGTAGAGGTGTTATGTAAGCGCAGTTTTGGTTTGATATCGGTGTAAATTAATTTGTATTCTTCAGTCTTATGTCTCACATCTTCCTCTTGACAATACAACCCAGATTCTATGTTGGGTTAAAGTCAGGGCAGTTGGCTGTTCAGTTAAGCGCACTAATCCCATGGTCAGTACAGCAGCTAGTAGTTTTGGCTCTGTGAGCAGGTGCCAAATCGAGCTGGAAAGGAAAATTAGCATCTCCATGATGCTTCTCAACATACTGAAGCACAGGGTCCACTAAAAAACAGGACTGGACTTGGCAAAACACATGATTTAGCCATGTTATTGGCTGAAAACTTCAACACAGCCATCTTTTTTAGAGTACCTTAATTGTGTTCGATATGTGACAAGCTTCATGGAGATGCTAATTTTCCTATCGAGCTTGATTGGTACCTGCCCACAGAGCTAAAAAAAAAATACTAGTAACTGCTGTACTGACCATGGTATTACTGTGCTTAACTGAGCAGCCAACTGTCCTGACTGTAACCCAACAGAGAATCTGGGTTGTATGGCCAAGAGGAAGGTGTGAGACATAAGACTGAACATTATAAATGTATTTACATTCATTTATAAAAGCAAAACTGGTCTTCCATAACACTTCAACAGTGCCACAGGTTGATCACCTCCATGCCACGCCCCATTGATGAAATAATTTGCTCAAAAGTACCCCAGACCAAGTATTACTGCATAGATTAATATACTTTTAAGATAGTCTACTTTAATATTTTTTTAGTGGTCTAGTAAAATATTCTATTTTTTGAAATCCGGTTTTGGTGGGTTTTATGAGCTGGAAGGCAAAATTCTGTAAAAATAAATAAATAAATAAAATCAAATACTTGAAATCATTTACAATGTGTGCACTGAATCTATATAATTAATGGAAGTTAAGGTTTTTTAATTAGAAGCATTTATATGGTCAATTAAAGCAGGTTGGTAGTGTGTGAGTTTTTCTGTGTCCACACTGCAACGCGTTATTTTGAGGGTGAGTTTTAGAAATAGTGTTAGTAATTTTTGACCAATGGGAGGACAGAACAGTGGGGGTTTGGATCAATGGCAGCCCTTATTGGTTACCCTGATTGGCTTCTTCTCCCAATGCGTGCACCGGTTCGGTGGTGTCCACCCAGTATTTCGACATCCCATAATTCTGACAAAAAAAAGCCAAAAAATAAGAACTCCCACAGGTCCGACATCCCGTTTTTCCGACCATCAGAAGAACAGGATTTGGGGATTATTGGAGGTCGAAATAATCACAGGGTCGGTATACCCTGAAATCCGTCCAGTGGAAAAGGTTCTGGGTGCGAAATCTGTTTGCGATTAAAAAGAGTTAATTGTTTTATTGTGTTATTGTTTCTGTGATTAATTAATCTCAATTAATCAGTTATAGTCCCAGCACTATTGTATTACATACTGCTATTAAACTTGGTTGAGGGAACTTAGAGCTGAGGGAACATAGAGCTGAGGGAACATAGAGCTGAGGGAACATAGAGCTGAGGGAACTTAGAGCTGAGGGAACATAGAGCTGAGGGAACATAGAGCTGAGGGAACATAGAGCTGAGGGAACATAGACACGGTCCCGTGCATTTGTGTGCAGGTGCGCAATGCAAAGACACACTATTAAAACATAAAGACATGTATTTTGAAACAGGGTTTACAATCCAAAAAAGTATATGACACTCAAGAGTTAAAATATACATCATGTGAATTAGCCCGAGTCTACACTACTAGAGAGTGTGGAAGATTAATGGTTTTGATCTGTATGTTTCACTGTTTTGTTTTCTCTGAAATTCAGCCTGGAATTGTTGACAAAAGTAAATGAAATCTTTAGCTTTGGGGTCTATGGAGCTAAAATGGTGGTAAATGGTGGGCCCTGGTAGAAAAAAAGGTTGAAAACCACTGGTATAGGGAATGAATGACTGCGCCATGAGGCCAAGCGTTTTTGGCTTCATGTGGAAGCCCCTTAAGAGCCGCATGTAACCAGCTGAAGAGCCGCATGAGGCCGCGGGCCGCGGGTTGGCCACCGCTGCGCTAGCTGAACGAGTCGCCGCGCTGAGCGCTGTGATGTTCGGTATGAGCCTACTCGGGCCCCGTCTGAATTGCAACCCGATAGGCACAGGATAGTAAAAAAAAATGTAAAACCCAAACTCACCCAGCCACAGTGAAACTGCACTTCCGTGTTGATGAAAAGCACATCTATATTTTCAGAAATTACGGACCTAGATATGTTAGATCGGGCTGCTAGACCATAAAGCACGCTGGCTGTGGTTATAAGTTTACAAGGACAACAGAGTCTGACATAATTGTAGAGGTTAGATTTAGTAGAAATGGAGCTTGGAGTTACTGTATCTTGCTGGCTACTAGTCCTCACATGCAGAGTAATACAAAGGTGTGTGTGTGTGTGGTGTGTGTGTGTTGTGTGTGTGTGTGTGTGTGTGTGTGTGTGTGGTGTGTGTGTGTGTGTGTGTGTGTGTGTGTGTGGGCGTGTTGACATGTGGTGACATGCGGGGACATGCACGACGCAGCTCTGTGTGACCGTGATCCAAAGTGAAAAGTTCACGTTGTGACTCACCACTGATTCAGAGACGGCTTTTTTGTGGCCTCACAATCACACCACACACACACACACACACACACACACACACACACACACACACACACACACACACACACGTTACAAAGCGAGGATCAGTACAGTATATTCAGGTCTCTCTCTCTCTCTCTCCTCTCTCTCTCTCTCTCTCTCTCTCTCTCTCTCTCTCTCTCTCTCTCTCGCTCTCTCTCTCTCTCTCTCTCTCTCTCTCTCTCTCTCTCTCTCTCTCTCTCTCTCTCTCTCCTCTTCTCTCTCTCTCTCTCTCTCTCTCTCTCTCTCTCTCCTCTCTCTCTCTCTCTCTCTCTCTCTCTCTCTCTCTCTCTCATTCAGTGTTGTCATTCACTGCCAAGATGTCTTGGTCTTGTCATCGCCATGATGGCTTGTATGGTGGACATTTGTTGTCAAGATGGGCATGTTTGGGACATGGATTAGAAATTCCTAGAAATTGTATTTGTGCTTCAAACTCTGAACCCTCCCACTGCACAAATGAAATAAACCTTTTGGCCAGAAAGCGATTGTTTTTTTTTTCACCTGAAAGATACTGATATTACCAATCTAACCTTCATAGAGAGTAGGTGTACTGAAAAACACTCACTGTCTGGCCATTGTATATGTGTGGTGGAGTGTTTCCACCAAGGAATGAAAGCTTTCTAATCACACAAGCCATGTTTTGAGTTTCACATGAGAGATAACTTTACAAGGAAGAATCATATAAACCAGGGGTTTTCAACAGGTGGTCCGGGGACCACCAGTGGTCCCTGAGAGGGTTCCAGGTGGTCCCCAGGCTAAATGATGAAAAGTTGGTTAACCAGATGTAACTCTCGAGAATGTAAAAACTGAAACCATTTTCAGTTTCATTTTCACACACTCATCTGAATTAGCACTATAGTCCACACTGTTTTGTTTGCAAAATCCAGCCTGGAATTGTGACCAAAACCAAAAGAATTCTTTAGTTTTAGGCCTTTGGGGCTAAAATGTCCTCACATGATGGTCCATGGCTCAAAGGCTCACATGAAGGGCTAAAATGTCCTCACATGATGGTCCATGGCTCAAAGGCTGAATAAATGGTGGTCCCTAAAGTCAAAAAGTTTGAAAACCCCTGATATAAATGGTATATGGTATATGGTAGAGCGAAGGATCAGAGGCAGAGCTATACTGGGTTTTAACTGCAGCAGTGAGTCACCCTGGATCCGAAGGGCCTAAAATTATGTTTCGAATCCCAAGAGTTCTCTGAAAAACTTGTCACTATTTTAGCTATTAGCTCAAACACAAAATGACACTTTCTGGGTTTTAATGGGTTCAAAGTAGACGTGATTCATTTTGTGAAGACTAAAATTGCATATAAAAAAATCTTGATTTATTGTCACTTGGGCATAAAAGCTGTCCATAAATTCTACACAGCAGACAGCTAATGGAGCGCAGAGAGAAGATACATGTGACACAGGAACATTAACGCTGAATCATTATTGGTATGATTAGTATTAGTATCATCATCATCATCATCATCATCATCATCATCATCATCATCGTCATCATCCTCATTCTCATCTTCATGGTCTATTAACACTATGACTGCTTTATGGCTGAATAAGCATGCTATTCATATGCTTTGAACAATGGCTATCTTTGCAGCATAGTGCCGCTGTGTTTTTCGCCTAGATCCATGTTTTTCCTTCACAAACAAAAAACATTGCGTGGTATCTGAACCGGCAGAGTAATACTGTTGCACCCTCATTGAGTTTGCATTGAGCCAGAGCAAGCCATGTACTACCGTAATTTCCGGACTACTTTTTTTCACATGCTTTTGACCCTGCGGCCTATACAACGGTGTGGCCAATCTATGGATTTTCCAGGTTCCAGGTGGGGCTCCCTAGACTAAATGATAGAAAGTTGGTTAACCAGATGTAACTCTTTGAGAGCGTAAAACCAAATGGACCCTAGCGGGTCCATCTGGTTTCATGTTTACACTCTCAAGAGTTATGATATTCACCATCTAAATTAGCACCACTTAATTAATAAGTCATAAGTCATGTTCATCTTTTGTTTGCGAAAATCCATCCTGGAATTGTGAACAAAACCAAAAGAAATCTTTACTTTTGGGGTCTGTGGGGTGAAGATGTTGTTTAATTGTGAAAAAGTTGAAAACCACTGCTCTAACATGAAGCATTTGACTATAAGCCTGGTGCGGCCTATAGTCAGGTGTGGCTTATACAAGGAAAAATCAGTATTTTGGCCCAAATTTAGCTGGTGCGGTTTATATTCAGGTGCGGCTTATAATCCGGAAATTACGGTACTATGGCCCTCACCATTACAACACCATTACAACAGACTCCCTTGCCACGCTGCATAGCAAGCTCCAATGACTTTGCAATGGGGCTGCGTTTCCCAGACACCATTGCGGCCACGTGATCGGCTCGATTTCCATTTCCGTCATCACAACCACGATGACGCTGGATTTTCATCATAACATGAAATCATCTGTGAATTAAACACATAAAATCATAAAATACGGGTCTCACGGGTTAAGCGGCGCCAACCATTGCGCAGAAAGACGGGAAACATGTGTTACGTGTAAGACAGAACGTCATGTTCAGGAGCTATGACTTCATGGACCATTGCTCGATCGCCACAACAAATTCCACCTGGATTAATGTTGTCTCCTAATCCATCTGCATGCTCTCTCTCTCTCTCTCTCTCTCTCTGTTCCATTATGGGTCCCCACTCACGGTCACTTTTTCAATCAAAGCATCGACCAACCACCTCACCCTGTGAATCCATACTGTACATCCCCTTGTGACTGGTTCATCTGATAAGGTCGTCTGTAATGCATGTGTATTTGTAATGAGTGTCTGCATTCATACATGCGTGCGTGTATACGTGCAAAATGTCAACCGTTTGCCACACAGCGGTTTAGCACAGACAGTGTTGCCAACTGCCCAAAACCAAAATGCACTAGTGGCACTTCCAAAATACACTAGAATGCGCCAGGGCAATGCTTTTCAACCATTTTCATACCAGGGCCAACATTTTATTCTGCATTTTAGCCACAGACAGCCACCATTTGATGTTTGAGTTTAGTCTCTCAGACTAATTTAGGAGAAATAACTGGCAAAATGTTGGTCAAAACAGCAATTCTTCTACATCTTCTAAATGTGTACATTCTTGACAATTAAGGTAATCCAGATGTTTAAATATAATTTAACTCTTGAGATCGTAAAATGAAACCAAATGGACCTGTAAGGGTCTAGGAGGAAAAATGGTGAAAAACGAGGGTTTTATCTTTGGTGCCAATGTCAACCAAAAAGCACTAGATTTTCCGCCAGGAGTTTTTCACTAGTTGTGGTGCTAGGGGGGTCTGGAAAAAAGCAAAATAGTGTTGGCAACACTGTGTGTATGCGTGCGAGTATATGTGCAAAATGTCAATGGTTGCCACACACTGGCTTAGCACAGCAGACAGCAGACATGGAGACATGGAGAGTGTGTTCACCGGGGCGGCTAATATAATGAAATCAATATTTATACGTGTGAGGAGGAGAGGAGTGATCAGAGAACAGAGGAACAGAGGCTGACTCATCTGTCTGTAAGGAGATATAATATATACAGTACGTCACAACCTTCACCTGATGACAACTATCACTGCAGGGGTTGCTAATCACTGCACAGCGTAACGTAGCATACTTCAACCAGTGTTCCAGGGACCACCAGTGGTTTTTGAGATGTTTCCAGGTGGTTCCCATGCAGCTAAATTGGCTAACCAGATGAAAAGTTGGTTAACCAGATGTAACACTTGAGAGCGTAAACATGAAACCAAATGGAACCTTGCAGGTCCATTTGAGCATAAAAATGAAACCAAATGGACCCTTGCGGGCCCATTTGGTTTCATTTTTACACTCTCAAGAGTTATAACATTCATCATCTGAATTAGCCCAAGCCTACACAACTAGAAGATTTTTTGATATGTATGTTTGCCTGTTTTGTTTTCCGAAATCCAGCCTGGAATTGTGGACAAAAAGCAAAAGAAATCTTTAGTTTTTGGGGTCTGTGGGGCTAAAATGTTCCCAAATGGTTGAAAACCCCTGGTAAAGTGCAAATATGTCAAACACAGGGCCCGGGGAGGGCAAATCAGACCCGCAGATGAATTTATTATTATTAGAACTGGCCCTCTGGTATATTGCACACACCATGAGTGAAAATAATTGTTTTACTTTCTCAACTCAATTGATTTACTCTCATTTTACTATGAAAGCCCTGCTTGGTGAGTAAACTGAGCTTTAATAATGCAATCGGTTTTGAATGCATGCAGTTTCATATTCGCGTTGATCTTGGTAATGAGGGACAGTCATCATTTTTGAAGGAAAATGACCCGTAAGGGTCCATTTGGTTTCATTTTACGCTCTTAAAAGAGTCTCCCAAGAGTTACAGACCCTCAAGGGTTACAGATCTATAAGGGTCCATTGGGTTACCAAATGTCCTTAATTTAGCTGGGGACCACCTGGAATCCTCTCAGGGACCACTGGTTGAAAACCCCTGCTCTATAGTATCCATATTATGTGATATTAGACCTGATATTGTCTGAAATGTGAGATATTGTACTATTGTGATATGGCATACGTGAAGTGTTCTATAAAAAAATATATATAAATATTATGTGTAGAAAATGGTATCGGCCTGCAGATGCAGATACTCAAAATCAAATCAGTCACACACAGGCTCAAGCGCGCGCGCACACACACACACACACACACACACACACGCGCACGCACACACGCGCACAACACACACACACACAACACACACACACACACACACACAACACACACACACACCCACACACACACACAACACACACACACACACACACACACACACACACACACACACACACACGCGCACTTCAAGAAGACACAACACTTCCAGGCCGAGAGCTGACGACAGATGATTCTTTTTTAACCTAAAGTCTATTCCAGAGGATTCAATCACACCAGGACATCTTCACCAGGAGTGTTAATTCCCTGACGGATCGAGGAAACGAAGGGCCAATAATGTTTTAGAAGTGAATGTGACACCATGAAATATCCTGCCTGTCTGAGGCTGAGTGCACACGGCACGCACACATGCATGCACTATCTCTCTCTCACACACACACACACACACACACACACACAGACACACACACACTGAATATGACACCATGAAATATCCTGGTTGTCTGAGTGCAGCCACAGTGCAGCTTGGCTGTCTGCCTCTGTGTCAGGCCTGCATCAGTCACTGACTAAAGGGAGAGAGGGGCAGTGTGACTGGCTATCTGTCAAACAGGCAGCCACCAAAATTTGGTGGTCAAATGCGGAAGTATTTCCTCCATGAACGTGCCCGAAGCAAGGGATCATGGGAAGGGAAAGATTCATGAACTTTAATGACATAGTACAAATGTTGAAAATGAGTGGAATTCCCATGCTTTAACTGCTCTTAAATTGCAATACTGTACTGTAAGCTCATCTTCATGCAGTTAACATTGGGTCAGTGTACTGCACTGTTTACTGTAGCTCATGTTCATGGCTGCAGGGACAGATGTGGCGTGATCATTGGCTTCCTCTGGGGATGTGTGTGTGTGTGTGTGTGTGTGTGTGTGTGTGTGTGTGTGTGTGTGTGTGTGTGTGTGGTGTGTGTGTGTGTGTGTGTGTGTGTGTGTGTGTGTGTGTGTGTGTGTGTGTTGTGGTTTGTTAACATAATAACTCAGCTGTTCCTCTGTACTGCGGACCCAGCAGGAAGGGACTGTGAGTCTGGCTGTCTTCTCCATTGTCTGATGATTAGTTGTTGTTGATGCTGCCAGTAGCTCACTACACTATGTGTCCAGCTGCCTCCCTGCCCGTCTGTCAGGGGCGGATCTAGGCATGGGCATGGGGGGGCAATGCCCCCCTAAATGCCCAGTCATGCAAGATATTTCATTTTAAAGTGCTTATATTTAAAATGATTTGAAACAGTACTACTGCTACTAACTAACTATAGCCGTGGCACCACTAAACCAACAGCATTTCATCATTGAAAACAGAAAACTCTCTGAGTCAGACCTTTAGCTTTATGCATGTTGCGTGTAAGTCGTGTAACCTGTAAAAATGGTATGGGGGGGAAAGGAGAAAATGGTATGGGGGCGAAATGGTATGGGGGTGCCGCCCCCCATACCATTTCGCCCCCATACCATTTTCTCCTTTCCCCCCAATTGGGAAATGTTACATCTACCCCTGCCCGTCTGTTCTGGCTGTCCAGATATCTGCTTGATGCATTTTCAGTCTGTCGCCTTCACATGTCTGCCTGGTCAAGTGGTCATGGTATATGGCCCACTATTTGTTCAGCATTTGAGCCACAGACCATCATTTGAGGACAGTTTTAGCCCCACAGACACAATGCTTCTGTCCACAACAGCAGGCTGGATTTGGCAACAAAACAGGAAAAACGTAAATCAAAATAATAACCATTCTTCTACATTCTCTAACTGTGTAGACTTGGGCTAATTCAGATGAATTTTAACTCTTGAGAGTGTAAAATGAAACCAATTGGACTCTTTGTGGGTCATTTTTACACCATACCAATGGTGAAACACAACTTGATGATGTCATCAGGTTGTGTTTCACCATAAAGTGTTGAAAATGGGTAGGATTCCCGTTTAAAGAGATACTGTACTTTGAGGGATGACCAACCACAGACAACCGTAAATCGATCGCATAATTTGCCATTCTAGGGGTGGGACAATTCACTTACCTCACGATACGATACAATATTGATATTTAGGGTTGTGAACCAATTCATACTGTGATTCTTAATTATGCTACGATTCGATTTGATATATATATATATCACATTTCTCCCCACAAATGAATGTGCCTTTATTATACTAAACATTTTAAAGGGGAATTCTACCCATTTTCAAGATTTTTTATGAGAGCGTACAAATGGAACGAACCCTACACCCTAAAAAAGGTCCTAAAAGAAACAAATCATTAACAAACACAACGCAAACAGAACTTGATGATGTCAAAACAATATAAATAACGAAAAAGTTCAATCATACACATCAATGCAGCCCCATAACAACAGTCAGTCTTTCTGACATGAACAAATTTAATAAATAGGCCTACACATATATGAATCGCCAACCTGGCGATTCAATATTGATATCATGGCATTAAGAATTGTGATATATTGGGAAATCAATTTTTTGACCACCCCTAATAATATTAGGGGTAATCATCTGCCTAACAGTAGAATATAATATATTCTACTGTTAGGCTGATGATTACTGATGCTCCTGTTGCTCTGTGCTGCCCCAGCAGCCTGCCTGCCTGCCTGGCTGAGTAATGAATGGATGACCCTTGAACATCAACTCTACTGTAACTGGAAGCTAATTTGCTGTAATGGCAGGCTGTGAATGAGCTTTAATTTAATAGCACTCTCCATGGAAGGGAAAAAAAACAAACGACAACAACAAACACAGCAGCTAGCGGTCCACCGCCACAGCAGATCCGCCATGTCGTGGAATAACACAAGCTGAACACTCTTTCAAACCTTAAGAGTTTTATTACCGATCACACGCCCGTCGTGTTCTTACCGTGGGGCAATGCTCGACGAACACAACGAAGGCGCAGAACACAGCGATATATATATTTCATTCTTTAATCCATCTATTAGTCCGTGCGCATGGTCTGATAAAGATCCCATGGCTGACTTTCATTTGGGACAGAATGGGCGAATGGGACATTTTTTTGTCCCATTCGCACCCATTCAATCCAATGCATTCAAACGCCTTTCCTGGAATCTGCCCCTGAATGTCGTGGGCGCACGGGTAGATCCACTAGGCCTAGGCTAGAACGTCACTCACTGACTTTCAGAAACTGGTGCTCTGCTGTTCAAGCAGCCTAAATACTTGTAGATATCACTCGGTATTGATTTCCAATATCGGGATAAACGGTAATAACGGTATATTGCCCAAGACTAGCAATGACCATTATGAGAAGTCTCATGCATATTGTGAAGGCAAGCCGGAGAGTGCACTGTAGGTTTCAGAATCAAGGTTAGTAATAAACAAACGTAAATGCATTAAAGCACTGTCCTAAAAGAATTTTACTTACAAGGATTGAAATCAGGAATGTGGGTGTGTGTATGTGTGTGTGACTATGCATGTGTGCGCGTGTGTATGTGCAGTGTGTGTGTGTGTGTGTGGTTGTGTGTGTGTGTGTGTGGTGTGTGTGTGTGTGTGTGGTGTGAGTGAGTGAGTGAGTGAGTGAGTGAGTGAGTGAGTGAGTGAGTGAGTGAGTGAGTGAGTGAGTGAGTGAGTGAGTGAGTGAGTGAGTGAGTGAGTGAGTGAGTGAGTGAGTGAGCGAGCGAGAGAGAGAGAGAGAGAAGAGAGAGAGAGAGAGAGAGAGAGAGAGTGAGCATGTGTGCGAACATGTGTGCATGCATTTTGTGTATTATAATTGAATGTGTGCATGACATTGCATGTCCATGCTTGCACGGCTCTCTATGTGACGCATACAGTGTGTGTGTGTGTGTGTGTGTGTGTGGTGTGTGTGTGTGTGTGTGTGTGTGTTGTGTGTGTGGTGTGTGTGTGTGTTGTGTGTGTGTGTGGTGTGTGTGTGTGTGTGTGTGTGTGTACATCAGAGATTGATACCCATATTAATCATACCAATTTAGTCCTCTCCTCTCTTCCACTGACCTCGCCGGTTTTACCCCACGTCTATTTATAGCCTGCTCCGCTCCAGGGGCGGATCTAGGCATGGGCATGGGGGGGGGGGGGGGGGGGGGTGGGGGGGGGGGGGGGGGCAATGCCCCCCTAAATGCCCAGGCTGCCCCACCAAACATGATGCCATGCAAAACAACCCCAAGATATTTCAGTGCTTATATTTAAAAGTATTTGAAACACTACTATACTGCTACTCACTAACTACAGCTGTGTCACCACTAAACCAACAGCATTTCATCATTGAAAACAGAAAACTCTCTGAGTCAGACCTTTAGCTTTATGCATGCTGCGTGTCTGCTGCAACTTCAACGACAACTGGTGTTATTATTGATGCTTTACTTGCCTAATAATAGTCCTGTAACTGAAAATGGTATGGGTGCGACTTTATCGCCCGTGCCGCGAAGCGACTACGGGCGATGCCCCCCCCCCCCCCCCTCTTACCATTTTCTGCTGCCCCCCCAATTGAGAAATGTTAGATCCGCCCCTGCTCCGCTCGCATGCGCAGACATGTACACACGCACACACCACACGCACGCGCGCACGCCCCACACACACACACACACACACACACACACACACACACACACACACACACACACACACACAACACACACACACACACACACACACACACACACACAACACACACACACACACACACACACACACACACACACACACACACACACACACACACACACACGGCTCAGAGAGAAAAAAACAGTCCTCTGATGAATACTAGTCTCTGGTCTAACAGTCTAAGAGGCTGACTGTCATGTGGACGCTGTCCACTCACATTAGGATCACATAGCACAGTGCTTTTCAACCTTTTTCCATACCAGGGCCCACTATTTATCTAGAATTTGAGCCACGGACCACCATTTGTTGACATTTTAGCCTCACAGACCCCTGAACGTAAAAAGTTCCAGACTGGATTCAGAGAAAACAACACAATCATCAAACATACAGCTCAAAATGACCATTAATCTTCTAAGTTCTCTAGTTGTGTAGACTTGGGCTAATTCAGATGATAATATTTTAACTCTTGAAGTGTAAACATGAAACCAAATGGACCCGTGAGGGTCCATTTGGTTTCATTTTTACGCTCTCAAAGAGTTACACCTGGTTAAACGACTGTCCTTCATTTAGCCTGGGGACCACCTGGAACCCTCTCAGGGACCACTGGTGGTCCCCAGACCACCTGGTGAAAACCCCTGATATAGCAGGACGTCCCGGGCACGTTTAAAAACCACTACCAGTAGTGTGTAGCCTACAAGCAATCGTTGGGTAAGCATCATGAGCAGACATCAGCTGGGTGAATCAGCAGGGCTGAACAGATGTCTGTGGAGCCGTGGCAGCTGATCATCATCATCCCCAGAGCCTTCTCTTCCTCTCAACAAGCTGGTGTTGTACCAGGCAGGCAGCCATTTTCAACAACAAAATATGGGGGAAATTATTCTGCCCTGTCCATGACCCTCTCCCTCCAAGAAGGCAAACCACATCTTTTTAAAACAGGCCCGAGAATTTACGTTTTGCAGCAGGTCTGAGATAGCATGATAAAAAACAGGTCTACCTGTGTGTTCTGGACACACAGCATTGATCACACGTAATCAATTGATTCATCAATTGAAAAGAGGGATTCCAGAGATCTCAGCGTCTTTTGGACAACAGGCATCAACCGCGACACAAAGGCACCGAATGAGTAAAGTACAGTACAATACTGTGCTTTTCAAGATGACATGATGTTACACTGTTGGATGGGCTCTGCTTACGGCTACGCTCAGTATCAGCACAGCATAACATGATCTGAACTGATACTGAGAGAAGAGAGGAGAGAGAGAGAGAGAGAGAGAGAGAGAGAGAGAGAGAGAGAGAGAGAGAGAGGGAGAGAGAGAGATGCCAGAACAAATAAACAGACCCACTGAAACAATGAAATCCATTTCCATGTTGTTACTGAGAGTATACTGTATGTATATAACAAATGGGACCCTTACGGATGGATTTGTATTTGAGCTACGCTATAGCCCCTCCTATACCCAGCTTTTGGTATCTGTCAATTGTCAAAACAAACTTTGCCCTGTACACCAACATTAAATTCCCATTGAGACTGAATGTAGAATTTTATACAGTCATGATGATGTATGATGATAACAGTGGCCATTGCTTACTGTGAAATACGTGTAAACAGGTTCCCAAACTATTTCATGTCAAGGACCTCCAGATTGATACCAATTAGCCTGTGGAGTGTGGATGCCAATTTGAAGATTTTAAGTCTCTAGCAGTGATTCTCAACCCGTTTAACATGCAATGTCCTGTTTACCCCTCATCAATTGACTTGACTTGTGCTATTTGGGCACCTTAAAATCATATTCTGTGCCTATGTACAGTGCTTGCACTTTTTCCCTCTGCACTTTTTCCACTTTAAGGTCTTTGTGTACTGTATTGTACTGCTTTTGGCTGTGAATACGAGATGTTTTGTATGTTTTTGTATTGCTTGATGCTGCAAACCACTGGCCCTGCAGGGACTTAAAATAAACTTGAACCTTGAAACATGCAAACAACAACACCAACGCAGAAGACCCCCAAGTTAACCCCCCAGACAAAACATGCTGAATGTACGGCTCTTCTTTACACACACACACACACAAACAGGCACACTCTGTCTCTCTCTCCCCCGCTGCTCTGCTCCACTATCAGATCAACACATGCTCATGCAGACTCAATGACAGCCAGCCAGAGGTCACCCATGCTTCCATGGAATGACTTAAAAATGTTTGCGTCCGAAATAATGTATTCAAAGATTTGCACCACATTTTCACAATTTTTCAAAAAATAGCAGAACTACAAGCTCATATCGCGCCACTCGGTGGCGCCATATGAGCTTGTAGTTCTGCTATTTTTTGAGCAGAACACCAAAACGCGTTACTAGCAACGGCATTGTGGGGAAGGGCTTCACAGGATCATCAAGGCAATCATAAAACCTTTTGTCCAACAGGCAATTATGTTTTCAGTAATACTGAAGCTTCCCCACTGTTTCTAACACATTCAAGCATAGTGGACACCAGAGAGCTCTCCATGGTGCTGATGTAAAGCTACACTACAGTGCAGTACATATTATTATGGGTCTGTGTCCTACTGTACATGTACTAAACCTTGAAACCTTGCGAAAGTGTACAACACATGCTCGTGCAGACTCAATGGCAGCCAGAGGTCACAGCGTGTTCCTTGTATACGTGTGATTTACTGAGTCATACCCAGAGAGCAGTCCATTTGTTTTCATTCAGGCATCGACATGAGGCTGATGATGGATGGCGTGTGAAAGCAGAACAGAAGGGCCAACGTCCTGACATCACTCACCAAAACCCTGGTTCATTCAAAGTTTTTGTTTCTCTATGGAGAATAACAACAACGAGGTCATCTTAAACACCAGCAACGGTATTGTGGGGAATGGCTTCACAGGATCATCAGGGCAATCAAAAACCTTTTGTCTATCAGGCCATATGTTTTCAGTAATAGCTTCCCCACTGTTTCTAACACATTCAAGCATAGTGGACGCCAGAGAGCTCTCCATGGTGCTGATGTAAAGCTACAGTACAGTGCAGTACATATTATTATGGGTCTGTGTGCTACTGTACTGTACATGTACAAAACCTTGACTGCGAAAGTGTACATGCGTGTGTGTGTTGTGTGTGTGTGTGGTGTGTGGTGTGTGTGTGTGTGGGTGTAAGAGTGTGAGTGATAGACAGCATTTCTGTGTCTGGAATCCAGATCGGCCGTGTCCACAATTAATAATATTTTGTGTCTGTGTGTGTGCGCGCGCGTGTGCGTGTTCATACTTGAGGCTAAACTGGTGTCTGCGCACTGTCTGCATCTTCACGTTAGAACGACGCCACATGACTCAGAGAGAGAGAGAGAGGAGAGAGAGAGAGAGAGAGAAGAGAGAGAGAGAGAGATTGTAAAACACAGATTGGAATGACCTTAGTTTTCCTTCAAGGAAGAGGTGTGGTTAAAGTAGTGCACACACACACACACACACACACACACACACACACACACACACACACACACACACAACACACACACACACACACACACACACACACACACAACACACACACACACAACCACACACACACACACCCGTTACTCTCCTTCCTCCCGTCTCTGTATTCTTACGGTGGAACAGACTGGCTCTGATCTCTCCTCTCTGCTCGTCTCCGTTTTGTTCTTTCCTTCACCTCCCCACCTCTTTTGTTTCACTCTCGCACCACGTCTGTTTCACACACAACACGCACACGCACAACGCACACACACACACACACACACACACACACACACACACACACACACACACACACACACACACAGCACGCAATCTGGCTGCATGCACAGACTGTGGCACTTGTTTCAAAATAAGCAGCATGAGGCTCACGTACATTTTCCCAGAAAACAGCTGTCGCACAAACAGCCGTGCACACACACACAAACACACACACACGCATCCTGCACACACACAACAAACACAGGCAGTCGTGCTGCTGACCCGCTTGTCACCAAGGTGCGCGCGCACACACACACACACACACACACACACACACACACACACACCACACACACACACACACACACACACACACACACACACACACACACACACACACACACACACACACACACACACACACACACACACACACACATCACGCAGCTGTCGTCCAAGTGCAGATCAGACCCCCGGCTGGCCGTCAGCCCGTCACATCCGATCCTCTCCCTGATCTGTGTGTCTGACACACAAGCTCTCTCTTTCTCTTCCTGGATGGTAAATACATGTGAGATGTTACATTCGTGTAGCACCTTTTTATACAAAGCACTTGGGATGAGGACCTGCACACACCCCGGGGTGCTTCAGGGGTTCAGAGTCTTGCTCAAGGACACTTTGACACTAACTCTGAGGGGATCTAACAACCCAAGATATGTCAAATTAAAGTCCTTGTATTTAAAATGATTTGAAACACTACTACTGCTGCTAACAAACTACAGTTGTGTCACCACTAAACCAACAGCCAACCAAACCATCATTGAAAACAGAAAACTCTCTAAGTCAGACCTTTAGCTTTATGCATGCTGCATGTCTGTTGCAACTTCAACAACAACTGATGTTATTATTGATGCTTTACTTGACTAAAAGTCCTGTAATGTAGTGGCGATGAAGGCGATGAAGCCGCACCCATACCATTTTCTCCTGCCCTCCTCAATTGGGAAATGTTACATCCGCCCCTGGCAGGGAGCACTTAGGGGTTTCAGAGTCTTGCTCAAGGACACTTTGACAGTAACTCTGGGGGGAGCCGGCATTCAGGGATCAAACTGGGACACTACCCCTGAACCTTCTGCTGTATCACTGTTCTCATATACCAGTGGTTTTCCAACCTTTTTGGCACCAGGGCCCACTTTTTCTTCAGCATTTGATCCACTGGCCACCATTCGAGGACATTTTAGCCCACAGAACCAAAAACTAATGTTTCTTCTCTTTTTTTTTTTTTCTTTTTTTTTTTTTTTTTCTCTTTTTTTTTGGCCTTTGTCCACAATACCAGGCTGGATTCTGCACTGGATGCTGGTGCAAATTCAGATAATGATTTTTTTTTAACTCTTGAGAGTGTAGACATGAAACCAAATGGACCCGCAAGGGTCCATTTGGTTTCATGTTTATGCTCGGTTTCATGTTCACGCTCTCAATAATTACATCTGGTTACCCAACTGTCCATCATTTAACCTGGGGACCACTTCCACCGGTTGAAAACCACTTTCATATACTATACTAATATCCACAGCCATCATCACTGCCGTTAGACTTAATGCTCTCTGTTAAATTAGCCAGACAGTGCATGCGGTTGTCAAAGTCAGGATTTGAACAGAAATCAAATAAAATAAAATGCATGCTCACTCACTCGTCACACACAGGTTTGCAGCAACAAGGGTGTACAAATAAATGGCTTATGTCCATTTGGTGCCATTTGTACACTCTCAGAGTTGCACTTTTGTATCGCCTGTTGGATTTAAAAGGCACATGGACAAGATGATATATAAGCTATGTCAGAGGTTCTCAAACTGTGGGCTGGAACAGTGATTTTGACTTCGATCCTGTGTGTGAATCATTGGTCACACTGTCAAATAATATAAGAAAGACTGGGAGAAAAGGTGCAAATAGCCGATCTACAGAGATTTGTACTATAGATCTGTTGCTTTCACAGTAGTTGAATATATCTCAACTGAACTCCAGTCACACCCTTAAGCCAGAGAGACTTACATTAAGGAGTGAATCGTACATAACATGCAGTAAAGAATCTACACAGCCTAATAAAACTGTGTATGCAAACGCTAGGCTCAAGTGCTCAAGGTGCTACGTTTACAGGTAATGCTATAACTCCACACACACACACACTAAGATACAGCACATACATTGAGACTTTTCATACATCCTATACATACAGACTATTCACACACCTGTAGGAGGTCAAGGCTGGGGCAAGTAGCGCTATAGGGCAAGTAGGGTAAGTAGGGCAAGTTCAAATGTGGCTGTTATAGAGGAGGTCCCCGCCTGAAAAGGTTGAGGACAACTGGTGCTAGGTTATAGCTGCTGACGACGTGGACAAACACTTGCCGGAGGATAGGATACGCACGGAGTGGATCGAGTCCTCTCCCCATCTCCACCGCTGCCACTGCCGCCGCCGGGCGATACAACTACCCCTCCTTTCATCCTCTCACCCATCCCTCCATCCATCCATCCCTCCCGCCCTCCCTCTCTCCATCTCTCTCACACACACGCCCGCGCGAACATACACGTGTCGTCTCGTCAAACACAGACGGAGGGAATTAACCCATTGTGTCCTGATCAGATTCTAGTTCCTCATGCTAGATTCTTGTCCCGCACGGTAGATTCTAGTTCCTCTCAGTAGATTGTAGTTTCTGAAGTTAGATTCCAGTTTCTGACACTAGATTCTAGTTCCTCATGCTAGATTCTAGTCCCCCACGGTAGATTCTAGTTCCTCTCAGTAGATTGTAGTTTCTGAAGTTAGATTCCAGTTTCTGACACTAGATTCTAGTTCCTGACACTAGATTCTAGTCCATGACAACAGATTCTAGTTTGTGACACTAAATTCTAATCCCTGGCGCGAGATTCTAGTTTTTCCTGGAAAAATCTCTTTCTGTGTCAGTGATGCATGACATATTTCATAGGAAGGACCCCCAGAAAAATCTATTATTTAGCTGCAGAACCTCATCTAAAAACATGTTGTTCTTGGGATCCCCCCAGAAGCAAAGATTTGAGTTAAAAATGTTTGCTTCCAAAATAATGTATTCAAAGATTTGCACCACAATTTCACAATTTTTCAAAAATAGCAGAACTACAAGCTCATATCGCGCCACTCGGTGGCGCGATATGAGCTTGTAGATCTGCTATTTTCAAAAGCTAAAACACCAAAACGTACACAAAGGGTTAATAAGAAGGGAGGAGGATGAGGATGAGTGGGAGAGTAGGGAGAGAGAAGAGATGAAAAGATGACGGGTGTTTGGTTTGTCTTACTGATGGCCCGATGTGAGCCGATACAGCCCATGGTGTGCGTGTGTGTCCTCCTCCTCCTCCTCCTCCTCCTCCAGTCCTCACTATGGATGCAGATGTGCTGGAGACCGGGAGGATAATATCCACAACACGCTGCTACTCCTGCTCCCACAACGCATCCTGTCTGCCCTCTGTCTCCTCTCCTCTCCTCTCCTGTCCTCTCCTCTCTCCTCTGCTCGGCTCGGCTTCGTCTAGCGGCCGGCGTCTCTCTCTCTCTCTCCCTCTCCCGTCCCGCTTGTGTCGCTCCCTGTCGTATGTGACAGGGAGGAGGAGAGTGTGTGTGTGTGTGTGTGTGTGGCGCGCCCCGTCTGTCTGCGTCCGTCCGTGCTCGTGTGCTGTGTCCACGTGTGTTTGTGTGCGTCTCGTGCGTCGCTGCTTGCTCCGTCTCGGTGGCAGCGAGTGTACTGTCGTCAGAGCCGCACTCTCCCTCTTTCTCTCTCTCTGTCCCTCCCTCCCTCTCTCACTCCGCTCTGTCTCTCTCCGTCTCGCTCCTCTCTCTCCCTCTCACACACACGCACACGCACACACACACACACACACACACATCCGCACACGGACACTCACTCACGCACATTTCTATTACTTTATGATCAAAGTTTTAGGTACATTTTAACAATATTAAAGCCAGACATTAACTGCTTGCAGTGCAGCTTCACACAATTAAAAATCTACGAGCTCACAGCAAGTACCAAGTGATAAGTTGTAATAAAAACAGGGATGAACAAATTCTCCCAGAAGGAGCGAGTGCACTTTCTGACAGTGGAGTTAGCCGTGGCACTGCTGCCATGAGGCAATGGCTGAAAATACTGCGTGTGTCTCAAAAAACATGGCATCAATTTAGAAACAGGATGCTGTAGACCCTTTGAAGAAACCACCTCAATTTAACAGGATGCTATAGAGACCCTTTGAACAAACCAGCTCAATTTAGAAAGAGGATGATACTGTATAGAACCTTTGTGAAGAGAATTTAGAAAGTAAATGCCCTAGAGTCTATGGACTCTTTGAAGAAAGCAGCTCAATTTAGAAAGTAAATGCCCTAGAGTCTATGGACACTTTGAAGAAGAAACCACCTCGATTTAGAAATAGGATGCTGTGGACCACAAATCATCCATCGTCATCCATCACGTAATGTGGTCCTCAATATCCAAACACAATATACTGTATATTATCGATTTCAGCTAGTAATAAAGTGTTACAATTACAATAGTCTGGTTGCCCTTTCGGGAAACCACACTAATTAAATGGCTTTGTTTCATGCTTAATGTACTGTATTTGCATTTCATAGAGTTAACATAACTAGCTTTAACTAAAAGCTGTTCCCATTCAGGAATTATGCAAAGCAGGGTGCATTGATGATATCGATGCACAAATATCAAACAAGCTGTTCCTGAGAGCAATTTCCATTAAAGCTCCTACAGGGGTTCACACTAAGGTCTCCGAGGCACTTGCCCATCGGGCAAGTGCAAGTCAGGTTCTACTTGCCCTCAGGTCATGGTCACTTGCCCCCCAAAAATATATTGTAAATTTTACAAATGTAACTCTTGAGAACGTAAAAATGAAACCAAATGGACCCTTGCGGGTCCATTTGGTTTCATTTTTACACTCTCAAGAGTTAAAATTCATCATCTTAATTAGCCCAGGTCTACACAACTAGAGAATGTAGAAGATTAGGTCATTTTGATGTTTTGTTTCCCAAATCCAGCCTGGAATTGTGGATAGCTAGAAAGCAGTGAAAGACACAGAGGCAGAGTGCAATGACTGCCTTCAAGACAAATTTATCTTGTGTTGTGTTATAGTGCACACTTGCCCGATCGGGCAACCAGGTAGCAGTCTTCACTTGCCCAACCATTTTTTTTACTTGCCCGGGCAAGTGGGCAAGTGTTAGTGTCAAGCCCTGTCCTATATGATATGAAAGATGATATGGTTCAAAACTGGTTATTTGTGGGAATAGAAAACACACATGGGAGCACCCCAAAAAAAAGATGTTATTTCCCATTTAAATAATGAATTTGTCATTCATTCGAAAGAGGGTTCTTTGGTTCTTCTGACTGATTCAAATTATACCGGTAGAGCAGGGGTGGGCAATTATTTTCCCCAAGGGGCCAAATGAGATACATAAAATATTGTGGATGGTCAAGGTGCAAATTTCAAGATAAAAGTAATCATAAGACCAACCATTTTGACACCAGGGCCCTCTATTTATTCAGCATTTGAGCCATGGACTACCATTTGATGACATTTTTAGCCCCACAGACCGCAAAACTAAAGATTTATTTTGCTTTTTATCCACAATTCCAGGCTGGATTTGGGAAACCAAACAGTCAAACATACAGATCAAAATGACCATTAATCTTCTACACATTTTCTAGTTGTGTAGACTTGGGATAATTCACATGATGAATATTTCAAATCTTGAGAGTTTCATTTTTACGCTCTCAAAGAGTTACATCTGGTCAACCAACTTTCCATATTTAACTGGAACTCTCTCAAGGACCACTGGTGGTCCGCGGACCTCTTTCACGGGGCCGCAGGGCTGCATAATGCCCAGGTATGTGGTAGATGTTTTGTGGAGGTACTGTACAGTATATTACTCACTGTGTTCATGTCTGCCTTCATGTCCAGGTCTGCGGCGTTGTGATGATCCCAAACGACCCTGATCCCCTCCTCCCTCTCTCTGCCGCTGATGCTGGAGAGCGCCACCATCAGGCTGCCTGTGCTCAGCGCGCACCCTGGGCGATGATCCTACACCAGGGGTGGGCAATTATTTTTCCCCAAGTGGCCAAATGAGATACATAAAATATTGTGGAGGGCCAAGACTAAAGGCTGAACTAAAGTCTGCATAATTTTAATTTAATTTCAAGATAAAAGTAAGAGTAAGACCAACCATTTTGACACCAGGGCCCACTATTTATTCAGTATTTCAGCCACGGACCACAATTTGATGACATTTTAGCCCCACAGACCCCAAAACTAAAGATTTCTTTTGCTTTTGTCCACAATACCAGGCTGGATTTTTACAAACAAAACAGGATAACATAGATCAAAAATGACCATTATTTTACATTCTCTGATTGTGAAGACTTTAGGCTAATTCAGATGATCAATATGTAAACTCTTGAGAGTGTATACCTGAAACATTTTTACGCTCTCAAAGAGTTACATCTGGTCAACCAACTTTCCATATTTAACCAATTAGGGACTTGGAATCCATATTTGGATCCTGTACAGTACACTATTCAAATATTCAATTTGTTTTTATGCTGATATATATATATATATATATATATATATATATATATATATATATATATATATATATATATATATATATAATATATATATATATATATATATATATATATATATTTTTTTTTTTTTTTTTTTTTTTTTTTTTTCAAAAACCTTAGGTCAGGTCTAAATGGGTTAACTGGAACTCTCGAGGACCACTGATGGTCCTCGGGCCGGTCAGAGTCAGCCAAAGGGCCGCATTTGGCCCCCAGGCCGCATAATGCCCAGGTACACGCACACACACACATAAAACACACACACACACACACACACACACACACACACACACACACACACACACACACACACACACACACACACGGTGCCAAAATAAATAATGAATATGAAGCAAAGAGAACATGAGTGTGCCACTTCAATGCCCGGGCCAAACATGCCCAACACTGATTAATAAATGAAACGACGAAGGGCACAATCATGGTGATTGAGCACGCTCATCACTTCCCTGAGCCATCGCACTAATTACATGATGTGTATACAGTCCTTCGCACGTCTGCTTCACCTTGCATGGCTTCCGTCACTATCAGTGTATGATGAAGTGTGTGTGCAGGGGCGGACCTAGGCCGCCACCGCTTGCTTGGTCTTTAACCAGCCAAAATTCTAACATTACACCTAGGTAAATGTTTAAGCATTTATTTCATGTTTACATGTTGAATTCAGTGCTGATATTTATTACAGACATCCTCTACTATGTGAAGAGTGGGGTTTTATTTTATCTTGAATAAAGATATATTTTTTTCTCCTCTCCTGAACTGTTCGCCTTGCCCCAATACCCTTGTACTACAGATATAACCTCATCCTAGGGCTAAATGTATTTATTTATTCATTTTTACTGTTCTGTGTTTTATGCCAAATGTCTGTATATATGTTGCATAAAAGGCCACAAGACGAATCAAATACTATATCTTATATCTAAGGCTGTTTAAAATAATGAGTTGGAAATGGAATTATTTAATTTTGTTGATTTATGTGAATCATTTTTGTTATGGAATTAACTCATGTGCACACTGACTCAACCCACTGAGCATCAAATCCTGTACAGAAAAAACATGGCATATATTTTCTTAATTAATCATGATTAAATTAATTTTGAAACTGTGATTAAAGATGTAATTCACTTATATCACTTCCTTCGTCACATAACAGATGTGGTGTGCAATTATAAAATAAAGACAAAACATCACCCTCTGACATAATGTGTGACCAATTCTAACTGAGGTTGAGTCATCGTTCAGAGAGCAGTTAGGCGGAAGTGAGAACAACTGATGCTATTTTATTTTCATGCAAAATGAGTGAATAGCAGAGTCAGACATGTCACATACTAGAGCATGTCTGAAATAAATATCTAAATAGCTGACACTTGAAGTTGACATGTGAATACAGTATGAAATAAATGCTTAAACATGTAGCTATAGGTGTAATGTTAAAGTCCACAGAAGTGACCTTTTCAAGCATGTTTTCTCAACTCGCTGTTTTCTGCAAAACATTAATCTATAGGCCATATCTCAAAGGCTGGTGGGCCAAACTGAACAACCAATATACCAGATCGTAGCTATGATATCATGCTTTCATGTGACATGATAAAAAGAAAGAAAGAAAAATTCCCAATGTCTCAATCAAGGTCGTGCTGGGTCACATATAGTCACTAGTGGTGGGAGCAGGGCAGGGCATCAAGGTCAAGTCAGGAAACAGTTTGGTACCATGCAGACATGAGACAGCATTTTGTACTCTGGACAAAGAGTAGAGTTAGTTCTGTTACTCTTGACTAGGGAAGGGAACAGTATTATACAATGACAATTACAGGATGCCGGCAACAAAAGATGTTCTAAAATAAGATATATGCTTGTTAAGAGTGCAGAAGAGAAGAAAAGAAGAAGGGGGAATAGGAAAAAAAATCCATCAAAGGCAGCAGCAAACAAAGTTATTTTTAGCTGTTCTAAGAGAAACAGGAGTGACAGCAGACCTGCAGCTCTCTGGGAGTGTGATGTGCTGCATATTAACTAAACGCAACAGCAGTGGATCAGCGGATCCACGTTTGGGAAACCACAACGTTCCCAGTTCGATATCCTCGGTGTTTGTGGTTATGTTTGGGCTTAGGGTCTTCCCTGACCTCCTGTATACACTAGTCACGACCACAACCAAGTAGTCACGACCAGGTTGTAATTATAGTAGTGACCACGAGTAGTGAATAGTAGTGAATAGTAGTGACCACAAGCACCTATAGCCGCGATCACAGCAAGTAGTCAAGACCAATAAGAAACTGGTCGCGACCACGTTGCGAAGTCGATAGTCACTGGTGGATTTCACTGTTCCAAGAAAATACTTTATTTCATATTAAAAAAGCAAAAGTTTAAAAAGTACTAGCACCCTTTCGATAGATACATTTGGAAATTCAGTTTCCAAATGAATAAATTTGGAAACTTGAAATACTTTTGGTAACTGAACATTTTGATGGCACCAATATTTTCCGTACTCAAGTCAGTTTCGTATACTTTTTGAGTAATTTTTACTTGAGCGCAAAATGTCTCTTTAGATAGACTTCCAATTTACCAGACAGTGGCCTTGTGGTTAGAGTGTCCGCCCTAAAACTGGGAGGTCGGGGTTCGACTCCCAGCCGAGTCATACCAAAGACAGTACAAATGGGACCAAATGCCTGGCTCTCAAAATCAAAGAGGATGGATTGGGCGTCAAATCAATAAATGGGTCAAATGCTGAGAACAAATTCCACTGCGGTAACTAATCATACAGTATGAGTTTGACTTTGTTCCTTCCACCCCTGTAAAGGAGCATACTGTAGGTCAGAAAGCAACATGGCTCCTGCATAGCAAGCCCTGTTCTTCACTGAACTGCAGTGATAAATGTTTTGGTTTTTAGTCTTATAGTCAATGTTTTTTTTTTTTTTTTTTTTTTTTTTTTTTTTTTTTTTTTTTTTTTTTTTTGCCAGAAAGGATTTAGTGTTTCTTTTTAATTACACACCAATTACTGTTTGTCCTATTTAGTTTTCTGAAACTTCTTAATCCAAATCTAGTCTAGTTGCCAATCAGAAACCGCTTAGTCTTTTTTTGCGTCTCGAAGGCCTTTCAACCGAGGAGTGATACAGTGTTTTCAACAGGTGGTCCGGGAACCACCAGTGGTCCTTGAGAGAGTTCCAGGTGGTCCCCCGCTAAATGATGGAAAGCTGGTTAACCAGATGTAACTCTTTGAGAGGGTAAAAATGAAATCAAATGGACCCACATGGGTCTATTTGGTAGAGAATGTAGAAGATTAATGGTCATTTTGATCTTTATGTATGACTGTTTTGCTTCCCAAGTCCAGCCTGGTATTGTGGACAAAAGCAAAAATAAATCTTTAGTTTTGAGGTCTGTGGGGGTGAAATGTGATCAAATGGTGGTCCGTGATCCGGCTCAAATTATGAATAAATAGTGGGCCCTGGTTTAGCCCTTTAGCCCCAAGTCAAGAACTTTAAAACTTGCCCACCTGAGCGTGGAGACGAGGTGTGGATGGAAGCCTGACCTCTGGTCTGGTCTTTACGGTTAGATCGTGGAGACGAGGTGTGACCTCTGACCTGGTCCTTCATGGCCACGGCCAGCAGCTCATCCTCCACCTCCTCCAGCATCTCGTGCCACTCGTAGCCTTCCTGCTTCTTCTTTCTGAAGTAACTTCGTAGGTCCATGATGTCCTTCCTGGTAGTCACCGCTTTGCAGAATCAGCCCAATGAATTAGCCGGTGGCAATAAGACACTAAACAGCTGTTAAGATACACCCTGCACCGCCTAAACGCAATGACAATGATCTGTGAGGTTGCTCTTGTTCTGTCTGTCTCTCTCTCTCTCTCTCCCTCCCTGTCTCTTTCTCTCTCTCTCTCTCTCTGAAGTAAGATCTGGTGTTTGAATGACACAGGATCCAAAAACAAAGTCTCCTCCTGATTTCTCTTTTGTTTTCTTGCTGTACTGTAAATCCAGGGCTTCAGTATATTCATAAAATATTAGCAGCCACGTACAACAAAGGCCTATAGTATAATGCTATGATGGATGGCGATTTTCCAAATAGGGTTGTGAATATTTAACCGATCCCATGCCCCGGAACAATAGGCGGTAATGTGAGGCCGGTGCCAGTGAAATGCCAGCGTGTGATGGCTCTCCATTGTGGCTCGCTCACGGCCGTGATCTGACGCCCAGACTGTTGGTTTACATAGCAAAAATTCAAATTAAAACAGTTTTATTTTTATTTTTATCCAACTCTAAGCATGGACCTTCATCTCAATCTGATCTCTAAAATGCTTTAGGGTACATGCATTAAGTATGCCTCCTCCCACAGGAGGCGATTTGGATATTCGGTATTTGGACATTTGATAACTTACTATACAGTACATACCACCCACCATACACACTGTGGTAGCTACCGGAGGCTAACGATAGCTGATATAAAATGAATAAAATAGTATTCATTTATTATTAAATTACATTACAAAACCAGAGAGTAGTGATGGAAGCTTAATCAGCAAACACATCAGTATCGGACGATTTTAGTCGTAATTGGTTTGATTAATCAATCACAACGATTAATTAACCGGTCCGATTATTTGGTCTGCCTTTCCAAAAGCAAGAGCTTGAACAGATCTACAAGCTCAGAGTATTAAATATAAAGGTATTCAAGTTAAATCTGACTGCCTAAGCCTGCAGTGCAGACACATTAATTTCTCAGAATAACAAAAATCATTATATACATTTTAATATTGAAATTAGTTCAAATAGGCACTTAATAGGCCATAACATGGCAACAATTAATTATATCAGATATCGATATCGTCCAAAATCACTTATCAGGTTACATCATCAAGTTCATCAAGTCACTGGCACATCCCTACCGGAGAGATCTTGTGTTGGCAAAGGCATTTGCAAGCTACGAATCCCGAGACATCACGCTTGTGGCGAATATTGTGTTAAAGGTATTTCAACGCCCATTTTCCGCACTCTGGACAGGAAGAAACGGGAGACGGTTGTTGTGTGGGTATCAGTAACTGTGTGTGTGTGAGAGAGAATAAATCTTCCTTGGTTGTCTAGCACACAATCACAGAGCATGATGTGAGTTAATGTGAAACACAAAGAGATCTCCTCGTTCCTGAACTCCCTGTAGCAGGCCTGGATCTGTAACACTATCCAGGGATAGATGTGACAATGAGAAGCGTAATTGGGGGAAATAAGATCCACACTATCCAATTTATAAGCTCTGCATGTGTGTGTGTGTGTGTGTGTGTGTGTGTGTGTGTGTGTGTGTGTGTGTGTGTGTGTGTGTGTGTGTGTGTGTGTGTGTGTGTGTGTGCATGTGTGTGCATGTGTGTGTGTCTGTGTGTGTCTGGTTCACATGAAAGTGTTCAATGATGGTTGTCACAGTTATGGAAAATGTCGATTCATGGTGCATGACTGAGGTCAATGTCAGCGTTATAATTAATAATAATTAAAAAGTATTATTATACTTTTCAATTAGTATTAGTGATAATGTAAGATACAGTGATGATCTGAGATGTCACAGTGATATCTATGGTGCAAAAAATGCATCATTTACTGTCGAGCTCAATCTGAGATCGGCGATTGTTATATGAAAATTAATAATCCAATAATAGAAATTGCATGCTGTAGTATTGAACTAATAATCTGCCTTTCTCTAACATTGAGGTAAAGCCCTGATATTGGGGTGCGATACTGTTGTGTCTTCAGCACACATTCCTTTAAGGGCAATAAACAACTCCCTACTCTTGCCAGAGATTTGGGAATCAGATAAGAGACTAACCAGCATAGTTGGGGCCACATGGCTCTCTACCCACTTCCTGGGGTCCACCCATTTCCTGGGTGAAATAGCAAATCAATGCAGAGAAGGAGGTTCCAAATTACTCAAGAAGTTCAGGGTGTAATAGCTCTGGTAGTCAGTCAAGATCCACACACAAGCTGGCAAGATGTAACCCAACGCCAAGAAAGACCATGTAACAAAAGAACTATAAGAAAAGCAACGTAAAGACATCGGCCAGATGCCACTGGTAAATATAAACCATTCAACACTTATATTATCATATAAATATAATATCTGTTGTGTATTATGGTAATAATAGATATTATTCTGTTTTTCCCTTTTTTTTCTCCTAAACTAACAAAAGTATTAAAACCTAATTATTTGGCAACCTAACTAGCCTAACCAGTTGGCATTAAAGACAACCTAACTAATATTTGGCAAACCTAACCAGTTGGCATTAAAGACAACCTAGCTAACCAGTTGGCAAACCTAACCTAATGATTGGCATTATAACCTAAACCTAACTGATCATTTGGCATTATAAGAAACTAATTACTAACTAGCTGGCAGCATATAATCCTAGCTAATAACCTACTTACTGCTAGTGGAGAATAACTAGTGGTGTAACTAAAAGTAGTGTAATCAAACCAAAGTAATCAAGAGTAATAGAGTACTTTTACCCAAAATAGGACAGAGTCAGGGCAGGGAGAACCTTAATCCACCCACCTATTCTTGTGTAAGAGTTTAACTGATCTGTTTGAATGTGTTTGTTTGTTTGTTATTGTTTGTATTTTATATGAATTAATAAACCTACTAAAAGACACGCTCTTGTATTTACTGAATAGAACTAAACGTAACCAAGCCAAAGAGTTTTAATTGGGGAAATCTGGTCCTTTGTCTGGTCGGTCGGAAACCGAGTGCCATAACATCGCCTAATTCCGAACAGTTTTAATACACTGGCCCTCCCCTCGGGAGTTTTAATACAGATGCCCTCCCCTCGGGAGTAGAAAACTAAAGTTTTAATACAGTGCTTTTATACTTCAGTATAAAACCACATTACAAACGGTTTATACAGCGGTATAAAACCTAAACAATCTTAGTATAATCGCATCTTAGTGATTCGATATTACGATATTAAACCACCTTTAAATTGGCGGTCACTGAAATTAAGTGACCACGATTTAAAGGGATGAACCCTTGCTGCAAATAGAGCAAATGAAAGTAACTAAAGTCAATTAAATAATTGTGCCGTGTGTCTGCCATCAGCACACAGACACCTTCCCCACTGCAGTCCATCCTGCTGCTGGAGGGGTCGTAAATTCTCTGTTCTGCCCGCACCACAGACACAGTGTCAACCCACCGATGCGTGGGGGGAGCAGGCAAACAGATAACACTAACTAAACTAAGCAAACTAAAATGTGTAAGGATCTACATTCCTACATTCAAATAAAAGTAATAGCATAAAACCTCCAATCGCCGAGATGAAAGCAACGATTGGAAGTCAGTGAATAGGGTATTTAGTGGACCACCAAGGCGGACGAAATACAGTACAGACAAAAGTATAGGCCAAAAAGGCAAAGAACGCAGTCTCAAATAGACTGTCCCAGGCCAACAAAGAAACATGTACTTGTCCAATAATGACCTTGTGTGTTCAGAGAGAACCGTGTGTTCACTAATACTCTGAAAGGATTCACTGATCAAGCATCATTGTAACCCAATGGTGTGCTATATAACAGAAAACCTTTCGCCTTAGCCAGCAGAGCTTCGCGAAGGACATTAACTGGTGCTAGTAGGCACCACAGTAACCACTCAAACTCAAATCATAGACTTATGGTTTCCTTTGGGTAAAAAACTGCACTAGTCACCCTAAGTGGGAGACAATTAGTGCTCGCATGCCGAATTATTGATAAACCAAAGAGGGACAATAATAGGCAAAGCTCCCAGCTATAAATAGCTGGGATAGCAAAATAAAAGCAATAAAATGTATGCAAGCCAGAGTTTCAACTGTGATTCTCTCCTGCAACAAACTTTGCAGGCTGAATTAACACCTGTGTGTTAAATCAGGACTAAACAAAGCAGCCACAGGCATACTGTCTGGAGGAAGTAGCTGCGCAGTAACCCCGTTCTGATTCAGTGGAGTCAGTTGGGCCCCTAAATGACACTAGGCCTGTAGCCTAAACCCCACACAACAGACATAGTCTCAAATAGGCTAATAGAAAATCTGTGTGGATGAATGTCATGTGTCACTAACCCTTGTCTGTTTGTCACTAACTATTGATCACTTGGGTGGTTAGGTTAAAAGTGAGAACGTAAAGATGTCTCAAAGCGAGCCACCATTGCGGTGGAGTGGAGACATAGAATACTACCAAGTTCAACTTGAACATATAAACGCTGAAAGGAATTTTACTGAAAGAGTAGGTAAGATTATTAATACAGTCGACCAAATAGAAGAAAACAAGTTCCTGGAAGAGCGAGATGAATTGAATAAAGCAAGTAATGAGCATTACGATTGTGCTACTGATCACATATATGCCTTGGAGGATAAAGATCCCGAGGCTAATAGTGAGGAAATCAAACAAATTATGGCAAAAAGAAAACAAGTCCAAGACAAATACAAAGAGTGCTGTAATATACTAAACGAGGAGGCGTGGAAAAGATTCCTAAGTGCAGAAGTAGCAGAAGCAACCTCACGGCTGGCAGACGCTCTTAACAGGGCTGACCCAGATGGTTTTCTTGACTTAGAAGTTAATTCAAGTTTGAAACAAACTTTAATTAGTGAAATTGAAGCCAGGATAAAGGACTGCCAATCAATAGAAGAAAAATGGGGCAGCGTGATGTCTCAGACTAGCCTAGTTGATATAAGAAAAGTAATCTTCAGTGGTCACAAAACAAGAGATGACTATGTGTTCAGATTACAACGCAAGATTACAAAAGTTAAAACTAAACACCTGATGCATGGTCAACCTGTTGCAGCAGGCAACGATGTCCCTAGAGCCCAAATAGTGCAAACCCCAGCAAAAGTGACACTACACAAAGCGTGTATAGATAAACCACTAACACTAACAGAGAAAGCAGGAACCATGCAGGCCAGCAGTGGCGACTCAGAGGGCGCCACGGTCAAGCCAGCACCCACAGAGGATCCACCTGTGAAAGTCAGCATGAGAGACGCCTGCAAACAGGCCGTTGGTGAGGATCCTGTGCCAGGGGTACAAACCCTGCCCATCACAACGAAAGAGGTGGTCAGGCAGGACCAGAGTCAACAGACGGATGATCCAGAAATGCCAACGACCTCATCGACGACCAGCACACCAGACCTGCTGCTCAGCTCCCCCGCAGAGATGACAGCGCCTGGAACTGCTGAGTCCCTCCCCTCGGGGGAGGGTGAAGACGCTACAACAACCCCTCCAGACCAACCCATCGCCACCGCAGACATGCTGGTGCCAGCAGGCGGCGGCGGACCAGTGGGGGTGGAGGGGGAGATCAACGACACAGATGACAGCGAAAGTACTACAAGTCCTCACACAGCCAGTGAGACGACACCAGAACCACCTCCTTATCTGGAGGAGGCTTTGAGCTCCACAGGAGGGATTCCTGTGGAGGTAACAGCAGCTGAACCAACCACTGTCCCCCTCGTGGACGGTGAAAAAGCAACCATAAAGACGGCTGCAGACCCGCAGGACGACATCCTGCCATCCAACCTTCTCTCCGCCAGGGGAGAAGCACCACCCCTCATCACCGTGAACACCCTGGGGACCGCAGACGACACCCTGGGCATACCTAAGGTGAGAGAGGAGCAACAGAAGCTCTCTGACATGCCAAGTGCGGCCAGAGAGACATCCAGCGACGACACGCCATCAGAGATGCCGTGCTCGGCGGAGCACACCTCATCCCTGTTGGAGCGTGGTGATCAACTCATCGCGACCGTGCCAGCGAGGCACGACTCAACCAGCGCAGACTCACTGGGCACGGTGGACGACGACCCACGGCCAGCTCCTGCTCCAGACCTAAGTCCATCCCCCGCTGGGGGGAGGGCTGTCAGCATCTCCACTTCACCCACAGAGGCGGTGGCGGTGGGGCTCCCACCTACAACTGGAGCAGGGGAGAAAGTGATCATGCAAGTAACCAACGCCAGCCAACCTGGCGACAACCCTGTGCACAGCGCAGGGAAACAAGAGGAAGAAACGGCTGCCACAGAGCTGCCAGCCAGAGAGAGCGCAGAGGGTGCAGAGAATGACCCCTGCGAGAACGCCGCACCAGTGTCATCGCACACTGGCACAGAGCATCACTCCATCCCAAGTGGTGAAAAACCCGCCAGCACTGGCGGACAAAAGGCAATTGGGGGGAGGGGTGCATCGATCGAAGCCCCTGGTCCATCCAAAGTGAGGGGCGCGCCTAATTCTACTGTCAAGCAGACGCATGTGCACATGACGACTGTGCCCACTGCTCTCCTTGATGACCTGTTTAATGCCATGGATGGTGGCAAACGTGGTAAACCAAAGAAAGAACGCAAGTCGTACATCCCGCTACATTTGAAATTCAAGTGGAAAGAAAAATTCTTCTTTGGGCGCTAAGAGGAGAGTCATGCATTGACATGCCTCTCTCCCACTACCCATACCAAGGGCAATGGGACCAACTGTGACGAAACGGTCACACGACAACCTGGGTACTTTTGAAACGTGCACGACACACACACACACACACGCACACACACATGCGGTGGTGCACACACGCACACAGACACTATGTGCATTTCATTGTCCCATGGTAACTCACACGATCGAAACACCATAGTAAATGATTTACCTATGATATGTAAAAACAGGTGTTATGATTGTTGTTATGTAATGTTTATTCTCTTTCCTTATACTGACTGAATTAATGGGAGGAGAATGCATTATCAATGTAGTGAGTGTGTTTGCATGAGCACACACTCCCACACATGCACAACAAGGACATGTTGTGTTGCAACTGGATTTGCTTTCTACTTTGCAAAGTAGTCACCAAATCCACAACCAAAATTAAAACACCAAATTGTTGAAATTCAAGTGATTTGTTAACACAATTTGGGTAAATAAACCAATAAACCAACTCATGACATTTACAAAATACTACAACCTTAATTAGGAAATACCAGAGTGTAACTAATTAAGCTTGCATGGTAAAAATGTTGTTTTAACCTGGGTCAGATTTCCTGTGCCAGGGCATGCAAGGATTTAACTTGTCTAATGTGAAGCAAGCCAGCCATTTTCTGTAGTCATTTACCAAGAGCAATGATGACAGGAAATAGGGAGTAACCACTTTGTTTAGCAACAAGAACAATAAAACAGATAAGATCATTTAGGGGTGTCTTACCACAGTGAGGGGCAAACATCTCTATCTGTACTTAATCAACAACCAAACTGACAAAGTGGGGGAAAAAAATAAATAAAATAAAAATAGAATGCAGTAACTTTTAAATGAATTTAGTATTTAGGATTCCAGCGTTTGTGTTCATTACCAATGTTCATGTTTGACGCGCATATAACCCTTTTTATTATTTTCATTTCTTTACTTTGAGTATAACCATGAATGTGTTGTATTTGATATTAACTGTGTGTTTATGAACCTATAACCAAGTGTGGAATCATAATGACTTTGATCTAGAAATGTTGATCTGAATTACAAAAGAAAAAAAAACAAAACAGCGTATAACCAAATATAGCGATTAAAATCTGTGATTATCAAAATTAGTTAATTTTAATAATCAAGTGAGGGGTGTCGAGCTCAATCTGAGATCGGCGATTGTTATATGAAAATTAATAATCCAATAATAGAAATTGCATGCTGTAGTATTGAACTAAAATCTGCCTTTCTCTAACATTGAGGTACAGCCCTGATATTAGGATGCGATACTGTTGTGTCTTCAGCACACATTCCTTTAAGGGCAATAAACAACTCCCTTCTTGCCAGAGATTTGGGAATCAGATAAGAGACTAACCAGTATAGTTGGGGCCACATGGCTCTCTACCCACTTCCTGGGGTCCACCCATTTCCTGGGTGAAATAGCAAATCAATGCAGAGAAGGAGGTTCCAAATTACTCAAGAAGTTCAGGTGTAATAGCTCTGGTAGTCAGTCAAGATCCACACACCAAGCTGGCAAGATGTAACCCAACGCCAAGAAAGACCATGTAACAAAAGAACTATAAGAAAAGCAACGTAAAGACATCGGCCAGATGCCACTGGTAAATATAAACCATTCAACACTTAGATTATCATATAAATATAATATCGTTGTGTATTATGGTAATAATAGATATTATTCTATTTTTCCCTTTTTTTTTTCTCCTAAACTAACAAAAGTATTAAAACCTAATTATTTGGCAACCTAACTAGCCTAACCAGTTGGCATTAAAGACAACCTAACTAATATTTGGCTAACCAGTTGGCATTAAAGACAACCTAACTAGCTAATTGTTGGCATAAGAAACCTAACTAGCTAACCAGTTGGCAAACCTAACCTAATGATTGGCATTATAACCTAAACCTAACTGATCATTTGGCATTATAAGAAACTAATTACTAACTAGCTGGCAGCATATAATCCTAGCTAATAACCTACTTACTGCTAGTGGAGAATAACTAGTGGTGTAACTAAAAGTAGTGTAATCAAACCAAAGTAATCAAGAGTAATAGAGTACTTTTACCCAAAATAGGACAGAGTCAGGGCAGGGAGAACCTTAATCCTACCCACCTATTCTTGTGTAAGAGTTTAACTGATCTGTTTGAATGTGTTTGTTTGTTTGTTATTGTTTGTATTTTATATGAATTAATAAACCTACTAAAAGACACGCTCTTGTATTTACTGAATAGAACTAAACGTAACCAAGCCAAAGAGTTTTAATTGGGGAAATCTGGTCCTTTGTCTGGTCGGTCGGAAACCGAGTGCCATAACATCGCCTAATTCCGAACATTTACGGTTGTCATAAAAACACATAACATTAACAATAACCAGCAGCCCAAACTTCAGAACGCAACAGAAGACATACTAGGTCTAACATAGCAGACACATCATCAGAATACAATCCATTTCCTTGATTTCACATTTAGGTCACAGACATGTATGCATTCCTCCTCCCAACGTCGTCCAGCCACTTCTTTTCTTTTATTTTCTGAGCAATTCAGCAACTAAACGAGAATGCACACTGACTTAACAAGTGTTCCATGCATCCTGCGCGTAATGCAAAAAACAGAAACAAGACGGTCACTATAGCACTCAGGGGTTTCAACAGGTGGTCCGGGGACCACCAGTGGTCCCTGAGAGGGTTCCAGGTGGTCCCCAGCTAGGTTGGTTAAACAGATGTAACTCTTGAGAATGTCAAATTTCATTTTTACACTCTCAAGAATTAAAATTCATCATCTAAATTAAGTCTACAACTAGAAGATTAATGGACATTTTGATTTGTATGTTAATACAGCCTTGGAATTGTGGACAAAAGCAATAGAAATCTTTAGTTTTGGGGTCTGTGGAGCTAAAATGTCCTCAAATGGTGGTCCGTGGCTCAAATTCTGAATGAATGGTGGGCCCTGGTATCAAAAAGGTTGAAAACCCCTGACTATAGCACTCAGGGCTTGACACTAACACTTGCCCGCTTGCCCGGGGCAAGTAAAAAAAAATGGTGGGGCAAGTGAAGGCTGCTACCTGGTTGCCCGAACGGGCAAGTGTACTGCAACTTATTGTGCTTTTGTCCACAATTCCAGGCTGGACTTGGGACACAAAACAGGCAAATTAACATACAGATAAAAATGACCATTAATCTTCTACATTCTCTAGTTGTGTAGACCTGGGCTAATTAAGATGATTTATTTTAACTCTTGAGAGTGTAAAAATGAAACCAAATGGACCCGCAAGGGTCCATTTGGTTTCATTTTTACGTTCTCAAGAGTTACATCTGGTTAACCAACTTAGCTGGGGACCACCGAACCCTCTCAGGGACCACTTGTTGAAGACCCCTGGTTTAAAGCACCCAAGCAGGAAGTAAACTTACAATATATTTTTTGGGGGGCAAGTGACCATGACCTGAGGGCAAGTAGAAACTGACTTGCACTTGCCCGATGGGCAAGTGCCTCGGAGACCTTAGTGTCAACCCCTGGCACTGGGGTGGTGGGCTTAAGTTTGGAAATAAAGGTAGCATGATTCTGTATTACTCTGACACTGTGTGCAGCTACTGTAGTTCAACTTCAGCCAGTCAGTCGTGGGACACACTGAGAGGAGAGAGCACAGAGACTAAAGGAAAGCAGTCAGAGCACAGATGCAGTCAGATGGTTGTTAATCAGGGCTGAACTCCGATACAGTTGCAACGTAAAGAATGGTTTCTCCGTGACAATAACCAATATTACATAGAGATAGAGCAAGAATAAATGAGAAAACAAAGGCAAATCATTATTTCCCCCCCTTCCTGGAAGGGAAAACATAAGTAGAAGTTGAAGATTAATGGCCATTTTGATCTGTATGTTTGAAAGTTTTGTTTCCCAAATCTAGCCTGCAGGAATTGTGGACGAAAGCAAAAGAAATCTTTAGTTTTGGGGTCTGTGGGGTATAAATGTCATCAAATGGGGGTCCGTGGCTCAAATTCGGAATAAATAGTCGGCCCTGGTATGAAAAAGGTTGAAAACCCCTGGTGTAGGGGCAATATTTGTTGCTCACCTACATCTCTCTCCATCACAACAGACTCCTTCATTTCCTCATTAAGTATAGTCTCATTAAAGGCCAGTCATTAGCTCAGGTCACTGCCTCTGGTAATTGTCCATTGTTAACAGGCGGTCTTGATCCCTTGTTTGTTGTCCATGTATGTGTTGTCTGTATTCAGTATCAGGTTATAGAACACAGGTTCTGTACTGACACCTGAACTCTGTGTGTGTGGGGTGTTTGTAATACTTTTTGAGTGGTGCACCCTATCCTAATATTCAAAGCTTAAAGGGAACTCCACCGATTTTCAAAATCTTCCTGAGAGGATACAAATGCGAACCAGATGTACCCGCTAGGGTCCATTTGGTTCGCATTAGTATCATTAACATGGTGAAACACAACTTGATGATGGCATCAAGTTGTGTTTCACCATGTTGATGTTTTTTTTTTTTTTTTTTTTTTTTTTCAGGGCTCCATTTCTAGGAAACAAACAATAGGGGACCTTTTTATCACAGCGACAGACTGACAGACAGACAGACAGACAGACAGACAGACAGACAGACAGACAGACAGACAGACAGACAGACAGACAGACAGACAGACAGACAGACAATGAAATGGGAAAACATGTGTAGAGAGGTATAGAGAGACGGACGGATACACAGATGGACTGACAGATGGACGGACAAACAGGTGAAAAGAGAAACAGCTGCTGGGATGGACAGTGAGAGAGCAGTAAGACAGCAGGTATGAGAGAGACAAGCAGAGAGAGAGCAGAAAGAAAATAGACAAAGAAATGGAGAGAGTGTGAATGAGAGATGGTGTGTGTGTGGGGGGGGGGTGAGCAGAGGATAAAGGTCAATTAATATTCTGGTGGAGAGACAGAGAGAAAGAGAGAGAGAGAGTGAGAGAGTGAGAGAGATAAAGAGAGAGAGAGAGAGACTGGGCTGACAGTGAAAGAGAGGGATGCTTGTCTGCATACAAAAGCAAACACACAGGCTATTTATAACTCAACTCTCTGTGTGTGTGTGTGTGTGTGTGTGTGTGTGTGTGTGTGTGTGTGTGTGTGTGTGTGTGTGTGTGTGTGTGTGTGTGTGTGTGTGTGTGTGTGTGTGTGTGTGTGTGTGTGTAAAATAAGTCAAATATTTTACTTACAAGTAAAAATATCAATACTGCAATGTAAACACTCATTCCACTAATTAATGTTTACATTGCATAACAATATTTCTTCTGAGCATAGTGCAATGCCTTGAATTAGAATAATACTAATACTAATCTACAAAATACCTAGTAAAGAAAAGGGTGTCAAATGATTGTGCTGTAATACAAGTACAATATTTTCCTCTCAGATCGGATGTAGAGGATTCAAAGTAACAGTACTCTACAGGGGTGGACAGACAGTATGGCATACAGGGCATTTTCCCGGTGGGCCGACCCCCCCGGGGGCCGTTAATGTCGTGTTTTAATTTAAAAAAATAATAATAATGAATCAAAAAAAAAAAAAAAAAAAAAGAAAAAAAAAAAAATCCGCACAAAACCGGCCCACGAATCAGTGCTGGCGGCCCTCTGTCCTCTTCAAATGAGACTGCCTATTGCAGGGTTTTTATAGTTAACTAAAACTAACTAAAGTTAGTTAGTTTTAGTTAACTATAAAAACCCTGCGATACACCAGTATACTTGTGTTATGTATTTTAATGTTTAAAAAAATATATATATATCCATTAACTGAAACTAAATAAAAACTAAATAACTCCATGTACCGTATTTTCCGGACTATAAGGCGCACTTAAAAGCCTTTAATTTTCTCAAAAATCCACAGTGAGCCTTATAATCCAGTGCGCCTTATATATGGATTGTTTGACTGCAGTAGCTTCTATTCTATGTTAACTGTAGTAGCTTCTATTCACTGCGCCTTATAATCCAGTGCGCCTTATATATGAAATCAGTTTTAAAAGGTGCGCCTTATAATCCGGTGCGCCTTATAATCCGGTGCGCCTTATAGTGCGGAAAATACGGTAAGCACAACACAGCCCTAGCTTAAATTTACACACTATACCCTACAGGTAAACAAAAGACTGATTAGCATTGATGGCCCTGTTGCCTATAGGTGACGTCAATGCACAATAGGCAAGTCGAAACCTAGGCCCCGATGTGTGAACAGGCGCAGAGAATCTGGGGTGGGGGTGGGGGCGGGGGACTCGGGGAGCCCGAGCCCCAGAGGCAGAGCCCCTTATGTCTTAAATTCTCATGGGGGCTCAGGCCCCATGATTGCAACGCTAATTATAAGGGTCTTCAGAGGGCTGCTCTGAGACAAAATTGCCCGTACGTTTTGAGCTCCCAGTCCAGGCCTGCACTCCAGTCTCCAGTCTTTGTGTGTGCACATGCGTGTGCATGCTTTCACATGCACACACGTGTGCTATGTGTGTGTGCATAACGTGTTTTATGCACGCACGCACACAAAACGGACCTGTCACAACATCCTGTACTAGTATTATTATCTCCACAGGGGGTCCAGGGAGATACTGATCCTAATCTAGCTGGTGAATATAGTACTGTAGAAGTGAAGTGATACTGATCTAAGTACATACTGTAGCAGAGTAGCTTAGAGCCTCTTCCTGATGGTCTAATATCTCCCCCAGGTTAAAAGGATACCCTTTGGTCTAGTGCAGGGGTTTTCAACCTTTGTCATGGGCACAGGTCATAGAGCAGGGGTTTTCAACCTTTGTCATGGGCACAGGTCATAGTGCAGGGGTTTTCAACCTTTGTCATGGGCACAGGTCATAGTGCAGGGGTTTTCAACCTTTGTCATGGGCACAGGTGTGCACAGGTGCACACACGCAAATGTGTGAATGTGCGCTCAAGAGGGAAACCGCACAATGCATTGTGGGGTAGATTTACTCCTCCGAGAAAATGTAGTCTACTAGTGACCATCGGATGATCCCTACAATTTCAGGTGCATTGTGGGATATTTCAGTGCACTATACTGTATTAGGGTCCAAACAGGCTCACTACATATTAAGACACTCAAACAAAATGGCGGAAGGCAAAAGTAGTGCCCTATATGGGCATAGGGAATGACTTCGGACACAGCCCTTGTCCTCTGTCTTTGCACACTTACACAGTCACATAAGCATGGCCGCGGGAAGATATTGACAGTAGGGGGTGCTGGACGTTCACTAAGGGGTGCTGCAAGATGCGCACACATGCAAAATTTGTGTGAATGAGCATTGTGGATGCACATTTTCATGCATTTACACACGGAAAAGTGGGCAGCTGGTTAACTAGATGTAACTCTTTGAGAGCGTAAAAATGAAACCAAATGGGTCCATTTGGTATCATTTTTACACCCTCAAGAGTTAAAATATTCATCATGTGAATTAGCCCAACTTAGTCTACACAACTAGAGAATGTAGAAGATTATTGGTCATTTTGATCTGTACCAGGCGAGCATCTAGCACATTCTAGTGCATTTTTGAAGTGCCAGTAGTGCATTTTGGATCTTTTTCCAGGCCACTAGGTGGCGCAGGCCACCGGGAAAACTCCCTGTACTCCAGATGGCCAATCCGCCCCTGCCTACTTCCCTCAGCCATGCAGATGAGATTCTGATTTGCAGTGAAATTAAAGGGGAAATAACATAAACATTGAACAGTCTTGTTACTTGTGTGTGTGGAGTGATCGGTGCACGGCCAGACTATTTTTGGAATGTACTATGTTATTTGCACTTGCAATTTACTGCAATTTACAAGACAAGGCTGCGTACATGTACTTGTGCATGATAGCCTGGGGGTCCTGGGCACTAAGAGCATTGAGGACCACCAGCACATTATGACAACCAATTCCTCCTCAAACATTCCTGTCTTAAAGGGGAAATCCACCCATTTTCAACATTTTTTTCTGAGAACATACAAATGGAACCAAATTAACCCTAATGGGTCAGACATCTCTAAAGGTATATTGATGATATACAACGTAGTAACATGTTGAAAATGGGTTGAATTTAATTCTACTACCTGCCAGTGAAGGAGGAGCCCCCACCGTGAGGAGCCCCCACCGGGACATTTCTGTGTTATAACTGCAATTGGCTGCACCTGCATGTGGTCACACCACCATGGACAAGTTATATGATTGAATACGCGGTGGGCTATTGGTAAATGACTAGCATGTCACACACACACACACACACGCACGCACACACACACACACACACACACACACACACACACACACACACACACACACACGCTCGCGCGCGCGCGCACACACACACACACACACACACACACACACACACATGCAGGGGCGGCTCTAGGAATGGGCATGGGGGGCAACGCCCCCCTAAATGCCCAGTTTGATGGCATGCAAAACAACCCAAGATATTTCAAATTAAAGTGCTTATATTTAAAATGATTTGAAACACTACTACTGCTACTAACTAACTACAGCTGTGGCGCCACTAAACCAACAGCATTTCATCATTGAAAACAGAAAACTCTCTGAGTCAGACCTTTAGCTTTATGCATGCTGCGTGTCTGTTGCAACTTCAACAACAACTGATGTTATTATTGATGGTTATACTTGCCCAATAAAAGGCCTGTAACCGCCCGTGCGTGAAGCGACACGGGCGATGAAGCGCCCCATACCATTTTATCCTGCCCCCCCCCCCCCCCCCCCCAGTTAAGAAATGTTACATCCGCCCCTGGAGTCATGCCACTCTGTCCTTGATCGCCTGGATAATCATCAGCGCTACATGAAAGGAAGGGGGTGGGGAGGGGAGGAGGATCGTTCCGTTGCTTAGAGACAGTCTATCCAGAAAATCACAGAGAGAGTCTCGATAGGACAAGATAAACATCATTCTTCTAAACGCGCTGCTGGTGTTTGTGCGCATGTGCACACGTTGGTGCTGTTGTGGAAGATATGAAAGTTTAATCTATATAGTGTATTGTTCCATAATATTCTGTCTGATCATGTGTGTTTGTGTGCCAATCAGCCCTTTGTTCAAGCTGTATGTAACAAGACAATGTCACACCTGTTGCTTGTGAGATTCTGTTCAGTTTCTGTTCAGTCCACACCTGAAGAAGGCCGGCACGGCCGAAACTGTCGTGTTCATCTACTGCAAAGTACAAAGAAATGTAAGCAGAAATCAATAAACTACAACTCTCCTGCAACCTGTCGTGCGACCCACCTCCCCTTTTGTGATGTTCAGGAGGGCAGCCACAGACGAGAGACTAGTGTATAGAGCTGAGCAGGTCCACCCACTCATGACTTTGCCCCGTTCCAGAAATGGATTCTCCATTCATTTACTGTATCTCATAGACTTTTTGAAAATAATTTATATAAATACGATTATGCCACATACAAGCCAACTCGTTGTGACAAATCATGACAACACAGATACAATCTCTTGCTAATTATATATTGTATGATAATAATGTGTGTGTTCTCATGATTTGTCACAACCCGCGTTGTCTTTGTCTGCGGTGTAATCGTCTTTATATAGATCAAGTCTATGAGGAAAATGAATGAGGATTCCATTTCCGGAACACAGGCAACGTCATGAAAGGGGCGGTACTGCTCAGCTCCATTGCAGGGGTGGCCAACCAGATTAAGAGCCATTTTATTTCTGTGTCACTGCAAAGAGCCACATCATACAAATGGTCACACATGACCATCACCCCATCTCCCTCTCACACACACAGACACTCTGCTCAGCCAGAGTTATTCTAAATGTTACACACCAACATGATTATGACATGAATTGTCTCCTGGCCCACGCAACCCAACTACAGATAATCGGTTGAAGATGGATGGATGGCCAGTTATTTTCAACAATTGCAAGCACTGTCTCACACACACACAAACTCTCAGTTCAACCAAGTCCACAAATCGAACGAGCACGTTTTTGACACTTGCCATGTGAAAGCCCTTTAAGAGCCGCATGAAACCTGCCAAAGAGCCACATGAGGCTCCTGGTGCCACGGGTTTGACAGGCGAAATTGAGAGTACAAAAGAAATGATGGAAGGTAAAAAAAGCAGATAACTTTATCAAACTTTATTTCGCTACACAATTCGTAGTTTTATAAATTCTGCGAAAAAATATAGCTTTACCCAATTCTACCAAAAGATAAATAAATAAAAACATGTACACAGAAAACAGAACACAAAGTCAACTGAGCTTAGAGCTGTTTTAATTTATGAAAATCCATCACCACGCACACACACACACACACACACACACACACACACACACACACACACAACACACACACACACACACACACACACACACACACACACACACACACACACACACACACACACACACACACACACACACACACAAACAGTAAAGGCAGGCACGCACGCAGGCACACACACTCACATTAAAATGTGCTATAAATGGAACTGACACTGTGTAAAATCCTCTGTAAGTTTAAAGACTTTTAGGGCTGCCCCTGAGAAAGTATGTGAGATAAACAGTTGAAACAGAAAGGGGTTGAGTGATTAGGAGAGCATGTGAGGACAGGATCAGAAGGAAAAGCACAACGTCACACAGAACTACATTTAACGCTCAACACTTAGAATTATTCAGCGTGACGGAAGAGACCACAGTCAGTGGTGGAAGAAGTACTCACAGTTTGTACTGAGATATCAGTATTGCACTGGATGTAGAAATAATCTGTTAGAAGAACACAATTGAGTAAAAAGTACGGTATTGGTATAAAAATGTGTTTGTGTTCTAAATAAAAATAGAGATAGAAATAGAGGGTGAGAAGTTCAGTCACATGGGAGAGAGTAGAGTCGCTGTTTCTATGCTTGGAAAGGAGCCAGCTTAGCTGGTTCGGGTTCATCTGGTTAGGATGCCTCTGGAGCGTCTCCTTAGGGAGGGATAGTGGATAGGGATAGTGTAGTGTAGGAAGAGAGTAGTGAAATGCTTCGATCTCACGCCTCGCACTGTCTGGAGCTCCGCTCTCCAAACATTATAATATACATTAACTAAAGCGAGTCATATAACAAATAATTATTGACTAGAGTGACGATATGTCGGTTAATGTGTTAAAATGTCCCAAAATGCCATAATTTTGCCAATTTAACTGCAGACATGCAATCTTCACCACAGCACCAACATCTTCACCACAATTCAGGTCTAGTGCACTGAGTGCCGCGTTACAAGCTTGTAGATTTGATATTTTTTCAATAGCTAATTTATTACATAATGCATGATGTTTAAAACAACAAAAGCGTTTACTGTACTGAGCGAGTAAAATTATGGGATTCAACGTGGAACGGTCACATTAGGAGCTCAGTTAGGAGGGCATAATTGAACGTCACTTTGATCATTTTCATACCTATTTTCATGCGGTACCTTTCATAACCTCAACAATGTGTCGATACTGTAATACTGAACTATAACATCGTATTGTGATGTACTTCATGCTTTTACTATAAACGCATGGAACACTAGGTGGCGCTAACGATATTTCAACTCAGGCCAACGTTCACTATCATTTCTATGAAGTTGTATAAGAAGACAGCCGTTTCGGACCCCCGAAACAGCAGTGCTGCTGCTACTCACACAAATCGCCATAAGAGTCTTTGAAGGCGTTCATATTTTACACACCGGGAGTTGCTACTGAGCGACTAAACATGGTCTTTTACTTTATGCGGTCGTCCGAGAGCTTAAAGGTGTGGTCAGCCATGTCCTATGTGTATGAATTACTGTATATTGTATGGATTAAATATAAACAGTGAGTACTTTTCCCACCTCTGCCTGTCGGCGCATCATAGAGCTACATTCCACTTTCTATGTTGAAATGTCGCGAGGTGAGGCTGAGAGGCTCGACGGTAAGGCAAGACGTATACAAAATTTAAGAACCAAAGATTGACAAGAGATTTAACAATACTATGAGAATATGTCACAACTTTTTTTGTCGGTTTCATTTTTTTGTTTTTTTAAAAAAGGATCTTTCTTTTCCCCTTTATGAAATAAAAAAAAATCTATAAATTGAAATAAAATCTTCACAATGGGAGTCACATGGTTGGACCAAACATTTGCTGTGTTTGATTGGCAGGAGTTAGCCATCAAACAAAACAAAAAGTTTGGTCAAACCTGCATTTTCCCTTTAGAAAAGCATTGAGGTGGGCGTCAAACGCAGCCAGAACTAGTGTCCTCTAAACCAGTGATACCCAAACCCTTTTATGTCAACGACCCCCAAAATAACACTCATTAGTCCCGCAGTACTGCAAGAACAGAGATGAATCAAAAAGAAGGTGTTTAATTAATCAATAAGAGCTCCGGAAACTACTGTATAATCTCGCCTGGATTGTGACAGACCTTCTGTAAATCGGTAGGTCACCAAAAGTCGGTCGGACCCGTATTAGCAGATAGGGGGAAAAAAAAGTTTGAGCCTCAAAGCCTTCAAGCCTGAAATGCTATAAAACTCAAAACAAAGCACTTGTTTTTTTAGTTAGTCAATAAAATGACCTCCCTTCAACTGTCCCCTGTTGGCTGCTCTTTGCCACATCTGCTATGAAGCCCAGGGATGTCACGTGCGACTGAAACTTGGCCCGGATGGAAACTATTGCGGCACACTGATTTAATGGTTCCAATCCAATAGCACTGGCAGCTTAAGGTGTTAAGAGCACGACTACCATTACATTTCAACGGCTAGGGGAAATATGGCATCTCTATCTCTGGGGCTCCAATTGTATAAAAAAAATCAATGTTAATTGAACTCTGAGAGCGTACACATGGAATCAATTAGACCTATTATAGGGATCCATTTGGTTCCATGTGTACACTCCTCTCTGAGTTACAGACCCATAAAAGTCCATTTGGTTCCTAAATGTACAGTATAACTATCATTGCGTTTTATGGGGACCACCAACAACAACAACTCCCACTTTGAGAACCACTGCCTCTAAACCATGAGTTCGTCCTCTTTGTCACTCGATTCCTCCTCTTCCTCTGCCAGGCGTCCTCTGGACGGCCGCAGCGAGGACAGAGGAATGGAGGAGGATGAAGGAGGAAGGGCAGGAGTGGAGGAAGACGGTACGGATGGTGGTGGTGGAGGAGGAGGCGTTACGGAGCCTGAGCTGCTGCTGCTACTTCTGCTGCTGCTCTGGGACTGTCCCGAACTACAGCTGCTGCTACTGCTGCTGGCTCTCCCTTCCCTTCCCCCCCCTTCAACCTCCTCCTTCTCCTCTTCCTCCTCCTCCTCCTCCTCCAGCGTGCGTTCGACGTGGGGCTGCAGAGGAGGAGGAGGAGGAACAGGAGGCGCGTGCTGCTGCTTGTTGGATTTGGTGGAGGCGCGGCTGCTGCTCATGTCGCGGAAGCTGGCCAGAGGCGGGCGGAGGCGGACGCCCGAACGGGTGGAGCCCTCGATGGCCTTCTGGAGCTTTACGGGGTTGCAGGAAAAACAAAACGGTGGGGCGGGTTGATGGAGAAGGAGGAGGAAGAGGGTGGAGGGATGTAGATGAGAGCAGATAGAGATGGAGGGATGTAGATGAGAGCAGAGATGGAGGGATGTAGATGAGAAGAGAGAGCGATGGAGGGATGTAGATGAGAACAGATATAGATGGAGGGATGTAAATGAGAACAGATATAGATGGAGGGATGTAGATGAGAACAGATAGAGATGGAGGATGTAGATGAGAACAGAGAGAGATGGAGGGATGTAGATGGGAGCAGATAGAGATGGAGGGATGTAGATGAGAACAGATAGAGATGGAGGGATGTAGATGAGAACAGATAGAGATGGAGGGATGTAGATGACAACAGATAGAGATGGAGGGATGTAGATGAAAACAGATATAGATGGAGGGATGTAGATGAGAACAAGGGAGATGGAGAGATGTAGATGAGAACAGATAGAGATGGAGGATGTAGATGAAAACAGATATAGATGGAGGGATGTAGATGAGAACAGATAGAGATGGAGGGATGTAGATGAGAACAGATAGAGATGGAGGGATGTAGATGAGAACAGATATAGATGGAGGGATGTAGATGAAAACAGAGGGAGATGGAGGGATGTAGATGAGAACAGAGGGAGAGGGAGGGATGTAGATGAGAACAGAGGGAGATGGAGGGATGTAGAGGAGAACAGATAGAGATGGAGGGATGTAGATGAGAACAGAGGAGATGGAGGGATGTAGAGGAGAACAGATAGAGATGGAGGGATGTAGATGAGAACAGAGAGAGATGGAGGGATGTAGATGAGAACAGATATAGATGGAGGGATGTAGATGAGAACAGATAGAGATGGAGGGATGTAGATGAGAACAGAGAGAGAGTTGGAGGAAGAGATGGAGCAGACATAGGAGGGACAGACAAGGAGGAATAAAAGTGAGGAGGAGTGGAGTATATCGAAAGCTCCGTCCAAGTCACGCATGCCAGGCAGCGGATGTTACACGCCAAGTATAGTAATAAAGCACACATCCCTTAATCAGGACAGCAAAGAGATGGAAGGCCACCCCCCACCGAATCTAATTAATGTTTATTAATGTTTGTTTGTCCCCGTCCCGTCCCGTACCACCAACCACCCCCTCCCAAAGCCAGGCAGTACCATGCATCACTTTTAAAGATGACTGGGAGTATATACAAGAACACACACACACGCGCATGCAGCTCAGACAGACTGCCCTTCCGTGGCACAGATGCTGCTTCCTTGCCTCGATCTGTCCTGGTTTAACGTCAGTTTAACATCGCAGTGCTTTATAACATGGAACCGCGTTGAATCGCAGACTTTACTTGCCACATTCTCCACGGATAACACCACACAGCATGACTTTGACAGTCTCCCGCACTTATTTTAATAATTAAGCTCCATCTCTGATAAGGCCTGGGCTTTTGTGGCATGGCCAACAGGCACTACTTTAACTGGAGACATAACTGTCAGACAGCGCATCGTGAGTCGGGTGCTGTCAGTGACTGAAATGTTTATATTATTTTGGACTATCACCACAATATGTACAGTAATGCTACAACCAAGGAGCCACTATGCTAGCGTTATGTTCTAGAGCCGCACATGGCTCCAGAGCCGTGGGTTGCTGACCCCCGGTTTCAGGCAGTAAGTGACAATGCAAGTCGAATGTCACATGGCGCCATTTCTGTTGCGGATCACTAGCCAATCCTAGTATAGATTTCTTCTAATTCAAACATTAAATTCCCACCGACAATGAATGGAGAATTTTACGTCATGGTGTCTGAGCAAATAGACATGTTTGTTTACGCGATATGCAATGATAAGAGCACCCCTTCACACAAGTGTGATAAAGGAAATAACCAGTACAACTGTAGACAATGTGGAAAAGGCTTCCATAGAAACAGCAAATTGAAACAGAAGAAGAAAAACAAAAGCACACAGATTTGACTCCTGATAATGACGAGTCGAGCTTTGCTGCATGTTATCTATCTGCCCCCCCCCCCCCCCCCCCCCCCCCATTTACTGTCAGACTACTGAATACTGCAAGCACACACCCACACATGCAAGCACAACATGCACATGCACACAATCATACATGCATACACAGAACTATGCCAGTGGTGCGAAAAGAAAAAAGTTACTTTTAAAAAAGGGCAAAAGGGCAGCAGTGGTTGAGTGATCGGATGGGAGCCGCAAGTTTGCTAGTTCGAACCTGGACTCCACTAGAGTTAGCTGTTACAGACCTTGCGCTGTAGAGTCTATTAGCCTAAGTTGGCGGAACTACCGCCCAAGGAAATAACCTTGAATGACGCTTCACAAATCAGTTTACATTTTTCGCAAATGAAACAAGTGCTGTGATTGGTCAAGAAAATATCCTATCTGGGGGGAATACATCTGATGGATGTTCCGACGGACACTTCTGCTGATAGACTCTCTCTGCCTTTGGTTGTGCCCAGGCTTTTCTCTTTGCAGTGCAGACGAGGTAAAGCCTGGGGACCGAGGCTGGTGTGTGAATGGGTGAACTGTAATCCACAATCTGTGTAAAGGTGTGTAATAATAATAATAATAATAATAACTTGCATTTATATAGCGCCTTTCAAGATACCCAAAGCGCTTAACAACATTTGTGTACATTTCCTTAACATGATGAAAAGGTTTGAGAACCACTGCATGTGCTGTATTGTACTGTAACTGTAGGTGGCGCCGGGGAGGGCTCTGGCTTACCTCCTTGAGCGCCACAACCCCCACCAGCTTGCCGATGCTGGTGACGTAGGCGTGGCTGAGACCCAGCAACGAGAACAAGGTGTGAGTCTGGAGAGAGAGAGAGACAGACAGAGACAGGGCGGATGTAACATTTCCCAATTGGGGGGGGGGGGGGGGGGGGGGGGGGGGGGGCAGGAGAAAATGGCATGGGGGCGCCTTCATGAATACCATACCCATACCATTTTCGGTTACAGGACTTTCATTAGTCATTAGTCAAGTAAAGCATCAATAATAACATCAGTTGTTGTTGAAGTTGCAAAAGACACGCAGCATGCATAAAGCTAAAGGTCTGACTCAAGAGAGTTTTCTGTTTTCAATGATGAAATGCTGCTGGTTTAGTGGTGCCACAGCTGCAATTAGTTAGCAGTAGTAGTGTTTCAAATCATTTTAATTATAGGCACTTTAATTTGAAATATCTTGGGGTTGTTTTGCATGCCATCGTGTTTGGTGGGGCAGACTGGGCATTTAGGGGGGCATTGCCCCCCCATGCCCATGCCTAGATCCGCCCGTGGAGAGAGAGACAGAGAGTTTGAGGGAAAAGGTCAAGCGTCAAATTACGGCTGACACAGTTAGTGTCTGGCCTTTTTATAACGTCCATCTTGGCTTCCCTCTCTCTATCTGTCAGGACGATTTACAAGCACAAGGAGCTCTGTCTCAGTCTAGACGTTGTGAAGTCACCGAGAGGCAGGTGGAGAGAGACACGGCACTTCCTAACCGTCTGTCTGACCATGCTGACCACTGTAGCAACACATCAGAGACATTCACACGGATTATGACGACGGTCGACAGTGAACCGATCACTTGACTTGCGCTCGCTCTGCTCATGCAAGCGACAAGTACCGCTATATCTCAAATTATTCCATACAAAAGTTTTAAATCACGAGTGAAATCAAATCTACAGTCAGACTGATTGAAGACAGTTCCACATGTGGGAGGGCTTTGTATTGAAAGGAAGTTTTTCCCATTTCAGAATTCATACCTGGATTTTCAAATATTCTTGAGAATGGCGGTGATGATGGCCAACGTTAGGATGTAATAGGCTGCTATAGTCAATTGCTTCAGTAAGATCAAATTTCTGCCTGTTTTATATTACTATTTTCGGGCTTTTATAGCGACTGTGATGGAGCACGCCTCCATCTTTGTCCTGGCAAAGTCGCAGGTAGGGCGATTTTTAAATCAACCTTTTCATAAAAGCCTTCAGTGATGAGTCAGAAACCCATCTCAGGTTATACGCCGGAGGGCAGAGTGTAATTGCATCCAGTGAGAATGGGGCAGACAGATAAAATTGTGAATCAACTGTTTTCACCTCAATCACCCAAAGAGTTTGAAAATCATGCACACAAAGACAGAGAGAGAGAAAGAGAAAGAGAGAGAGAGAGAGGAGAGAGCTCTCTCTCTCTCTCTCACTCGCGTTGCCATGCAGTCAGAAGGGCCGTCTGAGGTCCTTGAGTGCATTTTATATTTCATGTATTCCGACTGCTGCGGGCGAACCTGAGTTTGCAACCAAATGAGGTTTTAAAAGCAACTAGCCCAGTTTGACATGAGGCATTTACACAATATTTTTCTTCCACTGCTGCTACAGTGCAGCGCTGAGACTACTTCTGATAGATACTGTATCAGAATATCCGACAGGCCGGAGCTGTGTGGAACTGTGGATCATCAGAGGATGGTAGTCTCAGGTAGCCAGGCAACTACTGAACAATGTCGAATGTCATAGGTATAGTGAAACTACAGCCAGGGGCGGATCTAGGCATGGGCATGGGGGGTGGGGGGGGCAATGCACCCCTAAATGCCCAGTCTGCCCCACCAAACACAATGGTGCTTTAAAATGATTTGAAACACTACTACCGGTAGCCTACTAACTAACTACAGCTGTGTCACCACTATACCAACAGCATTTCATCATTGAAAACAGAAAACTCTCTGAGTCAGACCTTTAGCTTTATGCATGTCTATGCGTGTCTGTTGCAACTTCAACAACAACTGATGTTATTATTGATGCTTTACTTGACTAATAAAAGTCCTTTAACCCATTGTAGACTATCCCGATTCTAAAAATGTCTTTGAAATACTAACCTAAGTGTATAGTGGGGTCCCACGACACACCGTCATTTACAACTCTTGTAAAAGTTTGACTTTCGCTTCTAATTTGTAGATGATGACCTATAGAACAATTTTAGTTCGAGTGGCCCATCTGCAGATGAAAAAAATATGCATTTTTTGCCTAATTTCAAAATTGACCAAAATCGGATTTTTGTTTTTCTTAAAAGTCTTTATTTTCTCACAATTGCTGTTTTTTCTTTGTTTTCTTTTGCTATATCTAGTCAATACTAACCCAGGAATTAACTGGATTTCAAATATTAATGTTTGGAATATGAAAAATATGGAATATGGAATATATATGGAATATGGAATGGAATATGGAAAAAATGAACGCCCATGTACATCAAATTACTTCAAATGGCACCTAATTTAAAGGTAGGGGGAAGTGATTTCACTTTTGTCAGGTATCACCCAAAAAAATATTTTTTTCTGTTATATGCTCTATTATAAGGTGTGGAAACCATATATGGAGTTTCCCCCTCCCCCACGTTAGCAGAGGAGCTAATAAAAGTTCCCCAGGTGGTGGCGAATTCTCCTCCAATCAGGATCGAGCAGCAGGTTCACATAGTGTAGCTACTGTTGGGTGCCCCTAGTGCACCAGGCTGGTACTACACGATGAATTTCAAATCACTTACCCTACCTTTAAATTCTGTTGAACCTAGAAGGATGAAGTTAGTGCCTACCTATCATGAATGAGTAATGGTATAAATTGTAAATAAATAGAAACAATACAGTATTGGGGGGATTAAAGTTAGGCATACCCACTTATAGCCCAGCCTCTGTGTGAAAATTGTGCACTTTTCAATGAAAGCATGACATTTGGCACAAAGTTAAAGCCTGCCATAAGGAATTGTTTTGGCTATGGGTCTGTGATGACAGCTATGGTGGCCATCATCTACTGTTATTTTACCAATTCAGCTCATACAACATACAATCTTGATTCTGATGACAAAACTTTTCAAGGATTATGATTTTTTATAAAATGCTAGATAATAGTCAAATCATCAAAATGTGTAATATTGATGTAGGCAGTAAATCCATGTCTTCTACCCTATATGTGAAAATCAAGTGAGCCCATGAAATCAGCTGACATATTCTTAGTACTCACTCCAACTCAAACCAGCTCTACCCGATTGACCAGTACCCAGTGAGGTCAGAACACCAGTCTGTGTACTTCTAACCAGATCCCCACCCAGATCCAACACCAGTCTGTGTACTTCTAGCCAGATCCCCACCCAGATCCAACACCAGTCTGTATACTTCTAGCCAGATCCAACAACAGTCTGTGTACTTCTAGCCAGATCCCCATCCAGATCCAACACCAGTCTGTGTACTTCTAGCCAGATCCCCATCCAGATCCAACACCAGTCTGTGTACTTCTAGCCAGATCCCCATCCAGATCCAACACCAGTCTGTGTACTTCTAGCCAGATCCCCACCCAGATCCAACACCAGTCTGTGTACTTCTAGCTAGCCAGATCCCCATCCAGATCCAACACCAGTCTGTGTACTTCTAGCCAGATCCCATCCAGATCCATACAGTAAAAGCTGTCTGGTGAAAACCCCTGCTGAAGTGCTGTACCTTCACACACAAGCTAGTTGACAGGAAAATAGTCATACTCAAAGTAGTTATATTGCACCATGGTGACCATTCTTTTCGACTCTCATGTCCTTCTTGAAGATGGTTTGGAATGCATAATGCTTCTCCCCATGAAGACTCAACAACAATGTCAATTGAAGGAGCCTTCACCTCATGATACCTGGTGCTGGTGAGAAACTGTCTCCTGTATATAGCCTCAAAAACAAATGCAGACACTTGGCTAGACTGCCACAGTTTGAAAGGGTCAAGCCCCTAATCCTGATGCGGCAGTCAACCCCACCTAATCACACAAACCGGGGCCTCCAGATGAGCCAGCAGCCATCTGCACAAGTCTGGGTTGGACCTTGCAGGGCTGAGCTGGAGACTTGGAAAGAAACCTTCAGCAAAGACAATGGCATTGACATAGTTGACATAGCCCCAGAACACTGAGGCCATAAGAAGTGAGGAGAAACTCTGGCTGGAAGCCCTCACCCCACCTCATCCTTTAGACCTCGTCCTTGAAAACGTAGGATTAGTTACCAGAATCAGGATCAGAGAATTTTAATTACTGTTAAAATATCAGCAGGTGGTGGCCATTATGAGAAATATCTACCATGATCACAGGACAAATGTAAATAGTACCAATGAATTCCTCATCATTGACAATGTGGGACTATTTACTAGAATTAATATTTTAGAAAATAGCTGTCAGGATTACCAAGGGACAAATCTGTGATGGTGCCATAGCCAACAAAGCTCCTAATGACATGCTCCAACTGTGTTCCAAAATTCATGCTGTTATCATCAAAATACTGCACATAGAGGCTGGACTACGTGCTGTTCTTGTGGATACACACAAGGGGTGGTGGGAGGGGGGGGGGGGGGGCTGGGGTAATATGGTCTAAATGACTAAATACTACTTCTGAATGTGAATATGTCATATGTTCAGATTGGATAAGTTACGACAGTTTTATATCATATTTTGGAAGCCCCCCCCCCCAATAATCTTTATCTGCGTGCTGGCCACTCTAACCAAAATGGTTACCTCACCTAGAATTTAGTATTGAAAGTTAAACTTTTAAAGTTGTAAACGACAACTAAATTTAACATGGAGATGGAAACTCACTTCGGTTTTAGCTAATTTTAGCTTGTTTTGCTTGCTATTTTTGTCGATATACACCAATAATGGACGAAAAAATACATTTTATGTGTAATTAGGTTTAGGTAGCAAATGCTACTCCTGATTGTGAATCCATAGATATCCCATATGTACAGATTGGACAATTTGATCAAAAGTTACAACAGTTTACATGTTTTGGTAGGGTTGGCACCTTGTTACGCCCCCTACAGGCCAATTATTTAAATTTGTGTGCGGGCCACTCGAACCAAAATGGTTCTATAGACCCTCACCAACAAATTAAGGACTGAAAGTGAAACTTTTACAAGAGTTGTAAATGACATCCACATTTAACATGGAGACGAAACCCCACTAGTATTGAAAAACTTCAAATATTGTGTAACATCATCAAATTTTCGACATTTTTTGATACTTGTACATAAGTACGGGTTCCCGTGAACTAGGGTAAAAACTACCACTAGGGGTTCCCGTCTACTATGTGTATTATGCCTAAATAATACTAAATAATATATAACTATGGGCTAGTTGTACACAATTGAGCCCCATTTTATGACTTGCCAACTGACTGACTGATATATTCATAAACAGTTTACATTTCCAGCACTTGCTCATTCCTACTTGTTTACAATATGGCCCATCATTTTCATTTCATCAAAACATTTAGAGGCGTAACAAATATCCCTCTGTGTACAACATACACTCCAGGTGCAGATTCTATTCAGAGCTGTTCAGAGTTCAGAGATGAGGGTCTTTTCAACCTGCAATTTGTTCCTCTCTGAGACCAGCAGTGCTGAGTCATCTGTAGCTGATGTTGATTACATATACACATCCCCGTACAAGGCACACCATCATGTGCTATCAAAACCAGTTGCTTTTAGCTTATTAAAGATAGAGTGCCATGATTTTTTTCCACCCTAAAACATGATCATCAGGCATTATTGTAATATGAGGAAGAAGATTAAAAAAGCGTACGGTATACGTTATAATGACGTTTTCATGTGGGCAGCCTCACCAACTCATTGCGTATGGCTGGTTTGCCTGGTGGGTGGTGATGGGTCGGGATATACCTAAACTGAAGCCACACCCACAGCCATAGTTGTATGATAAAGGGGGAGAAGTTAGGGGAGGGGCTGATGATGTGATGTCACTATATTCGTTTTTTTTCATTGGCACGTTTGACTGGAAATGTTCAGCCCTCAGAAAGAAACCCTGATTATAAAGTGAAGACATCATTGCACATAAAAAACTACACCAATGGGTCTAATCAAGTACTGTCACCTTTTAAACATGTACAAAACTGGAAAAAATACAAAAATCATGCCACTCCATCTTTAAACAGTAAGGAGTGATTCACTTAGCCTTTTGGAGTTCCAGCATGACCAATCATGCCATAGTATTTGGCAGCGTCCACTCATCTGGTATGTGCCAGTGGATTGGGATGTTCTGAAGCCAGATTGGAATTCGTACATTAATTTCTTTGTGGTACGATACTTCTCAACTTGTCCGCTGACTTTTTTTTTCCTTCATTGTCTTACTTTGCAACGTTTGACATGGCAACTCCCTCACTATGGCTCACTTAGTGGTATCGCACGTGACTCAAGTCTGGTTAGCCGAACCAACCCTGTTGGAGCTGTGAGCCGATAGGCAGAGAACAGTGAATCAAGTTCTGGCGAGA
>CM076970.1:47157188-47359688 GCA_039105355.1 Benthosema pterotum
AACAAAAATCATTACATACATTTTAATATTGAAATTAGTTCAAATAGGCACTGTAATATTGGTTAATAGGCCATAACATGGCAACAATTAATTATATCAGATATCGATATCGACCAAAATCACTTATCAGGTTACATCAGTTTATCAAGCCACTGGCACATCCCTACCGGAGAGATCTTGTGTTGGCAAAGCCATTGGCAAGCTACGAATCCCGAGACCGAGACATCACGTTTGTGGCGAATATTGTGTTAAAGGTATTTCAACGCCCATTTTCCGCACTCTGGACAGGAAGAAACGGGAGACGGTTGTTGTGTGGGTATCAGTATAAGTAACTGTGTGTGTGTGTGTGTGTGTGAGAGAGAATAAATCTTCCTTGGTTGTCTAGCACACAATCACAGAGCATGATGTGAGTTAATGTGAAACACAAAGAGATCTCCTCGTTCCTGAACTCCCTGTAGCAGGCCTGGATCTGTAACACTATCCAGGGATAGATGTGACAATGAGAAGCGTAATTGGGGGAAATAAGATCCACACTATCCAATTTATAAGCTCTGCATGCGTGTGTGTGTGCGCGCGTGTGTGTGTGTGTGTGTGCGTGTGTGTGTGTGTGTGTGTGTGTGTGTGTGTGTGTGTGTGTGTGTGTGTGTGTGTGGTGTGTGTGTGTGTGTGTGTGTGTGTGTGTGTGTGCGTATGTGCGTATGCGTGTGTGTTTGTGTCTGGTTCACATGAAAGTGTTCAATGATGGTTGTCACAGTTATGGAAAATGTCGATTCATGGGTGCATGACTGAGGTCAATGTCAGCGTTATAATTAATAATAATTAAAAAGTATTATTATACTTTTCAATTAGTATTAATAATAATTAATAACAGTGATGTTCTGAGATGTCACAGTCATATCTATGGTGCAAAAAATGCATCATTTACGGTTGTCATACATAACCAGCAGCCCAAACTTCAGAACGCAACAGAAGACATACTAGGTCTAACATAGCAGACACATCATCAGAATACAATCCATTTCCTTGATTTCACATTTAGGTCACCGACATGTATGCATTCCTCCTCCCAACGTCGTCCAGCCACTTCTTTTCTTTTATTTTCTGAGCAATTCAGCAACTAAACGAGAATGCACACTGACTTAACCAGTGTTCCATGCATCCTGCGCGTAATGCAAAAACCAGAAACAGACGGTCACTATAGCACTGGGGTGGTGGGCTCAAGTTTGGAATTAAAGGTAGCGTGATTCTGTATTACTCTGACACTGTGTGCAGAAAGTTCAACTTCAGCCAGTCAGTCGTGGGACACACTGAGAGGAGAGACAGGGCTTGACACTAACACTTGCACGCTTGCCCGGGGCAAGTAAAAAAAAAATGGTGGGGCAAGTGAAGACTGCTACCTGGTTGCCCGATCGGGCAAGTGTGCAACTTTGTGCACTATAACACAACACAAGATAAATTTGTCTTGAAGGCAGTCATTACACTCTGCCTCTGTGTCTTTCCCTGATTTCTAGCTATCCACAATTCCAGGCTGGATTTGGGAAACAACACAGGCAAATTAACATACACATCAAAATGACCTAATCTTCTACATTCTCTAGTTGTGTAGACCTGGGCTAATTAAGATGATGAATTTTAACTCTTGAGAGCGTAAAAATGAAACCAAATGGACCCGCAAGGGTCCATTTGGTTTCATTTTTACGTTCTCAAGAGTTACATCTGGTTAAACAACTTAACTGGGGACCACCTGGAACCTGGGGGGCAAGTGACCATGACCTGAGGGCAAGTAGAACCTGACTTGCACTTGCCCGATGGGCAAGTGCCTCGGAGACCTTAGTGTCAACCCCTGAGAGAGCACAGAGATTAAAGGAAAGCAGTCAGAGCACAGATGCAGTCAGATGGTTGTTAATCAGGGCTGAACTCCGATACAGTTGCAACGTAAAGAATGGTTTCTCCGTGACAATAACCAATATTACAGAGATAGAGCAAGAATAAATGGGAAAACAAAGGCAAATCATTATTCCCCCCCCCCCCCTTCCTGGAAGGGAAAACATAAGTAGAAGTTGAAGATTAATGGCCATTTTGATCTGTATGTTTGAAAGTTTTGTTTCCCCAAATCTAGCCTGGAATTGTGGACGAAAGCAAAATAAATCTTTAGTTTTGGGGTCTGTGCAGGGTATAAATGTCATCAAATGGGGGTGCGTGGCTCAAATTCGGAATAAATAGTCGGCCCTGGTATGAAAAAGGTTGAAAACCCCTGGTGTAGGGGCAATATTTGTTGCTCACCTACATCTCTCTCCATCACAACAGACTCCTTCATTTCCTCATTAAGTATAGTCTCATTACAGGCCAGTCATTAGCTCAGGTCACTGCCTCTGGTAATTGTCCATTGTTAACAGGCGGTCTTGATCCCTTGTTTGTTGTCCATGTATGTGTTGTCTGTATTCAGTATCAGGTTATAGAACACAGGTTCTGTACTGACACCTGAACTGTGTGTGTTGGGTGTTTGTAATATATATATATATATATGTTTTGAGTGGTGCACCTTATCCTAATATTCAAAGCTTAAAGAGGAACTCCACCGATTTTCAAAATCTTCCTGAGAGGATACAAATGGAAGCAAATGGACCCGCTAGGGTCCATTTGGTTCGCATTTGTATCCTCTCAGGAAGATTTTCCTGAGAGGGTCTGAAAGAAAAATCATTAACATGGTGAAACACAACTTGATGATGGCATCAAGTTGTGTTTCACCATGTTCCAGCATCCAGCAGCACAGAATGTGATTGTGTCATTGGCTGATGTAGGCAAACAAACTGATGATGATGTTGGACACATGGCTTGTTCATTTGTATTGATAACCAACACCATTATCGATCATGCAGGCTATCAAGCCAGGTTCTTATCAAGCACTTTCTATTATTTTGTTGGAGTTGGGAGACAACACATCTTTCACTATAGGGCCTTCAAATACAAATACAGACAGAAAAGGCAAGTGGTCTTCGAGACTAATATTGAAGAGAGAGAGAGAGGCAGACAGACAGACAGACAGACAGACAGACAAACAGACAGACAGAGACAGACAGACAGACAGACAGACAGACAGACAGACAGACAGACAGACAGACAGACAGACAGACAGCAGGGCTTGACACTAACACTTGCCCGCTTGCCCGGAAATGGTCGGGCAAGTGAAGACTGCTACCTGGTTGCCCGATCGGGCAAGTGTGCAACTTAGTGCTCTATAACACAACACAAGATAAATTTGTCTTTAAGGCAGTCATTGCATTCTGCCTCTGTGTCTTTCCCTGCTTTCTAGCTAGCCACAATTCCAGGCTGGATTTGGGAAACAAAACAGGCAAATTAACATACACATCAAAATGACCTAATCTTCTACATTCTCTAGTTGTGTAGACCTGGGCTAATTAAGATGATGAATTTTAACTCTTGAGAGTGTAAAAATGAAACCAAATGGACCCGCAAGGGTCCATTTGGTTTCATTTTTACGTTCTCAAGAGTTACATCTGCAAAATTTACAATATATTTTTGGGGGGCAAGTGACCATGAGCTGAGGGCAAGTAGAATCTGACTTGCACAAGTGTCTCCGAGACCTTAGTGTCAACCCCTGGACAGACAGACAGACAGACAGACAGACAGACAGACAGACAGACAGACAGACAGACAGACAGACAGACAGACAGACAGACAATGAAAGGGGAAAACATGTGTAGAGAGCTATAGAGAGACGGACGGATGGTGAACAGGTGAAAAGAGAAACAGCTGTTGGGATGGACAGAGAGAGAGCAGTAAGACAGCAGGTAGGAGAGAGACAAGCAGAGAGAGAGCAGAAAGAAAATAGACAAAGAAATGGAAAGAGTGCGAATGAGAGATGGTGTGTGTGTGTGTGTGTGGGGGGGGGGGGCAGAGGATAAAGGTCAATTAATATTCTGGTGGAGAGACAGAGAGAAAAAGAGAGAGAGCGAGAGAGATAAAGAGAGAGAGAGAGAGACTGGGCTGACAGTGAAAGAGAGGGATGCTTGCCTGCATACAAAAGCAAACACACAGGCTATTTATAACTCAACTCTGTGTGTGTGTGTGTGTGTGTGTGGTGTGTGTGTGTGTGTGTGTGTGTGTGTGTGTGTGTGTGTGTGTGTGTGTGTGTGTGTGTGTGTGGTGTGTGTGTGTGTGTGTGTGTGTGTGTGTGTATAAAGTAAGTCAAATATTTTACTTCAAGTAAAAATATCAATACTGCAATGTAAACACTCATTCCACTAATTAATGTTTACATTGCATAACAATATTTCTTCTAGCGCAATGCCTTGAATTAGAATACTAATACTAATCTACAAAATACCTAGTAAAGAAAAGGGTGTCAAATGATTGTGCTGTAATACAATTACAATATTTTCCTCTCAGATCGGATGTAGAGGATTCAAAGTAACAGTACTCTACACTCCAGTCTCCAGTCTTTGTGTGTGCACATGCGTGTGCATGCTTTCACATGCACACACGTGTGCTATGTGTTTTATGCACGCACGCACACAAAACGGACCTGTCACAACATCCTGTACTAGTATTATTATCTCCACAGGGGGTCCAGGGAGATACTGATCCTAATCTAGCTGGTGAATATAGTACTGTAGAAGTGAAGTGATACTGATCTAAGTACATACTGTAGCAGAGTAGCTTAGAGCCTCTTCCTGATGGTCTAAAATCTCCCCGCAGGTTAAAAGGATACCCTTTGGCCTAGTGGTGAAGATGTTGGACTTTGACGCAGACCGAGACCCCAGTTCGAATCCTAGGGGTTACATCCAGTATAGTAGGTCTGTTACTAATCTAGATCAGGGGTTTTCAACAGGTGGTCCGGGGACCACCAGTGGTCCCTGAGAGGGTTCCAGGTGGTCCCGAGGCTAAATGATGGAAAGTTGGTTAACCAGATGTAACTCTTGAGAATGTAAAAATGAAACCAAATGGACCCTTGCGGGTCCATTTGGTTTCATTTTCACACTCTCAAGAGTTAAAATATTCATCATCTGAATTAGCACTATTTAATTAAGAACTCTACACTGTTTTGTTTGCAAAATCCAGCCTGGAATTGTGAACAAAACCAAAAGAATCCTTTAGTTTTAAGTCTTTGGGGCTAAAGTGTCATCAAATGGTGGCCCGTGGCTCAAATGCTTGTATATGTAAATGTACCAATAACCATCTATGTATAGAGCTGTGGATTATAGTGCTATATAAGTGCAACTTATGTACCATTTTACATAGGTCTGTGGTGCAGTGTGAGGAAAGAAACAAAGCTATGGTCACACTGTGGGTTTGTCACAGGTTCACATCAGTAGGCGTAGGTTACACCACACACACGTATTGTGCACGAGTAGGCCATGTTGAGCAAAGCAAGCGACGAGAGAGCAAGTACCAAGACACCTCCAGGAGATAATATCCACGACAATATTTATCAAGATACCTTAATTACGTCACCATTGCGTCATCACATAAACCAGCCAATTGGAGTACTTCAAGGGATGGTCGATGGTCGACAACCGCAAACCAATCTCTTAACTTGCACTCAACGCAGGTAAACACACTAAAGTCAAGTGTGAACACTTGACACTAACACTTGCTGGTGTCCTAACGTCACTAACACTTTCTGGTGTCCTAACGTCATGTGTGGGTGAAAATCAGATTACTATTAGGGAGGAAAAGAGATGGAGAAACAAACGTTTTACAAAGTATGTTTGTACTTGTTTCCTTTTCTGCCTCATCTGAGTTGAAGCGCATGCATGCAGAAGTGCAGTACACTCGCAAATGCGTGAATGTGCGCTCAAGAGGGGAACCGCACAATGCATTGTGGGGGAGATTTACTCCTCCGAGAAAATGTAGTGACCATCGGATGATCCCGCTCAACACGCACCCTACTTTGTATACTCCACTTCTTCACTTCTCAAACCATTATAAATAAGCTTGAGGGACATATACAATATGAAGTATTAAATTAAGTATTAAACACTATTTTTGGAATGTATGTTGTTTGCACTTGCAATTTACTGCAATTTACAAGACAAGGCTGCGTACATGTACTTGTGCATGATAGACTGGGGGTCCTGGGCACTAAGAGCATTGAGGACCACCAGCACATTATGACAACCAATTCCTCCTCAAACATTCCTGTCTTAAAGGGGAAATCCACCCATTTTCAACATTTTTTTCTGAGAACATACAAATGGAACCAAATTAACCCTAATGGGTCAGACATCTCTAAAGGTATATTGATGATATACAACGTAGTAACATGTTGAAAATGGGTTGAATTTAACTACTACCTGCCAGTGAAGGAGGAGCCCCCACTGTGAGGAGCCCCCACCGTGAGGAGCCCCCACCGGGACATTTCTGTGTTATAACTGCAATCGGCTGCACCTGCATGTGGTCACACCACCATGGACAAGTTATATGATTTAATACTCAGTGGGTTATTGGTAAATGAATAGCATGTGAGACACACACACACACACACACACACACACACACACACACACACACACACACACACACACACACACACACACACACACAAACACACACACACACACACACACACACACACACATGCAGGGCGGCTCTAGGAATGGGCATGGGGGGGGGGGGGGGGGGGGCTAAATGCCCAGTTTGATGGCATGCAAAACAACCCAAGATATTTCAAATTAAAGTGCTTATATTTAAAATGATTTGAAACACTACTGCTGCTACTAACTAACTACAGCTGTGGCGCCGCTAAACCAACAGCATTTCATCATTGAAAACAGAAAACTCTCTGAGTCAGACCTTTAGCTTTATGCATGCTGCGTGTCTGTTGCAACTTCAACAATAACTGATGTTATTATTGATGGTTATACTTGCCCAGTAAAAGTCCTGTAACCGCCCGTGGCGTGAAGCGACACAGGCGATGAAGCCGCCCCCATACCATTTTATCCTGCCCCCCCAGTTAAGAAATGTTACATCCGCCCCTGGAGTCATGCCACTCTGTCCTTGATCGCCTGGATAATCATCAGCGCTACATGAAAGGAAGGGGGTGGAGAGGGGAGGAGGATCGTTCCGTTGCTTAGAGACAGTCTATCCAGAAAATCACAGAGAGAGTCTCGATAGGACAAGATAAACATCATTCTTCTAAACGCGCTGCTGGTGTTTGTGCGCATGTGCACACGTTGGTGCTGTTGTGGAAGATATGAAAGTTTAATCTATATAGTGTATTGTTCCATAATATTCTGTCTGATCATGTGTGTTTGTGTGCCAATCAGCCCTTTGCTCAAGCTGTATGTAACAAGACAATGTCACACCTGTTGCTTGTGAGTTTCTGTTCAGGAGGGCAGCCACAGACGAGAGACTAGTGTATAGAGCTGAGCAGGCCCACCCACTCATGACTTTACAGAAATGGATTCTCCATTCATTTACTGTATCTCATAGACTTTTTGAAAATAATTTATATAAATACGATTATGCCACACCAGGGGTTGACACTAAGGTCTCCGAGGCACTTGCCCATCGGGCAAGTGCAAGTCAGGTTCTACTTGCCCTCAGGTCATGGTCACTTGCCCCCCAAAAATATATTGTAAATTTTGCATTTAATTTTACTTCCTACTTGGGTGCTTTAAACCAGGGGTTTTCAACAGGTGGTCCCTGAGAGGGTTCCAGGTGGTCCCCAGCTAAGTTGGTTAACCAGATGTAACTCTTGAGAGCGTAAAAATGAAACCAAATGGACCCTTGCGGGTCCATTTGGTTTCATTTTTACGCTGTCAAGAGTTAAAATTCATCATCTTAATTAGCCCAGGTCGCAATGACCGCCTTCAAGACAAATTTATCTTGTGTTGTGTTATAGTGCACTAAGTCACACACTTGCCCGATCGGGCAACCAGGTAGCAGTCTTCACTTGCCCCACCATTTTTTTTTACTTGCCCCGGGCAAGCGGGCAAGTGTTAGTGTCAAGCCCTGCACACACAAGCCAACTCTTTGTGACAAATCATGACAACACAGATACAATCTCTTGCTAATTATATATTGTATGATAATAATGTGTGACGTGTTGTCATGATTTGTCACAACCCGAGTTATCTTTGTCTGCAGTGTAATCGTCTTTATATAGATCAAGTCAATGAGGAAAATGAAGGAGGATTCCATTTCTGGAACACAGGCAACGTCATGAAAGGAGCGTACTGCTCAGCTCCATTGCAGGGGTGGCCAACCAGATTAAGACCCATTTTATTTCTGTGTCACTGCAAAGAGCCACATCATGCAAATGGTCACACATGACCATCATCCCATCTCCCTCTCACACACACAGACACTCTGCTCAGCCAGAGTTATTCTAAATGTTACACACCAACATGATTATGACATGAATTGTCTCCTGGCCCACGCAACGCAACTACAGATAATCGGTTGAAGATGGATGGATGGCCAGTTAATTTCAACAATTGCAAGCACTGTCTCACCAGTGTTGGGAAGTTACTTTTAAAAAGTAAGGGCATTATAGTTATAGTTACTTCCCTGAAAAAGTAATTAGTTACTTTATTCCTTACTAAATTCTGAAAGTAAGGGCGTTACTTTACTTTACTTTACTTTTTTTTAAACATACAAAAAAGGGGTGTTCTGTGGTATTCGTGGTCACGAGTTTAAAGTGGAATTCCTCCCATTTTCAACATTTTACTGACATTAATTAATATGCCTTAGAGATGTTGTTTGGACATGATTCTGTGTTTATTAGAAATGGAGGTTGTGTTTCACCATGTTAGTGATTTTTCTTTTAGGACCTTTTTTTGAAAAGGGGTGGAATTCCCCTTTAATGGCAGCATGCTGAGCATGGACTGTAATAAGATTTTCTTTGCTGAGGACAATGCTTGCTGCCCACTAACATACATAATTTACACTTCACTTCAATGTTTTTGTCCTGGTCCTTTACCACAGTCGTTTTCAACCTTTTTCATACCAGGGCCCACTGTTTATTCTGCATTTGAGCCATGGACCACCATTTGAGGACATTTTGGCCTCACAGACCCCAAAACTAAAGATTTCTTTTGTCCACAATATCAGGCTGGATTTCAAAAACAACAGTCAAACATACAGATCCAAATGGACCCGCAAGGGTCCATTTGGTTTCATGTTTACACTCTCAAAGAGTTACATCTGGTTAACCAACTTTCCATCATTTAGCCTGAGGACCACCTGTTGAAAACCCGTGCTTTACCAGCAAGAATAATGTTTATATTTCCGCGCTGCAAAGGCTCCGGTCACGCTGTCGTCGTCGTATCATTGCATTTGATAGCGTATGTTTTATTATTATTATTATTATTATTTTACCGCAGCTCGAGTGCGAGTGTGTGTGCGCATCAACAATGCAGCTTTGTGTATGTGTGTGCTTACCAGAGGCCAGAGCCTTTAATTACGCGAAAACTCTGTTCACTCCATGGGGCCACTTCAATGGCGGCTCATCTATATATACACTTCTATTGAATTGGGACAACCGAGGTTAGTCCTGTGATCATACGCTTTGTTTTCTGCCCCGTCAATGTCGCAACTCTTCTACTAGATGCTTGACGAATAAGACTGGCTCTGATTGGCTTATACTGCCATGTGGCGCCGTGTTAGCCAATCAATGGCCTTTTCTGTGACGTGGTGGATGGCGTCACGTTAGACACAGATATATCAACACTAGATCAGGCATCCGGAATTAATGCAAGTGGATGAGAGGGGGACTCGTTCGTTGCCTTCTCTATTCAATATACTCTATGTTAGACTGAAGAAGCGAGCAGACAACACACAGTGCAGTGCAGTGAGTCCTGCCGCCGCCGCGGAGTAACGACAATAACGATGGTACAATAATCATAACGACGTTATGGATTTGGGAAATGTAAGGAGTTACGTTAGAAGTTACTGAAAAAACTAATCCCTTACTGTAAGGGCGTTAGTTGTAAGGGCGTTATTCACAACACTGTTTATCACACACACACAAATTCTCAGTTCAACCATGTCCACAAATCAAACAAGCACGTTTTTGACACTTGCCATGTGAAAGCCCTTTAAGAGCCGCATGAAACCAGCCAAAGAGCCACATGAGGCTCCTGGTGCCAAGGGTTGGACAGGTGAGTACAAAAGAAATGATGGAAGGTAAAAAAAGAAAAAAAGAAAAAAAAAAAGAAAGAAGTTAAAGCAGATAACTTTATCAAACTTTATTTCGCTACACAAATCGTAGTTTTATAAATTCTGCGAAAAAATATAGTTTTACCCAATTCTACCAAATAAATAAAAACATGTACACAGAAAACAGAACACAAAGTCAACTGAGCTTAGAGCTGTAATTTATGAAAATCCATCACCACGCGCACACACACACACACACACACACACACACACACACACACACACACACACACACACACACACACACACACAAACAGTAAATGCACATACACACACGCGCACACACACAAACAGTAAAGGCAGGCACGCACGCACGCAGGCACACACACAACACACACACACACACACACACACACACACACACACACACACACACACACAGGCACACACACACACACACACACACACACACTCACATTAAAATGTGCTATAAATGGAACTGACACTGTGTAAAATCCTCTGTAAGTTTAAAGACTTTTAGGGCTGCCCCTGAGAAAGTGTGTGAGATAAACAGTTGAAACAGAAAGGGGTTGAGTGATTAGGAGAGCATGTGAGGACAGGATCAGAAGGAAAAGCACAACGTCACACAGAACTACATTTAACGCTCGACACTTAGAATTATTCAGCGTGACGAACAGACCACAGTCAGTGGTGGAAGAAGTACTCACAGTTTGTACTGAGATATCAGTATTGCACTGGGATGTAGAAATATACTGTTAGAAGAAAAAGTCTGTAACACACTTGAGTAAAAAGTACGGTATTGGTATAAAAATGTGTTTGTGTTCTAAATAAAAATAGAGATAGAAATAGAGGGTGAGAAGTTCAGTCACATGGGAGAGACTCGGAGTAGAGTCGCTGTTTCTTTGCTTGGAAAAGAGCCAGCTTAGCTGGTTCGGGTTCATCTGGTTAGGATGCCTCTGGAGCGTCTCTGTAGGGAGGTCATCGATAGTGTAGTGTAGGAAGAGAGTAGTGAAATGCTTCGATCTCACGCCTCGCACTGTCTGGAGCTCCGCTCTCCAAACATTATAATATACATTAACTAAAGCGAGTCATATAACAAATAATTATTGACTAGAGTGACGATATGTCGGTTAATGTGTTAAAATGTCCCAAAATGCCATAATTTTGCCCATTTAACTGCAGACATGCAATCTTCACCACATCACCACCATCTTCATCACATTTCAGGTCTAGTGCACCGAGTGCCGCACTACAAGCTTGTAGATTTGATATTTTAGCTAATTTATTACATAATGCATAATGTTTAAAACAACAAAAGCATTTGCTGTACTAAGCGAGTAAAATTATGGGATTCAACGTGGAACGGTCACATTAGGAGCTCAGTTAGGAGGGCATAATTGAACGTCACTTTGATCATTTCATGCGGTACCTTTCATAACCTCAACAATGTGTCGATACTGTAATACTGAACTATAACATCGTATTGTGATGTACTTCATGCTTTTACTATAAACGCATGGAACACTAGGTGGCGCTAACGATATTTCAACTCAGGCCAACGTTCACTATCATTTCTATGAAGTTGAACCCCCAAAACAGCAGTGCTGCTGCTGCTCACACAAATCGTCATAAGATCATCGTCATATTTCACACACAATGTCGCCGGTATTTGCTACTGAGTGACGAAACATGGTCGGGTTGATGGAGAGCTTAAAGGTGTGGTCAGCCATGTCCTATGTGTATGAATTACTGTATATTGTATGGATTAAATATAAACAGTAAGTACTTTTCCCACCTCTGCCTGTCATAGAGCTACATTCCACTTTATGTTGAAATGTCGCGAGGTGAGGCTCGACGGTAAGGCAAGACGTACAAAATTTAAGAACCAGAGATTGACAAGAGATTTAACAATACTATGAGAATATGTCACAACTTTTTTTGTCGGTTTCATTTTTTTGTTTTTTTAAAAAAGGATCTTTCTTTTCCCCTTTATGAAATAAAAAAAAATCTATAAATTGAAATAAAATCTTCACAATGGGAGTCACATGGTTGGACCAAACATTTGCTGTGTTTGATTGGCAGGAGTTAGCCATCAAACAAAACAAAAAGTTTGGTCAAACCTGCATTTTCCCTTTAGAAAAGCATTGAGGTGGGCATCAAACGCAGACAGAACTAGTGTCCTCTAAACCAGTGATACCCAAACCCTTTTATGTCAACGACCCCCAAAATAACACTCATTAGTCCCACAGTATTGCACGAACAGAGATGAATCAAAAAGAAGGTGTTTAATTAATCAATAAGAGCTCCGGAAACTACTGTATAATCTCGCCTGGATTGTGACAGACCTTCTGTAAATCGGTAGGTCACCAAAAGTCGGTGGGACCCGTATTAGTAGAACTATTGCGGCACACTGATTTAATGGTTCCAATCCAATAGCACTGGCAGCTTAAGGTGTTAAGAGCACGACTACCATTACATTTCAACGGCTAGGGGAAATATGGCATCTCTATCTCTGGGGCTCCAATTGTATAAAAAAAATCAATGTTAATTGAACTCTGAGAGCGTACACATGGAATCAATTAGACCTATTATAGGGGTCCATTTGGTTCCATGTGTTACAGACCCATAAAAGTCCATTTGGTTCCTAAATGTATAACTATCATTGCGTTTCATGGGGACCACCAACAACAACAACTCCCACTTTGAGAACCACTGCCTCTAAACCATGAGTTCGTCCTCTTTGTCACTCGATTCCTCCTCTTCCTCTGCCAGGCGTCCTCTGGACGGCCGCAGCGAGGACAGAGGAATGGAGGAGGATGAAGGAGGAAGGGCAGGGGTGGAGGAAGACGGTACGGATGGTGGTGGTGGTGGTGGTGTAGGAGGAGGAGGCGTTACGGAGCCTGAGCTGCTGCTGCTTCTGCTGCTGCTCTGGGACTCTCCCGAACTACAGCTGCTGCTGCTGCTGCTGGCTCTCCCTTCCCTTCCCTCCCCTTCAACCTCCTCCTTTTCCTCCTCCTCCTCCTCCTCCTCCAGCGTGCGTTCGACGTGGGGCTGCAGAGGAGGAGGAGGAGGAACAGGAGGCGCGTGCTGCTGCTTGTTGGATTTGGTGGAGGCGCGGCTGCTGCTCATGTCGCGGAAGCTGGCCAGAGGCGGGCGGAGGCGAACGCCCGAACGGGTGGAGCCCTCGATGGCCTTCTGGAGCTTTACGGGGTGGAAAAACAAAACAACGGTGGGGCGGGTTGATGAAGAAGGAGGAGGAAGAGGATGGAGGGATGTAGATGAGAACAGATAGAGATGGAGGGATGTGGATGAGAACAGATATAGATGGAGGGATGTAGATGAGAACAGATAGAGATGGAGGGATGTAGATGAGAACAGAGGAGATGGAGGGATGTAGATGAGAACAGAGGAGATGGAGGGATGTAGATGAGAACAGATATAGATGGAGGGATGTAGATGAGAACAGAGAGAGATGGAGGGATGTAGATGAGAACAGAGAGAGATGGAGGGATGTAGATGAGAACAGATAGAGATGGAGGGATGTAGATGAGAACAGAGGAGATGGAGGGATGTAGATGAGAACAGATAGAGATGGAGGGATGTAGATGAGAACAGAGGAGATGGAGGGATGTAGATGAGAACAGAGGAGATGGAGGGATGTAGATGAGAACAGATAGAGATGGAGGGATGTAGATGAGAACAGATATAGATGGAGGGATGTAGATGAGAACAGAGAGAGATGGAGGGATGTAGATGAGAACAGATAGAGATGGAGGGATGTAGATGAGAACAGAGAGAGATGGAGGGATGTAGATGAGAACAGATAGAGATGGAGGGATGTAGATGAGAACAGAGAGAGATGGAGGGATGTAGATGAGAACAGAGAGAGATGGAGGGATGTAGATGAGAACAGATAGAGATGGAGGGATGTAGAAGAAAACAGATATGGATGGAGGGATGTAGATGAGAACAGATAGAGATGGAGGGATGTAGATGAGAACAGATAGAGATGGAGGGATGTAGATGAGAACAGAGAGAGATGGAGGGATGCAGATGAGAACAGAGAGAGATGGAGGGATGTAGATGAGAACGGAGAGAGATGGAGGGATGTAGATGAGAACAGAGAGAGTTGGAGGAAGAGATGGAGCAGACATAGGAGGGACAGACAAGGAGGAATAAAAGTGAGGAGGAGTGGAGTATATCGAAAGCTCTGTCCAAGTCACTCACGCCAGGCAGCGGATGTTACACGCCAAGCATAGTAATAAAGCACACATCCCTTTATCAGGACAGCAAAGAGATGGAAGGCCACCCCCCCCCCCCCACACACACACACCGAATCTAATTAATCTAAATGTTTATTAATGTTTGTTTGTCCCCGTCCCGTCCCGTACCACCAACCACCCCCTCCCAAAGCCAGGCAGTACCATGCATCACTTCTAAAGATGACTGGGAGTGTATACAAGAACACACACACACACGCATGCAGCTCAGACAGACTGCCCTTCCGTGGCACAGATGCTGCTTCCTTGCCTCGATCTGTCCTGGTTTAACGTCAGTTTAACATCCAAGTGCTTTATAACATGGAACCGTGTTGAATCGCAGACTTTACTTGCCGCGTTCTCCACGGATAACCCCACACAGCACGACTTTGACAGTCTCCCATGCCTACGTTCATATTAAAGCTCCATCTCTGCTAAGGCCTGGGCTTTTGTGGCACGGCCAACCAGTGTTACTTTAACTGCCGACATACTGTAACTGTCAGACAGCACATTGTGTGTCGGGTGCTGTCAGTGACTGAAATATTTATATCATTTTGGTGTATCAGCACAATATGTAATGCTACAACCAAGGAGCCACTAGCGGGTTGCCGACCCCCGGTTTCGGGCATTAAATGACAATGCAAGTTGAACGTCACATGGTTGCTATTTCTGTTGAGGATCACTAGCCAATCCCATATAAAGCTGTTAGTATAGATTTCTTCTAATTCAAACATTGAATTCCCACTGACAATGAATGGACAATTTTACGTCATGGTGTCTGAGCAAATAGACACGTCTGTTTACGTGATCTACGATGATAAGAGCAACCTCACTGATAAAGGAAATCACCAGTACAACTGTAGACAATGTGGAAGAGGCTTCCACAGAAACTGCAAATTGAAACAGAAGAAGAAAAACAAAACCACACACATTTGACTCTCGATAATGACAAGTAGAGCTTTGCTGCATTTTATCGATCCCTCCCCCCCCCCCCCCCCATTTACTGTCAAACTACTGAATACTGCAAGCACGCATGCACGCACACACACATGCAAGCACAACATGCACATGCATGTACAGAACTATGGCAGTGGTGCGAGAAGCACTCAGATATTAATTTACTAAAGAACATAATAAAAGTTACTTAGCAAAAGGGCAGCAGTGACACACGAGTAGAGTGATCGGATGGGAACCTCAAGGTTGCTAGTTCAAACCTGGACTCCACCAGAGTTATTGCAGACCTACGCTGTAAACGCTATTAGAGAGTTATTGCAGACCTACGCTGTAAACGCTATTAGCATAAGTAGACAGAACTAGGAAATGGGCAAATCAGTTTACAATCTGTTCGCAAATGAAACAAGTGCTGTGATTCAGGGGTTTTCAACAGGTGGTCCGGGGACCACCAGTGGTCCCTGAGAGGGTTCCAGGTGGTCCCCAGCTAAGTTGGTTAACCAGATGTAACTCTTGAGAACGTAAAAATGAAACCAAATGGACCCTTGCGGGTCCATTTGGTTTCATTTTTACACTCTCAAGAGTTAAAATATTCATCATCTGAATTAGCCCCAAGTCTACACAACTAGAAGATGGACAAAGGCAAAATAAATCTTTAGTTTTGGGGTCTGTGGGGCTAGAATGTTCTCAAATGGTGGTCCGTGGCTCAAATGCTGAATAAATGGTGGTCCCTGGAGTCAAAAAGGTTGAAAACCCCTGCTGTGATTGGTCAAGAGAATATCCTATCTGGGGGAAATACATCTGATGGATTTTCCGACGGACACTTCCGCTGATAGACCCATTGCAGCGCAGACGAGGTAAAGCATGGGGGCCGAGGCCAGTGTGTGAATGTAAAGGTGTGTACATTTCCTTTACATGAAAAGCTTCTGGAACCACTGCATGTCCTGTACTGTACTGTAACTGTAGGTGGCGCCGGGGAGGCCGCTGGCTTACCTCTTTGAGCGCCACCACCCCCACCAGCTTGCCGATGCTGGTGACGTAGGCGTGGCTGAGACCCAGCAACGAGAACAAGGTGTGAGTCTGGAGAGAGAGACGGAGACAGAGACAGACAGAGAAAGAGACAGGGCGGCACTTTAATTTGAAATATCTTGGGTTGTTTTGCATGCCATCGTGTTTGGTGGGGCAGACTGGGCATTTAGGGGGGCATTGCCCCCCCCCCCATGCCCATGCCTAGATCCGCCCGTGGAGAGAGAGACAGAGAGTTTGAGGGAAAAGGTCAAGCGTCAAATTACGGCTGACACAGTTAGTGTCTGGCCTTTTTATAACGTCCATCTTGGCTTCCCTCTCTCTATCTGTCAGGACGATTTACAAGCACACGGAGCTCTGTCTCAGTCTAGACGTTGTGAAGTCACCGAGAGGCAGGTGGAGAGAGACACTACACTTCCTAACCGTCTGTCTGACCACGCTGACCACTGTAGCAAGACATCAGAGACATTCACACGGATTATGACGGCGGTCGACAGTGAACCGATCGCTTGACTTGCACTCGCTCTGCTCATGCAAATGACAAGTACCGCTATATCTCAAATTATTCCATACAAAAGTTTTAAATCACGAGTGAAATCAAATCTACAGTCAGACTGATTGAAGACAGTTCCACATGTGGGAGGGCTTTGTATTGAAAGGAAGTTTTTCCCATTTCAGAATTCATACCTGGATTTTCAAATATTCTTGAGAATGGCGGTGATGATGGCCAACGTTAGGATGTAATAGGCTGCTATAGTCAATTGCTTCAGTAAGATCAAATTTCTGCCTGTTTTATATTACTATTTTCGGGCTTTTATAGCGACTGTGATGGAGCACGCCTCCATCTTTGTCCTGGCAAAGTCGCAGGTAGGGCGATTTTTAAATCAACCTTTTCATAAAAGCCTTCAGTGATGAGTCAGAAACCCATCTCAGGTTATACGCCGGAGGGCAGAGTGTAATTGCATCCAGTGAGAATGGGGCAGACAGATAAAATTGTGAATCAACTGTTTTCACCTCAATCACCCAAAGAGTTTGAAAATCATGCACACAAAGACAGAGAGAGAGAAAGAGAAAGAGAGAGAGAGAGAGGGAGAGAGCTCTCTCTCTCTCTCTCACTCGCGGTTGCCATGCAGTCAGAAGGGCGCTGAGGTCCTTGAGTGCATTTTATATTTCATGTATTCCGACTGCTGCGGGCGAACCTGAGTTTGCAACCAAATGAGGTTTTAAAAGCAACTAGCCCAGTTTGACATGAGGCATTTACACAATATGTTTTCTTCCACTGCTGCTACAGTGCAGCGCTGAGACTACTTCTGATAGATACTGTATCAGAGTATTCGACAGGCAGGAGCTGTGTGGATCATCAGAGGATGGTAGTCTCAGGTAGCCAGGCAACTACTGAACAATGTCGAATGTCATAGGTATAGTGAAACTACAGCCAGGGGCGGATCTACTGTAGGCATGGGCATGGGCCCAGTCTGCCCCACCAAACACAATGGTGCTTTAAAATGATTTGAAACACTACTACCGGTAGCCTACTAACTAACTACAGCTGTGTCTCCACTAAACCAACAGCATTTCATCATTGAAAACAGAAAACTCTCTGAGTCAGACCTTTAGCTTTATGCATGTCTATGCGTGTCTGTTGCAACTTCAACAACAACTCATGTTATTATTTAACAGAAAATGGTATCGCGCCACGGGCGATGAAGCCACACCCATACCATTTACTCCTGCCCCCCTGTAGTGTAACATTGGGAAATGTTACACTACAGCTCACCAAAATCCAAGTTTTGTCGTTTCATTTCTATTCCCATGCCTAAATAATACTAAATAATATATAACTATGGGCTAGTTGTGCACAATTGAGCCCCATTTTATGACTTGCCAACTGACTGACTGATATATTCATAAACAGTTTACATACTTTACATTTCCAGCACTTGCTCATTTCTACTTGTTTACAATATGGCCCATCATTTTCATTTCATCAAAACATGTAGAGACATAACAAATATCCCTCTGTGTACAACATACACTCCAGGTGCAGATTCTATTCAGAGCTGTTCAGAGTTCAGAGATGAGGGTCTTTTCAACCTGCAATTTGTTCCTCTCTGAGACCAGCAGTGCTGAGTCATCTGCAGCTGATGTTGATTACATATACACATCCCCGTACAAGGCACACTATCATGTGCTATCAAAACCAGTTGCTTTTAGCTTATTAAAGATAAAGTGCCATGATTTTTTTCCACCCTAAAACATGATCATCAGGCATTATTGTAATATGAGGAAGAAGATTAAAAAAGCGTACAGTATATGTTATAATGACGTTTTTATGTGGGCAGCCTCACCAGCTCATTGAATATGCCTGGTTTGCCTGGTGGGTGGTGATGGGTCGGGATATACCTAAACTGAAGCCACACCCACAGCCATAGTTGTATGATAAAGGGGGAGAAGTTAGGGGAGGGGCTGATGATGTGATGTCACTATATTCGTTTTTTTTCATTGGCACGTTTGACTGGAAATGTTCAACCCTCAGAAAGAAACTGGGGGTTACGAACGTAACCAAGGTTTTGTAACAAGCGAGCAAACTGCTCACTATGGGAGTTTGCGCCCCCAGGCGGAAACACAGAAGCACTTTCATTATAAGCTCACAGACTACGGACTGGGGCTTTAAGACTTAAGCATCAAGCCAGCACCGCCCCCCCAGGCGAGCGCTTAAATAGGTGTGATGCCTTCAGTCTTTATCAGACAATTCGCTCTTCTCCCGCAGCACTCAGCTACAAGAAGGGGAGCTCGGTGAGCAGTTTGCTCGCTTGTTACAAAACCTTGGTTACGTTCGTAACCCCCAGTTTTGTTAACTGCGCTCCGCAAACTGCTCACTATGGGAGACATAATTAACTCCCTTATTGTCCGACGAAGCCCCCACCCACAGGGTTTCGGTCCTCGCCCATGAGCACGAGGGCCACAGTAAGTCCCAAGAACACTGTATGCCCCCTATGTGATTATGTATTACATTAATTGGACGACAGACCAGGTCTGCCAATCCACCAACCAAGGGCCGACAGCCCCATGGGGACCCACATTCCCAAGGAATCGGATCCACTTCACCTGGAAGCCACGCCAAGGACCGCACGCGCCACCGGCGCCGCCGTCACATCCAGTCTATAAAACGTGGCAAATGTTGAAGGCGATGCCCAGCTCGCAGCAGAGCATACATCCTGAATAGAGACCCCTCTACAGAAGGCCCAGGATGCCGCCACGCCTCTAGTCGAGTGCGCCCTTAACCCTACGGGAGGCGCTAAACCCCTACTAGTATAGGCCCGCTCAATGGCCTCCACAATCCACTGCGAAAGCCTGATCTTAGAGATCGGACGCCCCGCAGCCTTGGGATCCCAGGAGACAAACAGCTGGGAGGCCTTCCTGACCGCTTCAGTCCTGTCCAAATACACCCTCAACGCCCTCACAGGGCAGAGGCAGTGCCCCCTCCTGTCCTCCTCAGAGACGAAGGGAGGCGGACAGAAAGCCGCCAACTCCACTGGGACAGGAGCAACTAAGCGGTTTTTGGGCAAAAACGCCGGGTTAGTCTTCAAGACCACCTTGGCGTCGCCATTAAACCTCATGCATTCAGGACTCACCGAAAAAGCATGAATATCGCTGACCCTCTTGGTCGTTACCAGGGCCAACAACAGCGCCGTCTTCAACGACAGGAGCTTCACGTCGATGCCCTCCAAGGGCTCAAACGGTGGCTGGGACAAAGCATCCAACACCAAGGCCAGGTCCCACGAGGGAACCAAGGGCTTAGAAACTGGATGGAGGTGCCTAGCGCCCTTCATAAACTGGCGGACCAGCGGGTGCTGACCGACCGGTTTGTCCCTAAAGCCAATGTGACAAGCGGTAATGGCAGCCAAATACACTTTAACAGTGCTGAACGCTCTGCCTTTATCCAGCAGATCCTGGAGGAAAGACAGAACCACTCTCACCGATGCCTGAAACGGGATTATTTGATCTGGTGCACACCAGTCTTCAAACACTCGCCATTTCACATCATAAGCATCCCTTGTCGACTGCGCCCTCGCACACTGAATGGTGTCGATGACGTTCTGGGGAAGACCCTCCGTGCCGAGATTTATCCTCTCACGGGCCAGGCCCAGAGGTCTAGATCTTCCGGCCGAGGATGGAATATCTCGCCCCTGGCTTGAGACAGAAGGTCCCTGCGCAGCGGGAGCTTCCATGGCTGGTCGAACAAGAGAGGAACTATCTCCGACCTCCAGCAGCCCCATGCCGGAGCCACTAGGATCAGTGACAGGTGCTGCATTCTGACTCTCTCCAACGTGGGGAGGATGAGAGACAGGGGGGGAAATGCGTAAAGAAGGCCCGGGGCCCAAGAATGCGCCAGGGCATCCAGGCCTAGTGGAGTCGGTTCTGACATCGAGAAGAACAGTGGACACTTGCTGTTCTCCTCCGATGCGAACAAGTCCACCCGAGGCCTGCCGAACCTCTGCCAAATCTGGTTGGCCACAGCCTGGTTCAGTGACCAAGCGGCATAGAGGTAACGGCCCCTGGATAACAGGTCCGCCCCTGTGTTCTGGAGACCCGGAACATGAACGGCTCTGACTGACAAGAGGTGCTTGTCGCACCACAATGTCAGTTTGTGCGCCAGCACATGCAGTTTGGCGGACCGTAGGCCGCCCTGCTTGTTGATGTAGCACATTGTTGTTGTGTTGTCCGTCCTGATTAGAACGTGACAACCGCCGATGAACTGCTTGAAGTGCTGCAGGGCCAGCATCACAGCCATCAACTCCAAGTAATTTATGTGGGCCGACTTCAACCTGTCGCACCACACACCCCTGGCTACCCTGCCCTCGTGAGTGGCGCCCCACCCAGAGAGGCTGGCGTCGGTCGTGACAACCTTCCTGGACAGCACCATTCCCATGGTCACGCCCTCGGAGAGGAAGTGAACATCTCTCCATTGCCGTAGTGCCTTGACGCACGTCCCCGACACATCCACCAGACGATGACGATGGTGTTGTTTCACACCCAGTGACCGCATCCATCTCTGAAACGGTCTCATGTACAGTCTGCCTAACCGAATAACGGATATTGCAGACGCCATGAGGCCTACCATTCTTTGGCACGTTAGAAACGGAAGTCTGCAGCCCGGTCGAAACATCGCCACACACGCCTGCAAGGAGCCGACTCTCTCCTGAGATAGTCGTGCTACAAAGGACGAGGCGTTCAGCGTCATGCCTATGTAATCTATCGATTGCGTTGGCACCAGCACGCTCTTGGCATAATTGATGCTGAACCCGAGGGACGCAACGTGATCTACCACCCATTGAGTGTGTAGTCGCGACGTCGCCTCCGACCCGGCAAAAATCAGCCAGTCGTCCACATACATCGCTATCCGCACGCCCCGTTGTCGTAGCGGTGCGACGGCAGCTTGTGAACACTTGATGAAAGTCCTCGGACTCAGCGATAACCCAAACGGGAGGACCAGATATTCGTATATCTGCCCCTTGAAGCCGAACCGCAGGAACTTCCTGTGGGGTGGATAAATGGGAATGTGGAAATACGCGTCCCTGAGATCGAGAGTTGTATACCAGTCGCCTCGGCGCATCATGCGCAGCAGAGCCTTGCTCGTGAGCATTTTGAAACGATAGGTTTTCAAATGGCTGTTCAGAGCCCGTAGGTCTAGAATGGGACGCATGCCCCCCCCCTTTTTCCTCACGAGGAAGTAACGGGAGTAGAACCCGGTATTGCTCTGCTCTGGAGGCACCACCCGTATAGCCCTCTTGTCTAACAGAGACGCGATCTCGTCCTGTAGGACCTGGGCTGCCTGACCGCTCGCCTGAGAGAACAGAACTGTCCCACAGGCAGGGGGTCTTCTGGCAAATTGTAGCTTGTAGCCCTTCGAGACGGTGTTCAACACCCAAGGATGAGCACCGGTTTCTCTCCAGGCCTGAAGACGCAACGCCAACGGAGGCAGAGCTAACTCTACAGCGTTTGGCGGTGGAGCAGCGCCCGATGCGGTCAGAATCAGGGCCTGAGGCCTCTGTTCCAGAAATTGGACCTGGGGCTCCAGCGTTGGGTCTACAGAAGCTACGCTTGAATGTTGGCCGATCGCCACGGGCTGCAGCAGCGGCCCGGGCGGTGGGCCCGTCCCTTTGGAGTTCAAATAACGTTTCAACACACTGGTTTTCTGCACAGAACACATTTTTATTGAAACATTTGGCAGTGGGAAAGAAGGACCTTCTGTTAATGAACAAACACGAGTCCGTTTCACTTCCAGCTGCGGAGCGTCGTGCCTGAAGCCCGTGGCCACTAGGCATCGCTTCCTCGAACATCCGGGACTGTGGGGGCGGTGTCCGTCGCCACCCTGGGAGGTCGGAGGGCTACTTAGCCTGCCCGCCCCCCTGGCCTCCCTTCTTGGGGCCTTTGTTGGGGCCACCAGCAGGGGAGGTGGAGGGGCGCCTGTGCCCTCCACTCTTGCTGCTGCTGCTGCGGCGGGGCGGGCGGGAGCGGGAAGCAGAGCCTCCTGCCTGTTGGGCCGCACTCTTGTTGGGGGCCTTGAAGTCACTCTTTCCAGGGCCAGGGGCAGCATGTCCCTTGGGGCCACTGAATGGCGGCTTATACGGTTGCTTGGGGCGGGCTCCCGTTGGGGGGAGACAGGCCCCGAGGACCTCGGAGTCCGTCTTCGTCTTGCCGTCCCGAGAGCGCATCTCCTCGATCATGGAGGAGAAGAGCGTCGGAGTGGAGACCTTCTCATCCAGCGGGGACCGGGACAACGCAGGACGTAGTTCCAGCCATCGCGCCCTCTCCAGGACCACAATCTTTGCCATGGTCCGGCCAACCATCTCTGACCCGGCGACGGAGAGGCGGAGAAGCTCCAGGTGTATACGGGACAGTTCAGCCACGTGCTCGGGCTTGGGCTGGGCGCCAGCAGCCACGAGCACCTCGGAGACGGAGGCCAGCAGCATGGTGGTGGCATTGAGTGCCCTGGCTGCTGTGGCGGCACATTTATAGGCTGCCCTGGCCGTCTTGGAGTCGTCCTTCCTGGGGACGTCGGCGAACTCCGGGTCCTTGGTGTAGGCATTCGGGTTGGAGCCGGTCAAGTAACCCGCAAAGGACTTATCCATTGGCGGGAGACTGTCCATGCCCAACTCGTGCTGCTTGGCGCAGTCGTACACCTTAAGGTCGGCACCGAGAGAGCTGGTGGCTGAGTGTGGCCTGTCCCAGCATGCCGTGAGGGCTTCAAGGAAGCCCTCGTGGACAGGCAACTCAATCTTGGTGCGTGGTTTCTCCTGAACGCCCTTGCACGTACGGAGAAACGCACTGTAGATATCGACCTTGGACTTTAAAGGGGCAGGGGCGGTGGGCCAGGAGAGGCCACACCGCCCTGCCGCCTTCTTGTAGACGTCCACGATGTCCGTGTCGTCAAAAGGTTGGGGCGAAGCAGCTGCAGCAGGGGCCACAGGGACCACTGAAGCACCCTGGGCCGCCTGGACGGGAGGAGCCACCACCTCACGGTCTGCTGGAGCTGCTACGTCGGCTTCTGGGGCTCGAACCAGGGCCGCTTGTGCCGCTGCAGCCACCGAAGCCTGAGAGAGAGCTGCTGGCCGGGCTAAAGCCTCCGCCTCGCCATCACTCTCACGTGCGCTGCTGTCTTCATCCTCCCCGGACCTCTCGTCGTCGTCGTCGTCGTCGTCCGAGTCGTCTGAATCGCGCCGGTCCTCGTCACCGCCAGACTCCTCCATGGCTTCACCCTCTGCGAAGACCTGGACATCTGGTGCATCGGGCAACGGGACCTCGTTGTCGGGGTCGTAACGCTTGACACCACGACTCACCACTTCTTCCCAAGCCTCCGCCGCAGCACCTGCAGCCGCAGCCACAGCCGCCGCCGCCTCCTCTGCAGTGGCGGCGTTGGCGAAGGAGCTTGGGGAATAATGGTTGGGGTCAGCTTGCTCCGCGTCAGCACCATCCCGCTGACGCCCTGCTTCATCCATCCGATGCCTCAAGAACTGTTCCTCCCGATAGGCCCGATGTGCACGCTTCAGCCTAACCTCCCTCTCAGCCTTGCTGAGGGTGGCACAGGGGGCGCACTTATCGGGCCGATCAGAACAATACACCGCATGGTAGTATCCAAGACAATAGATACACTCCACATGGGTGTCATGGGGGTCCAGAACTGCTTGGCATGAAGTGCAGCGCCTCTGGGGGGACTGCGGGTTGGACGCCTTGAGACGTTCCCGCCGACGGCGTCGGGCCTGGGTTTTAGTCTCAGGTGCCATGTCTGAAGAGGGAATGAAGCAAGAGAGCAAAATTACAGGGCTGTAGTTACTCACGTAACTCAGGTTACGCCGTAACCTAGCCACTAATAACCACTGCGTCGATAGCCACGTGCGTTGAAAGCCACATGCGTCGGGGCCGAAAGCCACCACAATCAACACTCAGTGGTAAGGCACGGGCCGTGCCGCAGCAGCAGCGCCGGCCACGTGCGAGCTCGCGGGGCTATTAACAAGCCACCCACGATGGAGCCGGGTAACGTGGGAACTATTGCTGGCCGCCGGCCGCGCAAAGACGTCACGTTAATGTCCGACGGGTCGCGTGGAAACCAACCGGCCGAGGGCCACGTTAGCACGCCACGCCAGTAGCTAACGTCGGCGAGGTCGCTAATAAACGTGAAAACCAACCGGCTTACAGCCGCGCTAGATTACCACGCTGATAGTAACACAATGAGGCCGAGTATATAGGGCCGAGTGGCCGCTTGCTACTTAAAGGAGAACACTCACCGTGTCTCAGTTGAAAAGTTGCGGGGTTGAAGCAACAGACAGGCGGGCTCCGCGGTACCGAGAGGACTCGTCCTAATGGAGCGAAATCAACGCCGTCCAGCTTCGTCACCTGCGTGCTGTGTTCCACTCGTGAGAAGAGCGAAAATGATAAAGACTGAAGGCATCACACCTATTTAAGCGCTCGCCTGGGGGGGCGGTGCTGGCTTGATGCTTAAGTCTTAAAGCCCCAGTCCGTAGTCTGTGAGCTTATAATGAAAGTGCTTCTGTGTTTCCGCCTGGGGGCGCAAACTCCCATAGTGAGCAGTTTGCGGAGCGCAGTTAACAAAACCCTGATTATAAAGTGAAGACATCATTGCACATAAAAAACTACACCAATGGGTCTAATCAAGTACTGTCACCTTTTAAACATGTACAAAACTGGAAAAAATACAAAAATCATGCCACTCCATCTTTAAACAGTAAGGAGTGATTCACTTAGCCTTTTGGAGTTCCAGCATGACCAATCATGCCATAGTATTTGGCAGCGTCCACTCATCTGGTATGTGCCAGTGGATTGGGATGTTCTGAAGCCAGATTGGAACTGGCGAGAGCGTTGTCGGGGGGGGGGGGGGGGGGGGGTGGTATGGGAGCGGCGTCATCGCCGTGGCTTCTCTCTGAGGCCGCACCCATACCATTTTCACTTACAGGACTTTTACTAGACGATTAAGTATCAATAATAACATCAGTTGTTGTTGAAGTTGCAACAGACACGCAGCATGCATAAAGCTAAAGGTCTGACTCAGAGAGTTTTCTGTTTTCAATGATGAAATGCTGTTGGTTTAGTGGTGCCACAGCTGTAGTTAGTTAGTAACAGTAGTAGTGTTTCAAATCATTTTAAATATAGGCACTTTATTTGAAATATCTTGGGTTGTTTTGCATGCCATCGTGTTTGGTGGGGCAGACTGGGCATTTAGTAGGGCATCCCCCCCCATGCCCTTGCCTAGATCCGCCCCTGATCACAGTGCGTCCTTGCACTGAAAACAAGTGATGGAAAGAGTACTGGAATGTCTTGTGATTTATGAAACCACAGCTTTTCAGATGACATGAAATATGACTGGAACGGAAGGGAGTTGTTTTTGTCAAAAGACTAAAAGTACATTAGTACAGAATAGCTGTCAAAACCAACACAGGGCTGACTTCAAGGTGCTCCTCGTGACTTCCGAAAGCCCCGAACAGACACGCACCATCAATCACACACGCATGGCTTAAAGCTAAGATGAAACCCTTGCTGTCAACCAGGTATCACAGATTGAGACTTTAACCTGCTTTAGTATCAAATACACATTTGCTGCTTTAAACCCTTTGTGTACTGAACGCGTTCAACACATTATGTTACACTTAAGCTATTGAAAAATATCAGACCTACAAGCTCATATTGCGACACCGAGTGGCGCGATATGAGCTTGTAGATCTGATATTATTAAAAAAATGTGAGAATGATGCGCAAATCCAAGAATATAATATTCTATTTGACACCTGATTGTAGTTTCTGACACTAGATTATAGTTTGTGACTAGTTTCTAGTTTCTGATGCTAGATTCTGACAGATTCTAGTTTCTCTGAAAAATCTATGGTCCTGTGTCAGTGATGCTTAACATTAGTCTTGGGCGGTATTGATTTTTTAATATCGGTATTGATAACGTGTTAATTAGCTCGATATTCGCGCGCAAAGGCGTGCAGTCAGAGTCGGACACGTTCCACCAGTCACCTAGTTCTCAGAATTGCTACGCTCTTGAGCGCTCTGCTGTTAAAGCAGCCTAAATAGGGACAAACTGGAGTTGGAAATACATTGTTTCCAAAAAGCCTAGTCCAAATAAGGGCTATTCTAGGCATGTGTGTAACATGAAAATTGTTTGTATAGTTACAATTAAAAGTGTCATTGCTCATATTTTAATAGAATACAGTATAATGCCGGTATTTGATGATATTCGGTATTCGATATTTTTATAGACCCCACAATATTACTCGGTATTGATTTCCAATATCGCGTTAAACGGTAATACCGGTATATTGCCCAAGACTACTAAACATATTTCATGCCAAGGACCACCAGAATTATCTATATGTGGCTGCGGACCCCCCCATCTGAAAACATGTTGTTCTAGGGATCCCCCAGAAGCAACGATTTTTGTTCAATTTTTAAAAAATATCAGAGCTACCAGCTCACAGTGCGCCACTCTGTGGCGCACTGTGAGCTTGTAGATCTGATATTTTCCAATAGCTTAAGTGTAACATAATGCTTTGAACACCAAAACGCGTTCAGGACACAATGGGTTAAATTAACATGGAAATGGACAATCTACTATACGTGCTCTCAATGTACGTTTTATGCCTGGTGGTGTTTTTTTCCCCCGAACAGAACGGAAGCAATCTCTTGGTCTATTATAATATACTCTTGTTTGGTTTTATTTGTGCTTGTATTGACTGTTTTTAATCTGTGGTTGTACGGCTACCTTGAGTGCCCTGAAAGGCGCCTTATGAATAAAATCTATTATTATTGTTATTATTATTACAAGGTTGGGACTAGAGAAAAGTTCAGGAGGGAGATTGTGGGTCAGCTGTTCACCTGACTGTAGTGGCCATTTATCAACAACAATAACAAACAGTTCTTGCATGTTAGTGGTATTTTATTCCATTCTTCAGAGACAAATGTGGCGAACATGGGGTGGGAATATCTGGTAGGCTTTGACCCTGTCACCCTGGTGGAATGGAATCAGTTGTGGCAACTGAGAGCTTTATACATGTCTAGTTTTGAAATGTTCATTTCTTGCTGCATTCTTTAGTGTATCTCTGAATGTGATTTTTAGACTACTGTTTTTTTTTTTTAGACTACTGTTTTTCCATATTGAAAAAAAACATATGGTGAGGGCGCCCCCTGGTCTGGGCTGAGAAATGACACTGACAGTAACGTGACGATTCTAACGATATTTGGTCATCGTAATGCTTCCTCAACCTACTGTACCTTGTGTAACGACGTCCTCTCCACCAGCTGGAAGGGGGAGGGGTCTATCCGGATCTGATCGATGTCCATTGGCTTCTCCATCTCCGCCTCCTCCCACGCTTTGATCTGCAAGCGGCCAATGAGAATCGAGGTAAGGTATCCATCTCTAAAACTATGTTGTTTTGTTCTTCTGTGTGCGTGTGTGTGTGTGTGTGTGCGTGTGTGCGTGTGTGTGTGTGTGTGTGTGTGTGTGTGTGTGTGTGTGTGTGTGTGTTTGTGTGTGTGTTTGTGTGGTGAGAGAAGTTGGGCATTAACATGCAAGTAATCACAAATGATGTCAGAACCAGCACCCGTATTTCCAGAGTTATAAGGATTTGAAAATCCTACATTCCTTTGAACGGAGGACTATGGAGCTGTGCACACAGATCCTGGTGCTGAGGCGACTATGGAGCTGTGCGCATTGATTCTGGGGTGACAGAAGCATTGCCTAACAACTGCACCATTGTTAAAAGCTGATTTTGGGGGTCTATCATTTCATATATGGTTTAAAGGCGGGTGAGGTATCACACTGTACCTCCTCTGGAGTCATTGTATCTGAGAGAGGTGGAGGCGACGGTTCCTGAATACAGACAGACATACAAGCAGACACACACAGACAGACAGAGAGAGAGAAAGGGAGAAAGTGAGATATTGTGGACTAATTTCAGGGGGAATGCATGTCATGCAAAGTAGCTTCAAGCTCTCTGAAACTGGATGGTAACCGCAAAGGTTACCGGTTCAAATCCGGACTTTCCCCGAGCCAGTGTTGCTGTGCTATAAGTACCATACATGGTTTCTGCTACCACTGGTGGGTGAATAGGATCTAAAATCCATGTAAAGCTTGGATAAAGGCGCTATATAAATGCTCCATTTACCATAAGTAGTGCATCCATCTACAAAAAGAACACAAAAGGTTTCTGCCTGTTGTGTGTAAACTGGAGGTCGATAACACATTAATCTTCATTACAATCAGAGTTATGAGGAACAAATGCATAATGGATGTTTCATTTGAACATTTCTGCTGCCGTCCTTGAATTAAGCGGCACTTTAAAAAAGTGCCGCTTAATTCATTAAGAAAGGGCATAGAAAATGAAATAAACAAAGCAGAGTGAGGACGACGAATTGGAAAAGCACAGGTGGTGGGACAGTTAAAGCATTAAGCCAAATATCAAAAGGATAAATATTATTTGTGCAGCATAAACACTGAGCGATTCACCACAATGAAGCCTGCACAATGAAAAGCCTGCAATGACCTTTGGGTATATTTTGTGCAAATGGCAAATGGTGCATTTGTATATTGCTTTTATGCAAGGCGTTTAACATAGATTACATGCATTACATTCACCCATTTGCACAGCCATTCATACACTGATACCAGATACCAGACCATGCAAGACAAGGTTCAAGGTTCAAGGTTCAAGGTTACTTTATTTCGTCTCGTGAGAGAAATTTGTCTTGGACAATCAGGCTTGCAGCAACATTTAAGACAATACAGGACAGTACAGTTACAGTACAATACAGTGGTCGTGACTCGTACACCACACCAAGCTTACACACCACCTCCCATATGTAGAACTAGTAGTAAAGAAAATAAATATAAATACAAAAATAAACAGTCCAAGAACTAGTGCAATTCTAGCAGCATCGTAACGACATTCACAGTCTCTTTCCTCCTCCCTCCTCCTTGCCCTCCCTCAGCAAGAGAGTTGTTGAGGAGTGAGATGGACATTGGTACAAAGGAGTATTTAAATCTATTATACCTCCATTTTGGAGCTTCGTACCTCCTTCCTACCTGACGGCAGTAACTAAACCTAAACTCGGGGTACAAAATATGAGAGGGGTCAGACACAGTTTTTTTTCCCTTTGCCTGCCCTAGGGTGGGCTTGCTCAAATAAGGTCTGCGGGGTGTTGGGAGGTGTTGACATCCCCCGACTTGCACCGACTTGCGCCAACGGGAGCGATTAGTGTGTGTGTGTGTGTGTGTGTGTGTGTGTGTGTGTGTGTGTGTGTGTGTGTGTGGTGTGTGTGTTGTGTGTGTGTGTGTGCTTGTGTGCGTGTGTGCGTGGTGTGCGTGTGTGTGCGCGCGCACACGCGTGTTGTGTTTTGGGGGGATAGCAAACTACAAGATCACATTGCAATGTATTGTGACTGGTGAGCTTGTAGCTTGTACTATATTGGCCAATTTCACAACTCACTGCACAAGTAGGCCTATATAGGCTTAAGGGCTTAAGATGTTTGTGCCTCAACTTTTACAAGATAATAATATCACATTTGCATAGCGCCTTTCCGATAATAAAGTACCCAAAGACGCTTAAGGTCACAGATGTAAGGAGGACTGGTGCAGCTTGAGCTGAGATGCGCTGTAAGTGTCGCCGGCCTCGGCTAGAATGAAGACTTGAATGTAAATACTAGTATTGAAGTGTCTTGAATGTAAAAAAAACTGTGGCTGTGGCCCATCCTTATAAACCGACGTGTATTAAGGATAGGCATTAATAAGCTTTGAGCTTTCAGCCTATGACTTTTCGATCTACCAAAAATAGTAACGTTATAATGTAATGACCTGTCATATGTCTGTTGACGATCGAAATAAACTAAACCAGTGGTTTTCCACCCGTGGTCCTTGCGAGAAGTTGCTTAACCAGATGAAATGTTGGTTAACCAGATGTAACTCTTGAGAGAAACCAGATGGACCCTTGCGGGTCCATTTGGTTTCATGTTTATACTTTCAAGAGTTAAAATATTCATCATGTGAATTAGCCCAAGTCTACACAACTAGAGAATGTTGAAGATTAATGGACATTTTGATCTGTATGTTTGACTGTTTTGTTTCCCAAATCCAGCCTGGAATTGTGGAAAAAAGCAAAACAAATCTTTAGTTTTGGCATCTGTGGGGCTAGAATGTCATCAAATAGTGGTCCATGGCTCAAGTCCTGCAAGAATATGGGCCCTGGTATGAAAAGGGTTGAAAACCACTGCTATAAACGACATGTATTAAGGATAAGCATTAATTTGATTAATTAAAGGTAGGGGAAGTGATTTCACTTTTGTCAGATATCACCCACAATTTTTTTTTCTGTTAAAATGCTCTATTATAAGGTGTGGAAACCATATATGGAGTTTCCCCCTCCCCCACGTTAGCAGAGGAGCTAATAAAAGTTCCCCAGGTGGTGGCGAATTCTCCTCCAATCAGGATCGAGCAGCAGGTTCACATAGTGTAGCTACTCTTGGGGGCCCCTAGTGCAATAGGCTGGTACTACACCATGAATTTCAAATCACTTACCCTACCTTTAAGCATTAATACGCTTTTAGCTTTCAGCCTATGACTTTTCGATCTACCAAAAATAGAAATGTTGAAAGTAACGTTAAATGCAATGACCTGTCATATGGTTGATGATGTAAATAAACTAAACTACAAACCAACCTTGCCGGTTGCGCTCCAAGGAAGCAGGCTTATATCTATGACACATCTCTGAAGTATGACTCCAAGGTTGGCTAAAGGTTTGTGTTTACAGGTTTGTGTAAACACAAACACTGGAGACAAAAGCAAGGGCAGAAAAGTGAAGTTTTAGAAGTTTATATATGGTATAGTCTTGAAGATGATAACTGTCGTTTTTGTCACTGTCTATTTGCCTTGGCAAAAAATATATGAGACGTGAAGAAAACAAACTTGAAAGAAACCAAAGTGCCTGGAGGTTCGTCCTTGGCTATGTACACCAAGCACAAAGAGACAAGACTCGTCTGTTAGATGGCTGGCATTCTCCCACATACATTTTTTTTAAATGTACTGATATTTCAGACACACCCAAGAGAGTTGGAGGAAAAAAGATGTCGGGGAAAAAGAAGAACAAGTATTATAAGTGAAGTATATCTAAGAGTGAAGAATGCGTATACTAAATTATTTGACAAAAAACGTCTAAAAAGAAAACCATGATGTGAAGACTGGGGTCAAGGCTAGGGTGACCTCATGTGGGTCCCATTGTCGGGAAGGCCTGTAAGGAACACCATTGCATCCGTAACAACACCGGATTCTGCCGTTATCAGTAGATAAGATCGCAGTTATCACTGTCATCAGCAGGACTTTTTCGTCTCAGAATGGCCATGCTCTGCAGACTCCCACTGTTCCGAGACGCAAAACCCTAGCCCCCTCCAACCGTAACCCTAATCCTAAATGCCCGGCCCTCAACCTAACCTGGTGGTTGACCGATCACAATTTGGTCCCAAAAAGGTGAAGGTGAAGTTTGTTTGTGGCCACAATGTCAACCCCCCTGCTAAAGTGGGCCGTGTTCCAGACTTCTGACCGGCAAGCTGCTGTATTGTCCCCACAAAATGTCACAAAACATTAAAGATGGAGTGCCGTGATTTTTTTCTACCCTAAAACATGATCATCAGGTATTAATGTTATATGAAAAGTAAGATTTTTTCCCCAAAAGTGTACAGTGTTTGTTAAACTGTCATTTTTATGATTCCACCCTACCAGTTCATTAAGTATGCCTGGTCTGCCTGGTGGGTGGTGATGGGTGGAGATCCACCTGAACTGAAGCCACACCCACAGCTTTAGTTGCATGATAAAGGGGGAGGAGTTAGGGGAGGGGCTGAACACGTGATGTCACTATATTGAAGTTTTTTTCATTGGCATGTTTGACTGGGAACGTTCAGCCCCCAGGAAGAAACCCTAAATACAAAGGGAAGACATCATTGCACATAAAAAACACACCAAGGGGTCTATTTACATACTGCCACCTCTTAAACATGTACAAAATTGGAAAAAATACAAAAATCACGGCACCCCCACTTTAAATGTCGTTCACAATGAAGGGAAGATGAACATTATCTTCAGAAATTACGTTAAAGGTCCACCATGTAAATTCGTGGCGACGGGCAACAGGCATTCTGATAGGCCAGCATGAGATGACGCCCCTCACTTCACAGGGGTGTAATTTCAGCTAAGATGGTTAACCAGATGTAACTCTTGAGAACGTAAAAATGAAACCAAATGGACCCTGGCGGGTCCATTTGGTTTCATTTTTACACTCTCAAGAGTTAAAATATTCATCATGTGAATTAGTCCTAATCTACACAAGTAGAAGATTAATGGTCATGGACAGAAGCAAAGGAAATCTTTAGTTTGGGGGGGAAAACACTGAACTAGAGGCTCGAAACACACCACAACGTCCTCCCTCAGAACAGGGACACAGGGCTCATGGTTGATCTTGAATTTCACCACAACAAAGGTGCGATCAGCACAGTGTAGAACTCCACCAGAAAGCACGTCCCGACTGCGATATATATTATGTAATATACTACAGAATCTTCCTCTAGAGAATCCTCTTCCTCTTCATCGTCGTCCTCCTCCTCCTCCTCTTCTGCCAGAGCGTTCTTCTCTTGAGCATCCTTCATCTCTCGTTGGCGCATTTTAAGATTGTTCTCCTGAAACCACTCCATGTCGTCGTCCTGAAGAAATTCAATCTCTTCCATTCCGGGGACTTCGTCCACGTCCACAAGGTCCTCCACGATGTCGTACTGCGTCCTCGTCGGGACACCTCCGCTCTCCATCGTCCCCATCGCCATCGACGTCCTCGTCTTCCCTGCCGCGTCTTCGTTCTTCAGCTCTTTGAGGAGAAGCTCTCGTATCAGAGCCTCTTTTTCTCGGATCAGTCCGAGCCTCTCCTCCTGCCACCTCTTCCTCTCCTCCTCCATGTCTCGGATCTTCTCCTCTTGGAGGAGCAGTCTTTCCATGAGTTTTCCCTTTGTCTCCTCGCGTCCGTTCTCCTTGACGGCGCTCCGGTTTATTCCCTCCATCTCCAGGAGGGCAAGGCTCTCCAAGAGACAGGAGTTGTCTCGGCTTCTTCCTCGCGTCTGCATTTTCGTTTCTCACGTCTAACCGGTGGATGCTCCCAAATACAATGGGTTGTCTTTTTTTTTCCAGAAACAAGTGTACTTTAGGATGTAATAAACTCCCCCTTCAGGTGCGTTGGATAAGGGTGGAGATGGGCCAATAGGTTCGGTGAGGCGCACACGCATGTATTTATATTCTCTGGACTCTCCTGCGTTGGTGCGCCGTGGCTGTGCACACGCAGGGCTGTCCATTAACCGTTTGCCTACTAATTGATTTATTGCCAATGACGTGGCCATTGATACATTTGACGTGTAAATTGATTTGTCTACAATAAAACATTTTTAGCCGAACACCATTTTTTTGCACGATCGCCTAACGGCAGCCTCTACTCACTCAGAAATGATCAAAATCACCTGGCGCACACTCCCACGTGCATGCACGCGGTCCGTATGTCCATCGTTGATCATAATCCAGAAATCGCCGCGACATTACGGCCTGATTTGAGTTATTTATGACAATGATTGTCATCCTAGCGATCAACCTAGGATTTTGGTCCAGCCAAAATCTGCTGGAAAAAATATGACCCAGGAACTACTAGGAGTACCGTAATTTCCAGACTATAAGCCGCTACTTTTTTCACATGCTTTTGACCCTGCGGCTTATACAATGGTGCGGCCAATCTATGGATTTTTACAGGTTTCAGGTGGGCTCCGCAGACTAAATGATATAATGTTGGTTAACCAGATGTAACTCTTTGAGAGCGTAGACATGAAACCAAATGGACCCTAGCGGGTCCATTTGGTTTCATGTTTACACTCTTAAGAGTTATGATATTCACCATCTAAATTGGCACCACTTAATTACCGTAATAAGTCATTAGTCATGTTCATTTTTGGTCTAATTTTGATGTTTTCCTCTTTTGTTTGCGAAAAATCCATCCTGGAATTGTGAACAAAACCAAAAGAAATCTTTAGTTTTGGGGTCTGTGGGTTGAAGATGTTGTTAAACTGTGAAAAAGCTGAAAACCACTGCTCCAACATGAAGCACCTGACTATAAGCCTGGTGCGGCTTATAGTCAGGTGCGGCTTATACAAGGAAAAATCAGTATTTCGCCCCAAATTTAGCTGGTGCGGCTTATATTCAGGTGCGGCTTATAATCCGGAAATTACGGTATATCCTGTTTGAGTGAAATAGTCCAAGAGATCCATTGAATGGCACTCTACTGACACCTGGTAGTGATAGTGATACTGCATTATCTAGAGTATAATTGAGTATATTGAGTATAATTCAAACGCTATTGGGTAGAAGCATAGTGGCACAGCGAGAAGGGGCTACGTGCTACGTCCAAACAGGGATGAGGGAAACTCATCTGTCAGGTGAAAAAAAGGCAGCTTGGTCTCTTGTACAGTTTCCCAGGTTGGCAGAGGGACTGTAGAGCCCAGGAATACATTAGACCAGTGGTTTTCAACCGTTTTGATGCCAGGGCCCACTATTTATTCAGTATTTGAGCCACGGACCAGCATTTGATGACCATCAGACACAGACCCCAAAACTAAAGATTTCTTTTTTTATCTGTCTACAATTCCAGGCTGGATTTGGGAAACAAAACAGACAAACAATACAGCCAATCAGAAAAAATAAAAATAAAAATCTCGCCACTGGACCACATGACTAGAATGGAAAGTCTGATTATTGGTCAGCTCGACAAGCGGATAAAAAAAATCACATAGCATTACACCTGGACTGGCACTCAATGGCTCATTAGATGCTTTTCCTAGTGTGAGTCAGTGCATGCATGGGTGACGTGCATGTGCACACGCACGCACGCACACGCACACGCACACGCACACACACACACACACACACACACACACACACACACACACACACACACACACACACACATACACACACACACACACACATACACACCTGTGTCTGCCCTTCTGTCTGTCTGCTCTTAGATGTGAAGAGCCTCTGCAATGTTCTTCTCACTGACTGGAGAGGGCCTTTGTCTGATAGAAAGAGAGAGAGAGACAGAGAGAGAGAGAGAGAGAGAGAGAGAGAGAGAGAGAGAGAGAGAGAGAGAAGAGAGAGAGAGAGAGAGAGAGAGAGAGAGAGAGAGAGAGAGAGAGAGAGAGAGCACGTTAAGGACAGTCCATTATACAGAGAAGCCATTTTCTAAATCACTGGTTGTTGAAACATTCTCATCTCAATGACCCCCAAATTGATTGACATGTATTTGACCGTAGATCCCCCTGTCTCCCCCACCTGAACATACTGTATGCTGTGCCATGCAGATTCATTTTCAGATTCCGTCTGATGCAGGGGTGCCCACACGTTTTTGACTTCAAAATGAGCGTCTCAAGAAGATCTACACATCAAAAATGTGATTGTTTCACTACTGAAAATCCATTTCAAGGCCCCTAGAAAGTGGGAGCCGTCAAATAGTGGTGATGGTGTTACTTGCTGTTATAGTGTTTAATGCACTTATAATGAAAAATAGAGGGAGAGAATTGGAAGGTTTTCCTGTATATGCTACAACTGACGTTTGAAAACAGTATTTGAGGTTTGAGTTGACAGTTTGTGATGCTGAGTTTAGTCTCTTGCACCCAAAACTAAGAACTTTGACGTTTTGGTCCACGATTGGGGAAAGAGAACTGCCAAAACGTTGGTCAAAATAACTCCAATTTCTAATGTAATTGTGTGGACTCTTGAAAATTACATAATTCAGATGTTTAAATATAACTTAACTCTTGAGAGCTGTAAAATGAAACCAAATGGACCCGTAAGGGTCCATTTGGTTTCATTTTACAGGGGTGCTGAGGGGTGCTGAGGGGTGCTTTCATTTTACAGGGGTGCTGAGGGGTGCTTTTTCCAGGCACAGCAACCCCCTTTGACAAGAAGGGGGAAAATAACAATAATTTGAATCAAAACAGTTTGCTGTTCTGTACTGTGCGCGTTTTGGTGTTCTAAGCATTACGTTATATTTTGAAAATTGAAAAATATCAGATCTACAAGCTTGCATATCTGGGGCCCGATTTTCGTCTCATCTCCCTCTACTGTATACGCTATTAGAGCATCTAGCATTTGGGAAGAGTCATTCCCACGCTAAAGTTGCTATTTTCATTACATTTCTATTTCCCTTAAACACCTCCTAGACCCGTTACATTATGCATAGGTTTGGTTTGGGAGGGGTTTTTGGGTTTTGTTTTTTTTTTAGTTCCCCCTATTCCCCTTATCCCTACTGCTATGCCTACTCCTAAGCCTATTCCTGAGCTTGGAGGTCAGTTATTTTGTTATATTTTAATTTAAATCCTGATTTTCTTTTTAATATGACCTTAATGATCTTAATAATTTGCTAACCGTGTTGGCAACACAATTTTCCCACACACAAACACCAGTTTGGATCTGGTCATCGTAACTATGTCTGTCAGAGGACGTTGAGGGCTGATGCAGGGGTTGACACTAAGGTCTCCGAGGTACTTGCCCATCGGGCAAGTGCAAGTCAGGTTCTACTTGCCCTCAGGTCATGGTCACTTGCCCCCCAAAAATATATTGTACATTTTACAGATGTAACTCTTGAGAACGTAAGGTTCCAGGTGGTCCCCAGTTAAGTTAGTTAACCAGATGTAACTCTTGAGAACGTAAAAATGAAACCAAATGGACCCTTGCGGGTCCATTTGGTTTCATTTTTACACTCTCAAGAGTTAAAAATTCATCATCTTAATTAGCCCAGGTCTACAGTGTAGAAGAGTAATGGTCATTTTGATGTGTTAATTTGCCTGTTTTGTTTCCCAAATCCAGCCTGGAATTGTGGACAGCTAGAAAGCAGAGAAAGACACAGAGGCAGAGTGCAATGACTGCTTTCAAGACAAATTTATCTTGTGTTGTGTTATTGTGCACTAAGTTGCAAACTTGCCCGATTGGGCAACCAGGTAGCAGTCTTCACTTGCCCCACCATTTTTTTTTTACTTGCCCCGGGCAGTGTCAACCCCTGTGATGTGGACGTTTGGTTTGGGAGGGCAGAATGTACTGACCTGCTGGTGTGGTGGTGTGGTTGGAGGATGGGTCTGGGGGTTTGGGTGAGGGCAGTGGGCCGTTCCTCTCCTCCTGTACTGGACTGGTCTGCAGAGCACAATGCAAAGTAAAATCAATAATAATATTGTCTTGTAAACACAAAATTGTATGTGTAAAAATAGTATTTACTTTGTATCGTATTGTTTTGCAATGGAAAGAACTGGTATCAAATCGGGATTGTTACATTTGCGCAGTGTATGTAGCGATTTTAAGATGAAACACATCATGTGCTCAAATATAATGTGCATACTGCATACTGCATCTACAGTATATCCCATCAGTGGTGTCAAAGTCATTTGGGGTGGGGGCCGCATTGGACTTCATGTGACTTCATGGGGGCCGGAGCGCCGCGGTGCAACCAGTCGCAGACTGCAAGCATGCACGGCACACGCATGTTTACGTACACAGCCGTTACTTCTACACTACAGTATATCACACAAGTCATATTTATTATTAAGAATAGATATTAATATATATTATTGGTTTCATACTTGTAGCCTAGATTAAGACATTTGCTATGAAAGATGCTATTTTTATTTACAGAGCGTCAATAAACCATACGAAAATAGCATTTAAATTTCAAAAACTAAATTTAAGAAAGTATGTATAGTTAACTAAGTATAGTTCTCGGTTACACACCCTTGTACTGCTGAAGTATAGTTCTCGGTTACACACCCTTGTACTGCTGAAGTATAGTTCTCGGTTACACACCCTTGTACTGCTGAAGTATAGTTCTCGGTTACACACCCTTGTACTGCTGAAGTATAGTTCTCACTTTGCAGCGCCAGCAGCCTAGCCTGGGTAAACGACTCCCCCTGCTGGACAACATGCATTCCATGCCGTTCAGAAGAGAGCTCAAAAGCATTTCTTTAAACGACCATAACTTTTGATAGGAACGTGCTAGAGACTTACTTTTTTTTTGTTAGACTCAGACATTTTTGCTCTACAAGCCTGGGGCCGGATTAAATCATCTCGCGGGCCGGATCCGGCCCGCGGGCCTTGACTTTGACACATGTGATCTACAGTATATCCCATCACTTTTTTTATATCCATTATAATACATTCTTCCAATAAAAACTGCACTATCCACACATATTTAATAGATTTACTAGTAGTAGTAGTTACTGTATCAATCTCAAAGCATTGCCATTCTGTGCCTCAAGAATCAAGTGGAGAATGATGGTGTGTGGTGTGGTGAGGCGTTTATATGCCATGATGTGAAAACCCGGTTCTGAGGACGATGCAGCCATACAGGCATCTAGCAGACACGTGTCACACTGCTACAGGGGCGGATCTAGGCATGGGGGGGGGCACTGCCCTCCTAAAAGCCTAGTCTGCCCCACCAAATATCAATGCATGCAAAACAAGCCAAGATATTTCAAATTAAAGTGCTTATGTTTGAAATGATTTGAAACACTACTGCTGCTACTAACTAGCTTACTAACCATCTGTGGCACCGCTAAACCAACAGCATTTCATCATTGAAAACAGAAATCTCTCTGAGTCAGACCTTTAGCTTTATGCATGCTGCGTGTCTGTTGTAACTTCAACAACAACTAATGTTATTATTGACGCTTATACTTGCCTAATAAAAGTCCTGTAACTGAAAAAGGTAAGGGTGCAGCTTCATCGCAGCTTCGAAGCTGCCCCCATTCCATTTTCTCCTGCCCCCCCCCCCCCCCCCCCCCCCCCCCCCCCCCCCCCCCCCCAATTGGAAAATGTTACATCCACCCCTGCACTGCTATGAAAAGACCCGACACTTTCAGACAGGCGAAGGACACAGTCAGACTGTCAGAGAGGACAGATGCACGTGTATTCTGTATTCTGTATTCTGATAAACTACCGCTGCACTGTCTGCCTTGAATAGGGCAAAATACAGAGCAGAGGCAATGAAAGAAAAAACATAACGGTATAAAAGTAAGGCAAATGCCTTACCTTTCCTACAGTATATCCAGGCCTGCCCCCCCAGGAAAAGAAGATGGACACACAGCTTTCCTGGACTAATATACCACCACAGTGTGATATTAGTCTGGATAATTACAAGCCAGGCTAATTAGATATGTCCATGTTGGATCCACTGAACAGACAGGCAAATGTTAATCAAAATTAAAATTATTATGCACTATATTCTCTTTAATGTGTATGTAGGCTTATTGTAAGTTTACCCATTCGACACACTAGACCAGACCATTCTGTAGTCCGGGGGCCAGATGCAACCCTTTGGCTGACTCTAACCGGCCCGGAAATTAGGAAATACAACTTCAATTTTCCATTGCATAATAATAACATACAATCTTACGAGAGTGTCAAATCAATGCCATGTACTACTTTTATATAGAAATTTAATCATTATTAAAATGAATTTAGTTCAGCCTTTTGGCCTGACCCTCCACAATATACTGCGTAATCTTATTTGGCCACTTGGGAAAAATAATTGCATTCCCATCACTAGATTATGAGTTTTCAGTAAGGATGCACAATTATTCGGTACGCAGTGCATGCAGCACTACGAGCTTGTAGATCTGTAAAGTATAAAATAATGAAACACTAATATTCGTTCTCTTCCGAAATGGGTTAATACAGATTATGAACAAAATGTTTACTTGAGAGAGCTTAAAATGAAGGGTCCATTTGGTTACCGACTCTCCATCATTTTAAGCCAGGGACCACCACCTGTGGAAACCCCCTTCAAGGCCCACTGGTGGTCCCCGGGCCACTGGTTGACAAACAACCTGTTCTGGCTGGTGTTCCAGCACATATCGTTGAGTTTTAGATTTAACAGCGTGTTCTGGCTGGTGTTCCAGCACATATCGTTGAGTTTTAGATTTAACAGCGTGTTCTGGCTGGTGTTCCAGCACATATCGTTGAGTTTTAGATTTAACAGCGTGTTCTGGCTGGTGTTCCAGCACATATCGTTGAGTTTTAGATTTAACAGCGTGTTCTGGCTGGTGTTCCAGCACATATCGTTGAGTTTTAGATTTCCCCAGAGAGCAGAGATGATGCATAGACTCCTCCTCACCTTTTCCTCCTCCTCTCCCTCCTCCTCCTCCTCTCCCTCCTCTCCCTCCTCGTCTACAAAGGCCAACGACTCCCAGCTGTTTTTGACACACTGGTTGTTTGATTCCTGTTGACTCATACCCTGCACACACATACGCACGCACGCGCACACACACGGACACACACACGGACACACACACACACACACACACACACACACACACACACACACACACACACACACACACACACACACACACACACACACACACACACACACACACACACACACACACACACACACACACACACACACACACACTGTGTATTACTGCAGTCATGGTAAAATCAATATTTTCAGCCAGTAATTACAACCGTAAAGACGGGAATAATTAATAAAGACAATTAATACACTAACCGCCCCTATATCAGCTATTCCCCACGTCGGAACACAAAGATTACGGTAATTGATTCCATTCTTTAATCCATGTCTTGATCTTTTAATCGGACCGATCATCGTTTTGCTGCATTTCATTTGAGATAGGGTGTGGCCATTTTGGGGAAAAAAATGACCCCGCACCCATTCTATCCCGTGCATTCGAATGGCATTATCTCAGATTGTACCCCTCAATGTCCGTATTTTCGGAAAACCAGCCATTTCAAACGAGAGACAGCGGTACATTCGCGACTCGGGACCCGGATGTTTTTACAGAGAGGATTAGGACAGAATGGTCAGGACACCAGAAACACCATGATGTCATCATACATCCGGTTTCGGAGATCTGGCGCTTTGAAATAAGGGTTTCAAGCCGTGGCATAGACACATATACGTGTCACAAGATGGTAGATAAGGTATTTTTAATGAGCAACGTCATTCACACACCCATTATTGTAGAGGCATTTAACCTCCAAATGACACTAAATCATTTACCGTATTTTCTGCGCTATAAGGCGCACCGGATTATAAAGCACACCGGATTATAAGGCGCACCTTTTAGAACTGTTTTCATATATAAGGCGCACCGGATTATAAGGCGCAGAGAATAGAAGCTACTACAGTTAACATAGAATAGAAGCTACTGCAGTCGAACGATCCATATATAAGGCGCACTGGATTATAAGGCGCAGTGTGGATTTTTGAGAAAATTAAAGGCTTTTAGGTGCGCCTTATAGTCCGGAAAATACGGTACATGATACATTTCATAAACAACATTTGATTTGCAGTTTTCAAATATTGTTCTTCACAGAATGGTGATATTTTATGGCAATCAATCACCAGGGCATTGAATTTATGGCAGGGGGCCGGGCGGGCATGCAAGATTTGTGTTCATAAAATGCCAAAACAAAAAGGACTACAAGCAGATCTACAAGCTCTCAACACAGTGCTTTGTGAAGGATTGTGAGGTTGTAGATGGGAGATGTTTACCTGCATCAGGAGACGCCTCTCCGCTGATAGCCACCAATCACAGAGGGCCAGCAGCTCCACCCTGTCGATGCTGCCCAATAGGATCATAGAATCTGGGAACATGCAGGAAGTAAAAATCACACAGTTTAAAAGGGAAGTCCACGCATTTTCAACATTCGAATATGTCATTAGTATACCCTAGAGGTGTTGGGTGGACATGATAATAAAGTTCCCAGATAGCAAAATCCATTGATTCAACGTTGAATTCTGGTTATCTAACCAAAATTCAACGTTGAATCAATGCATTTTGCTATCTGGGTTCCCACATTCTGTGTTCCCAAGAAATGGAGGTCTGAAGAAAACCACTAACATGACATCATCAAGATGTATTTTTTTCTGGATTTCTTTAGACGCTTCTTTTTTCTGAGAGCGTACAAATGGAACCAAATGAACCCGTTCATTTGGTTGCATTTGTACACTCTGAAAATGGCTGAAAATGGGTGGAATGCCCCTTTAATGGCAGCCAGACCTTCAGAATAGATCTCAGTGTTTTCATTCTTTCATCCATGCAATGCATAGTTTCAGTTCTCGGCGTCAGTCTACAGGAGTGGTTTACAACCTTTTTGATCCCAGGGCCCACTATTTGTTCATCATTTGAGGACATGTTAGGACCAGATACCCCAAAACTAAAGATTTCTTTTGCTTTTGTCCACATTTCTAGGCTGGATTTGGGAAACAAATCAGTCAAACATACAGCTCAAAATGACCAAATCTTCGACATTCTCTACTTGTGTAGACTTGGGCTAATTCATTCACATGATGGATATTTTAACTCTTGAGAGTGTAAACATGAAACCAAATGGACCCGCAAGGGTCCATTTGGTTTCATGGTTACGCTTTCAAAGAGTTACATCTGGAACCAACTTTCCATTTACTGTAGCTGGGGACCATCTGGAATCCTCTCAGGGACCACTGGTGGTCCCCAGACCACCTGTTAGTCTGCCCTCCCTAGTTGATTAGCAAGGCTAGTTTGGCACATAGCGAACAGTCTTTCCAATGTGCACAAACAGTTTGCAGTAGTCTTGTTTATTGCCATTGCAGAAGTTGTAAAACTGGAATTCAAATCAAATCACAAATAATATGCATTCTATTATTATGATGCAATTTACTAATATTACTTAGTTAATTTTGTCATGCTGCTGCGTTCAACAGTATTGCGTTGGGGAAGGGAGATGAGCTAAAGCCACTTTAGTTTGATCGGAAAAAAAGAGCAGCGGTATTATTATTAGGCAGACGTACAAAGACATCTAGTCATTTCAATAGTACTGTGTTTACATAAACATCACACAATATACTGACAGAAGGCTATAAGAAAACAAACTTGAAAAAAAAAAATCAAGAAAATTGTTCTTACAGTCATATTTTCCAAGGCTTGTCAAAAGAAAGGGCCATATAAACACTAAACACATACTGAAAACTACGGCAAGCTCAAAGGATCAAAAAACACCACATAGATCTATTCTAAAGTAAGCCTAAACACAAAACCACCACTAGGTGGCAATAAGGCACACCGACTGTGGCAGTACAATGGTTTCTACTCTTTCTACAAAGTCATGATTTTCATTTATCTGTCCTAAGAGGTTCCACAGGTAAATGATCAGGGCCGTCGCTGCAAATTTTGGGCCCCCTACAAAATTTTCATCACTGGGCCCCCACTATGCAGCTTTGCAGTATAAATACACATAAAAAACGATTAATCTGAGGTTTTTGGGTCCCACCTGGCGTAGTGTAGTGTGGTGTAGTGTAGTGTGGTGTAGTGTTGTGTAGTGTGAGAGGTGTAGTACCTTTAGAGTCCACCAGAGGGATAGTCTTCAGGGACGTAGAGTCCAGTAGGTGGATCAGTTCGCTGTATGGGGTGTGAGAGCACATGAACTTCACCTTCCTGACCATGATGTCCTCCACGAAGATGTTGTACTGGCTGCAAGAACACACCAGTCAATCACAGGGATCTATCCATCAATGAGTCAATCATTCATTCATACGATTCACCTTTATATTAGCTAATCCCCACCCTCTCCCAAACCAGGCTCAAAATGTAAATATGGGTTTTACACAATAAATACAAATTCATTTTTGTAACCAGATCTATAAAGTCTTCACAAAAATGTGCATGAAATGTATTTTTTCAAAAGACCAGTGTTTTGCAATCGATCAGATTTCTCCAGTTGATTGCGGCTTTTTAAATCATTATTTAAAACCCATCTGTTCTCTCTGGCTTTTAATGAGCATTTAGCTATGCCCGCCCTCTTGTCCACCTTCGGGACACTTTCCAGCCAGGCTCATTCATTCCAATGTAAATATCATGGACTTTACACAATAAAAACTGGTTCATTTTTGGAACTTCAAAATCCTTCAAAATCTCTTCCGAATCCATCAACAAGGCCTGCCCTATGCAGTGGAAAAATGTGTGTGTGGCATTTTTTTTTTTTAAACAATGTTATCATAAATGAAATCTATTGGTGGAGAGGTTTGTCTATCACATATTATGCTTAGCAGTGATTGGACCATAGTAGTTTGAGGAAGAGGAAGGGGTTATCTAAAGATTTATTGGACAATAGCAGTTTGGGAGGGGCTTGGCAAAATGTAGATTGGGACTTGTATTCTTGTTCTAATGTTCTTATATTTTGTTTAGCATGTTCTTTGTTGTATATGTTTTCTTGTTCATGCTGCTTAATTACCGGTACCAACCTGATGTGTCCGAAGCCAAGCTCAGGAAGGTAGGGCAACTTCTTCACCTGTGAGGGCGAGTCATATAGTACAGAATATGAAACCACAGTGCAGTACAGTACGAGCAAAAGCAGCATCACAGTGTACAGTAGAGTAACAGTAACAGTAACAGTAAAGGCTCATTCAGAGTTCAGAATTCTGGTGGCCACCGCGAGCACCGCGGCCACCGCTATCATAGTGCACTACCAGCACTTCGCACTACCCTCTCCCCCCTCTCCCGTTCGCCTCGCGTCCATTGTTGTTTATTTTCCCCTCTATTTTTCTCTCTGCTGCTTCTATTATGTCATTGTGTCTATCATTGAATTCCTTCGTTCTCCTCCAGCCTCCAACCTGTGTTGTGTGTTTTCTTTTTTTCTTTTTCTTTTTTTTTACCAGCCGTTAAAAACAAGCAGCCGGTGCTCCAAACTTCTGGACCAAACAACAATGCCCGGCGGCTCCCGGCCAATGGGCTTGGTTTAGCTGTGTTTGGTGGGCGTTCCTAGTGAGCACCGCTGTGGTGCGGTGGTTAGTAAAATCCGAGAGGAGGGCTGGAAAGAGCGTTGGTTGCAGTGGTATGACGTCATATTGTAGGCAACGGTGGTCACGGTGGGCACCGAAGATCAAACTCTGAATAGGCCTTAATAACAGTAACAGTACTGCTACAGTGCAGCTTCCAGACCTGTATGATGGAGTCGTAGAGTGACGGCTGCAGGCCCTGAGCCACCATGTTGGCCAGGATCACAGCCACCATCATGGGCAGGATGTGAGAGATCTGACCCGTCAGCTCGAAGCAGATCACTGCGGTGGACACGGTGTGGGTCACTGCCCCGGTCAGAGCCGCTGCACCTGGGGGGGAAATGACAGAAAGATGAGCAACGTTAGCCCAATATGAGCCAGCTTTACGGGTTCCCATACATGATTGTACCTCTCTCCAGCCAGGCCAAAATGTGAGGTGACGTATTTCTTTAATCGGATGTTAATTCAATTTAATTTCTTTTTTTTTACTGTATATATATACTGTATATATATATATACATTATTATTTGTCTACTTCGCGTCTATCCAATGTGCAGGCGTCAAGCAGTCTTTATAGTCTGATCATAATACGATATTCAGAGTTTGATTCCATCTTGATTTGACTTAAGTCTGCCGATCACTTAATTTTCAAGAATTTACACAATTAGAAAATGTTGAATAATTGTTATTTTGACCAACGTTTTGCCAGTTTATCTCTCCTAGATTTGTAGAGAGACTAAACTCAACATCAAAACGTGGTCCATGGCTAAAATGCTGAATAAATAGTGGGTCCTGCGTATGAAAATGGCTGAAAACCACTGTTTTTTTTAGAGGAAGAGGGTGAAAGGGAGGGAGAGAGAAAGAGCTAGGGGGAGTGGAGGTCATTGGCAAATAAAGGGAGAAAGACGGAGCGAGGGATGGAGACTTTCAGATGAAAGGAGGAGAAGCACTTTGAACGAACCGCCTGGACACAGGGGGAGCCGCAAGGTCAAAAGGTCAAATATGAAACGCAGATCAAAGGGTGTGTGTTGTGTGCTGGTGGGTCTACAGCGGTGGCTTTAAACCAGAGTTCCTGGGGAGTGTTCCAGGTGGCGAGATTTTTATCTCTAGGACAGGGGCGGATTGGCACATATTTTCCCACCGGGACAATTTTGCCTTTGCCAGGCCACCCTGGGGGGGGGCAGCTGGTAAACCAGATGTAACTCTTTGAGAGCGTAAAAATGAAACCAAATGGAACCTTGCGGGTCCATTTGGTTTCATTTTTACACCCTCAAGAGTTAAAATATTCATCATGTGAATTAGCCCAACTTAGTCTACACAACTAGAGAATGTAGAAGATTAATGGTCATTTTGATCTGTATGTTCCAGGTGAGCATCTAGCACGTTCTACAGTAGTGCATTTTGGAAGTGCCACTAGTGCATTTTGGATCTTGGCAGTTGGCAACACTGCCTCCAGCAGCGCGAGCGCCCTGGCGCACAGGAGTGAACGGGAATATGGCAACTCTCCTACTTGAAGGCTCTGGTGTAGAACACCTTTTCTTTTTTGAAGGATAGAAACACTAGTTTGCCTGGCCTGGGCCTGGTGCCCTGGCCTGCCCTGGACTTTAAAAAAATAAAAATAAAATAAATAAATAACACCTGTCTAGGCCACTATGTGGCGCAGGCCACCAGGAAAACTCCCTGTACTCCAGATGGCCAATCCGTCCCTGCTCTAGGATGAGTTTGGGAAGGAGCACTTGTTTTAGACCACTGGCTACAACTGGCTTGCAACTTGCAACTCCCCCCCCCCCCCCCAGAATTTATATTTTCGATTATATATTTAGGCATAGATTTACTAAGGATATGTTTAGGGATAGGGTTAGGTTTCAGCATACAACTACTTGTGTGCAGTCCAAAACACAGTCCAGGGCTCCCTACTCCACTGACAACCAATCACAAGCCAAGCAAACATCATGTTTACACTCCCAAGAATTAAAATATTTACCCCAGGTCTACTCAACTAGAGAATGTAGAAGATTAATGATCATTTTGATCATGTTTGCCCGTTTTGTTTCCCAAATCCAGCCTGGTATTGTGGACAAAAGCAAAATAAATCTTTAGTTTTGGAGTCTGTGGGGCTAAGATGTCATCAAATTGTGGTCCGTGGCTCAAACACGGAATAAAATAGTGGGCCCTGGTATCAAAAAGGTCTAAAACCACTGATTTAGAAGTCTATACAATTAGAGAACATAAAATAATCATTATTTTGAACAACACTGAATCATTATTGTATAATATCCTTTGCGTGTGGGGCGAGATTTTAAGTCTCATGAAACGGTGGTTCTGTGGATCAAATGCAGAACAAATACTGGTCCTTGACATGAAAAGAGCTGAAAACAATAACTGCCCTATACAGGATGACATCTATAGAAGGTCAAATTTGACGGATAGAAGAGGGAACGTATAAGATGACATTTTCGCCGAAACACCAGACATGCGCGCAACGTGCTACGCGGCTGACATTTCCACGAGCATCGGTGGGGGTGGTGCCTTAGACGCCGTCCTGCTCAAACGATCAAATTCTAGGAGCTTCTCAAGCTTCCCCTGTGCGTAACATAACGTCCGGGAAAGGACACACTGTGACTGGCCAATAGTCACTTGAATGACAGCGAGAGGCAGCGAGAGACATGAGGTACTCATATGATTGATGTCAGTTCTACATAAGAAAGCTGTTGCTTTGTGTTAACAAAGGACTTGTTTGTTTGTTTTTTCAAACAAGGTTCATGTTTTAAGTCAGTGGTTTTCAACCCTTTTCATACCAGGGCCCACTATTTATTCAGCATTTGAACCACGGACCACCATTTGTTAGCCCCACAGACCCCAAGACTAAAGATTTATTTTGCTTTTGTCCACAATTCCAGGCTGGATTTGGGAAACAAAACATTCAAACATACAGATGAAAATGACCATTAATCTTCTACATTCTCTAGCTGTGTAGACTTGGGATAATTCACATGGTGAATATCTGAACTCTTGGGAGCGTAAACATGAAACCAAATGGACCCGCAAAGGTCCATTTGGTTTCAATTTTACGAGGATGAACTAACCAATGACAGCGTACCCTCCGGGTCAGGTGACATGTGATGGAATGAGGAGGAACTAACCAATGACAGTGTACCCTGCAGGTCAGGTGACGTGTGATGTAATGAAGAGGAACTAACCAATGACAGCGTACCCTCCAGGTCAGGTGACGTGTGATGTAATGAGGAGGAACTAACCAATGACAGCCTACCCTCCAGGTCAGGTGATGTGTGATGTAATGAGGAGGAACTAACCAATGACAGCGTACCCTCCAGGTCAGGTGACGTGTGATGTAATGAGGAGGAACTAACCAATGACAGCGTACCCTCCAGGTCAGGTGACGTGTGATGTAATGAGGAGGAACTAACCAATGACAGCGTACCCTCCAGGGATGATGCGGTAGAGGATCCCGTCGAACATGATGCCGTGAGGGAACAGGGTGGCCATGATCTCCCCGACCAGACGCCCAAACGCTGCACCTGCACCAAACACAGAGAGAACATAACATAAAGAACCACAGATGGAATACATTAATGCGCCTGGAGCCTGAACACCCGCATCCATGTGGGTTTGATCTGCACTTTGCACTGACACCCGTTTGAAAATAGTTCCAGGCCCCCAGAGGCAAAATATTTGAGTTAAAACATTCAATGTAACAGAATAGCCAAAGATTTGCTCTACATTTTCTAAAAAAAAAATAGCAGGTCTAATAGTTTTGGTTTGTGCTTAACGTTGAGACGTCCACACAATTATAAACTTACAGGATATGCTGTTATATGATGTTAATATTAAAAAGCAGATTTGCATCCTGAAGCATAACCACATTCATAATGTGGTTGTGTTGACCGAAAATATGACGGACAGTAAAAAAGTGGCATGTGTTTTGTTACACATTTATTACATTTATTTATTTAAGCAACGAGAGCGGGGCGAGGCTGGGGGAAGGCCCTGATTCGGAGCCTCGTCCGAAGATCCAATCCAGTGGTGTCTCAGATGAGCTTCAGTGTGGATGTTTGCTGGCATGCTGGTGATGATGTCACATTGATGAAGTCATATAAGCGATGACGTAATCCATTGCTCAAACATGGCGCTCATTTCTTTATAAGTGTGTGTGTCAAGTCAGACCCTCAGTTTCCATAAGGTGTGAATTACCATTAAACATCCACTTCAACATCCACTTCAGTCCATCCATCTCAGATCGGTGTGCAGACTGATAGAATAGACCGAGTAGACCCTAATTTGAGTTAAACATCCTGAATAAAACTACTTATAAGTGAAGACCGTGTGCAGGACCCCCTCTTCTTCTGAAAGCAAGCTAATCAGTAGACCAGTAGCCGGCCGTGACGGTCATCAACCATTCACCGGGAACGACGCGGCGGAAACACAGGCCGAGAGTGGCAGGGCGGGAGGAGAGAAGATGGAAGAAGTGAGTGAGTCCCAAAACGTCCCGACCCAGGTCTCCTGTTCTGGGTCTCTGTATGCCCCTGCCCTCCAAACACGGATGCCCTCGTCGGCCGACTTCCAGCAAATCAGCATTGGCGTAGCCAAAGGAAGGAGTGAGTCCCAAAACGTCCCGACGCAGGTCTCCTGTTCTGAGTCTCCGTACGCCGGTGCCTCCACATTCCCCCCATCAGCACACGTGAGGAGCAGCCAAACACAGACACCCTCATTGGCGGACTTCCAGCCAATCACCAGCGGCGTAGCCAGCAGCGACAGTCATCGACTGTTCACCGGAAATGACGCGGTGAAGGCACGGCCCAAGAGTGGCGCCACGGGAGAGAAGATGGAAGGAAGGAGTGAGTCCCAAAACGTCCTGACCCAGGTCTCCTGCTCTGGGTCTGTGTACGCCACTGCCCCCACATTCCTCCCACCACACATGAGGGGCAGCGACCTCCAAACACAGGTGCCCTCATCCGCAGACCTCCGGCCAACTAGCCGTGGCGACGTAGCCAGCTATGTCAGTCATCGACCGTTCACCGGGAATAACGAGAAAATGTTAGGATGGAGTGAGTCCCAAAACGTCCCGAACCAGGTCTCATGTTCTGAGTCCCTGTATGGTACTCAGAACAGGACGGATGTGACGATGCAAGGAAGGAGTGAGTCCCAAAACATCCCGACTCAGGTCTCATGTCCGTACGCCAGTGCCTGCACGTTCCTCAATCCGCACGTGAAGAGCAGCAACGATGTGACGATGGAAGGAAGGAGCGAGTCCAAAAACGTCTTGCTCCAGTTCTCCTGTTCTCTCCTGTATGGGACTCAGAACAGGACGGATGTGACGACGGAAGGAAGGACTGAGTCCCAAAACATCCCGACCCAGGTTTCCTGTTCTAAGTGTCCATACGACAGTGCCTGCACGTTCCTCAATCCACACGTGAAGAGCAGCGACCTCCACCGCCAAACACTGACGCCCTCATTGGCAGACTTCCAGTCAATCGGTAGTCCCGCAGCCAGCCGTGACGGTCATCAACCCGGGAAGGACGAAGCGGCGGAGACGCGTCCCGAGAGCGGCAGCAGCACGGGAGGAGAGAAGACCCTCGTCTGCAAGCAGTGCGACAAGACCTTCGGTCAGCTGGTCAACCTCCAGCGGCACCAGCGCATGCACGTCCGGGGGAAACCTTTCCACTGCAAGCAGTGCACCAAGAGCTTCAACAGGCTGGACAACCTGCAGGTGCACCAGCGCGTCCACACGGGCGAAAAGCCTTTTAACTGCAAGGAGTGCGGGCGAGGTTTCAGCCAGCTGGGCAGCCTCCAGACCCACCAGCACCGCCACACCGGGATGAAGCCGCACCGCTGCAAAGAGTGCGGCCAAAGCTTCAGGCACCTGGTGAGCCTGCACGCTCACATGCACGTCCACACGGGGGAGAAGCCGCACCGCTGCGAGCACTGCGACAAGAGCTTTAGCCAGTCCAGCAATCTGCTCAAACACCTGCGCGTCCACGACGGCGGAGAAAGCGCGTACCGCTGCCAGGAGTGCCAGAAGTGCTTCAGCGGGCGCAGCAGCCTCAAGATGCACCGTCACATCCACACCGGCGAAAAGCCCTTCAACTGCACGGAATGCGACAAAGGCTTCAGACACTCGGCTAACCTCCAGATGCACCTGCGCACCCACACCGGGGAGAAGCCGTACCACTGTCAGGACTGTGGCAAGGCCTTCAGCTGCTCGTCCAACCTGCAGACGCACCGCCGCACCCACACCGGAGAGAAGCCCTTCAGCTGCAAGGAGTGCGAGAGGAGCTTCAGTGTGCCGCAGAGCCTCAAGAACCACATGCGCATCCACACCGGGGAGAAGCCCTTCAGCTGCAAGGTGGAAAAGTGCGACAAGCGTTTCAGGCACCTGACCAGCCTGCAGACGCACCACCGCAGCCACACCGGAGAGAAGCCCTTTAATTGTACAGAGTGCGACATGAGTTTCAGGTGGTTGGCGAATCTCAAGAGGCACCTCCGCAGCCACGCCGCCGTTAAACAGTGCCAGAGCTTCAACGCAGCGGCCGGTAAGCCGGCGGCGGCTCGCCGGCACGTTCACGCCGGAGAGCGCCCTGCTGCAGACGCTAAAACCACTGAAGTGAAGATAGAGAAAGAATCAAGCACTCAATTGAGCAGTCCAGTGAATACTGAATACAAAGAATCAAGCACTCAATTGAGCAGTCCAGTGAATACTGAATACTCAGAGAGCATTCAGGTGTAAAGGTCTCAACGGGCCTGAAAATTAAGCTGAAGTGAAGATAGAGAAAGAATCAAGCACTCAATTGAGTGTCCAGTGAATGCTGAAAACTCAGAGAGTATTCAGGTGTAAAGGTCTCAACGGGCCTGAAAATTAAGGCCCGGCCCTAAGTGGGCGCTAACTGATCAGGCCCAAGACTAAATGGAATACACACACACCCTCCCAAATCTGTCTTGTCCAACAGGCACCTTAGAAGAGGAAAGCTTGACCAGGAAAGCTTGACCTGCATAGCAACAGTTGCTAAATTATTTGGGTTTTGAGAAGGGCTCATGTCCTAACATGTGATTTTGGAGCTCTGTCTCTTCAAAATAAGGGTTACGGGGGAAACCTTGCCACCCATAGTCCACAGGGTGGTGGACTACAGGTTTACGACCCGATCATAACCGGGAATTGTTGGGCTCCATTCCACTTACATTTCTTTTTTGGGGGTATTATGTTCTTGGGCGTCAAGCCAGTTGACAAACTTTTTGTTGTCTATATTGTTTAAAATTGCTTTAAAATGTTCTAGTTGATTGACCTTGTGGTGAAACACAACTTAACAACACCATCAAGTTGTGTTTGTGTTTGTGTTGTGTTGTGATTTTTCCCTGTAGGATCTTTTCGCTGAGGGCGTCCCTGTACTAGGAACTTTTTTTCTGAGGAAAACCAAATTCTGAGGAAAACCAAATGGACCCTAACGGGTCCATTTGGTTTTTGCAGCAATTAAGAATAACAATATAAATCGATTCATAAGCCAAACAAGAGTTGTGCCCCTACGGGGCACAGGTCTCCACCGTCCGGGCTCAGAGACAATACTCATGATACTCATGATTATATATAAATGTATCTTAGTCACTACGTCATCATGATGTCATCGTATGCACAGACATGATGGTGGACAGACACGCGCGGAAGGACGGGGTACGATTTATAGCGGACAGACACGCGCGGAAGGACGGGGTACGATTTATAGTCACCACCTTACGGTGGAGACAATGAGGAGCACAGTAACGGGACATTGTTGTTTCGGATGGAGAGGGTATGAGATTTATGACGTCATCATGACGTCATCGTATGCACGGACATGATGGCGGACAGACACGCGCGGAAGGACGGGGTACGATTTATAGTCACCGGAATGGAATAGTCATTGTATGCACGAACATGATGGCGCAGACACGGGCGGAAGGACGGGGTACGATTTATAGTCACCACCTTACGGTGGAGACAAATATCAATATTGTATCGTATCGTGAGGTGAAGTGAATCCTCCCACCCCTACCTAGTATGAAGACTGGCATGAAGGCTCCAGAGGGAATGGGCATGGTTGTGGCCACCGCAGACATCCAGAACTGTGGGAAGAGAGACAGACACAGAGGGGGGAGAGAGAGAGATTTTAACACATTTTTATTTATATAGGGCCCTATTCATTCCCTGTACTTTTAAAATGGATATGACACTTGCTGATACACAGCCCATTGTTCAAGTAGTCAATATTACAAAAAGACAATGGGTGCAATTCTCAATCGCTGTGGTGTAGACGGGTATGGTGTAAGTCTTCTCATTGGCTGCATGGCAGCAAATCAGGTCTGGGGCCTTGGGGTAGGCCGAAAGCCTATACCACCAGCCCTGGGCCTGAGCTTACCAAATAATTACCCAGAATAATTAAAACCTGCAAGTCAAAAGGTCCAGAAATCAACTGACCCCCCAATTAAAAATGTTACTAATTAAAACCTGCAAGTCAAAAGGTCCAGAAATCAACTGACCCCCCAATTAAAAATGTTACTGTACTCCCCAGCTTTGTTCATCATGAGTTGAAGCTCTTGATGACTGGTTTTAATTATTATGGATAATTATTTGGTAGGCCCAGGCCCAGGCCTGGTGGTATAGGCTTTTGGGCCTACCTCAAGGCCCCAGACCTGATTTGCTGCCATGCAGCCAATGAGCACGGCCCCAAACCTGATTTGCTGCCATGCAGCCAATGAGAGGACTTACACCATACCTGCTACACCACAGCGATTGGGAAATGCACCCAATGGCTCTACCCTGCTAGAGCAGTGGTTTTCAACAGATTTCCACCCAGGGACCACCATCCTGATTAGGGGGAACCTGGGCTGGGGACCTCCCACCACGATTGTGTTGGGAGGACCCCACACAACGTTTTTTCCATTCCAATTCCATTGTTATTTTTTATAATAAAACATTGATCAAACTAGATCAGCACTCGGTAGAGTGCATATACCGGTACAGTACTTGTGCGCACAAGTAGGCCATGGCCTACTTGTACATGAGACTTATATCACCATTACGTCACAGGGGTTGACACTACTGTAAGGTCTCCAAAGCACTTGCCCATCGGTGCAAGTGCAAGTCAGGTTCTACTTGCCCTCAGGTCATGGTCACTTGCCCCCCCAAAATATTTTGCATTTATTTAAGTTTAACTTCCTACTTGGGTGCTTTAAACCAGGGGTTTTCAACAGGTGGTCCGGGGACCACCAGTGGTCCCTGAGAGGGTTCCAGGTGGTCCCCCAGCTAAGTTGGTTAACCAGATGTAACTCTTGAGAACGTAAAACTGAAACCAAATGGACCTGTGCGGGTCCATTTGGTTTGATTTTTACGCTCTCAAGAGTTAAAATATTCATCATCTTAATAAGCCCATAGTGGTCACAGACCCAGTGGTCCCTGACCCCAGCAAAATGATAGTTTGGAACCGGGCAACCAGGTAGCAGTCTTCACTTGCCCCACCATTTTTTTTACTTGCCCCGGGCAAGCGGGCAAGTGTTAGTGTCAAGCCCTGCGTCATCACCTAAACCGGCCAATCAGAACGCCCCAACGACGACCACCGGCCAAGCACAGCGATCACTTGACTTGCGTATAATTACCAATTCTTCTGCATTCTCTAATTGTGTAGACCAGGGGTTTTCAACCTTTTACATCCCAGGGACCACCATTTATTCAGAATTTGAGCCACGGACCACCACTTGACAACATTTTAGCTCCACAGACGCTAAAAGTAAAGATTTATTTTGCTTTTTGACCACAATACCAGGCTGGATTTGGGAAACCAAACAGCCCAACATACAGATCAAAATGGCTGGGGACCCCCTGGAACCCTCTCAGGGACCACTGGTGGTCCCTGGACCACCTGTTGAAAACCCCTGGTTTAGGTATTGCAGATCCTTTGTATGCAGAACAATTAATACTCTTGAGAGTGCGAAATGAAACCAAATGGAGCCATTTCTTTTTACATGTTTAGTGTGAATCAGTGTTGTTTTTGTCGACTAAGACTATCACTAAAGACGACTAAGGTTTTTGATATTTAGTCGACTAAGACTAGACTGACAAAAAATATTTTCAAAAGACTAAGACAAAGACTAAATCATAAGACTAATGGAAACAAGAAACATTTTCATCTTCTTTTTTCTTCAATAAAACGTACACAAATAAAACAAGACACGTTTCATACTAAAAACTATAAATATGTGTAAGATATATAAACTTACAATGTAGTTGTATGTAAGACTAAACTACCAAGACTAAGAATAAATCATTTGCTGACATTTCGTCGGCTAAGACTAGACTAAAAAAATGAAAAGACAAAATCAAAATATTCTAAAACAAAACAAAACAAAACAAAACAACAACAACAACAACAACAACACTGGTGTGGATAAAGTTTGATAAACATTAGTCTTGGGCAATATACCGGTATTACCGTTTATCGCGATATTGGAAATCAATACCGAGTAATATCGTTGGGTCTATAAAAAATATCGAATACCGAATATCGTCAAATACAGACATTATATCTGTAGTGGTTCCAGTGTATCTGTAGTATTCCAGTGGTTTTCAACCAGTGGTCCTTGAGAGGATTCCAGGTGGTCCCCAGCTAAGTTGTTTAACCAGATGTAACTCTTGAGAACGTAAAAATGAAACCAAATGGACCCTTGCGGGTCCATTTGGTTTCATTTTTACACTCTCAAGAGTTAAAATATTTCATCATGTGAATTAGCCCCAAGTCTACACAACTAGAAGATTAATGGTCATGGACAGAAGCAAAAATAAATCCTTAGTTTTGGGATCTGTGGGATCAATTCTGAGAACTAGGTGACTGGTGGAACGTGTCCAACTCTGATCGCACGTCATCTAGTGGCCAATACCGGTAATATCGAATATTGAGCTTATTAACACGTTATCAATACCGATATTAAAAAATCATTACAGACTAATAAACATGTTTTTCATTGTCTTCATGAACACTGATGCACACACCTTCATGATGAAGAATAGCAGCAGGATGATGAAGACGCTGACTTGTGGGTGGAGCCATGCGGAGGATCTGCCCAGAGCGGCGGGAGGAGAGGACGCTACCACCTTAGTCCACGTGAAGTTATCAAACAACGAGTTGATGCACTCTCTGGGCATCAGCTGACAGGAGAGGAGAAGAGAGGAGACATTTTCATCAGCTTGCTGATTCATACCGCAAAAGAAATTGTATTCAGTACCGTAATTTCCGGGCTATAAGCCGCTACTTTCTAACATGAAGCTTATTGTCTGGTGCGGCTTATAGTCAGGTCCGGCTTATACAAGGAAAAATCAGTATTTTGCCCCAATTTTAGCTGGTGCGGCTTACAGTATATTCAGGTGCGGCTTATAGTCCAGAAACTAAGGTAATTGTGTGCAGCTCTTGCAAATCAAGCAATGCAGATGTTTAACATAATACTTAACTGTGGAAAGTGCACAGAAATACTTTTTGTGCCCTTTGGTGGCCCCTGGTGGCCACTACGCCACTACACTGCCACCCATTCACCACCATTATACAAAGCCTCATTTTAACCTTCCAGGTGTATGACACAATATGTTATTATGATAACAGTAGCAGCTACTCTTTCCATAAACCGGTGGATGTCTCTATGTTTGCAACATTATTGAAGTCCTCTGAATATAGGCTGTGTGTCATTGTGGGACGCCACAGAATAGATGTAATGCAGAAACGGAGTGCTGAAATGATTGTCTCTTTGAACGGGAGACAATGAGAGGAATAACAATAAACGTAATAAAAACAATCTCCACAACGTAACCTCCCATTATTAAACCATGTTTCGACCTATACCAGTCTTCACCGGGGCTTCTGACCAACCACTGGTAGCAGTACCACCTCTGTTTTGTATTAATTAATCTCAATTAATCTAAGTTTCTGATGCTAGGATCTACTTTTTGAGTTTTGACACTAGAATCTAGTTTCTGACACTAGAATCGAGTTTTTGACACTAGATTCTATAGTTTCTGACACTAGACTAGATTTTTTTCTGAGAAATCTGTGTTTCAGTGTCAGTGATGCTCTTCAAGCCAAGGACCACCTAGCCTCGACACCCAGGCTTTCATTTTCGTTCGCCTTGCGCGAAAACGGAAAGCCTGGACTAACGCACGTTGGAAAGTGGCCTTCAAGTGGGAGTGAACCTTCCGGGGTGGGCGTCGCTCTAAATGATGTGACGTAGAACAGCAGTGGACGGGCGCGGGAGGGGCCGGGGATGACGACACGTTAGTGAGATCAAATCAGAGCGCAGCACTTCCGCCGTGTGGATCCCACGACACCCCCGCCCCCCAAGGCCAAAATCATTGAGGGCTAGACCAGGCTAAGGACCACCAGAATTATCCATATCTGGCTGCAGACCCCCATCTGAAAACATGTTGATCTAGGGATCCCCCAAAAGCAATAAATTGAGTTAAAATGTTTCAAAAATAGCAGAACTACAAGCTCGCAAAGGGTTAAAGCAGCGCCATTATTAGCTATAGCAATGGGACAAAAAGAGGAAGGTACTTAGCCTGGATAAAGCCAAACCGAATCAGCTGCCTTTCAGCAGATCCAGCTCCGGAATAGCTCAATTGTACACCCATTTCCTACTCTGGAAAGTCAATGAGTCAATTTGGTCACCAATGCCAACTCTCCATAATTTATAGCAGGTACTTGGCGTTCCTGGCTGGAACACCAAGTACCGCTGGGGGTAACTGGACCACAGGGACCATCAGGGACCACCAGGGTTGGGTTGAGATGTACGACAGCCTGTTCACAACATTATGAGTCATCACCGAGATATTCATTATGCTACACACACACACACACACACACACACACACACACACACACACACACACACACACACACACACACACACACACACACACACACACACACACACACACACACTCACTAACACAGATGGCACAACAATCCCATAATGACTTAACAGCTGAGCAACAGCCACGCATATCTACAGGTATGTGTGTGTGTGTGTGTGTGTGTGTGTGTGTGTGTGTGTGTGTGTGTGTGTGTGTGTGTGTGTGTGTGTGTGTGTGTGTGCTTGCATGTGTGCATGTGTGCATTAGAGGGTAAACCTAAACATGTGCATGGATGTTTAAATATGCAGATTCCATAAGGGAACTGTTGTGTACAGGACAGATGCTATGAGCAATTATTTACCTTCAGCCTAGTATGGGATTCTGTTCTATTGAGATGTGTCCAGAAGGACATCTATTCCACTGTGTCCAAACACCTGTGATCCGGTGCTTGTGTTAGTCACAGTACGAGACAAAACATTGGCGATCGGTCACACATTCAGGTGTTGCTGGCACACACGTCCAAAAGGCTCCAGCTGCAGACCTAGCCCAGGAGTGGACGTGCCTCACAGTTGATGTGATGACGTCACACATCAACCCACAGGCCCCTGTTGTTGCCATGTCCCATCCACTTCTACAGTTAGCGATAATTCCCAGTAGGCTGCTTATCCGCACCATCTTAGCTTGCCGTTAGGTTTGTGGTATAAGACTTCAATGTTTTGTATCTTACAACATTATGTATGAGTACAATACAGAGAATGTTTGCATTCGCCATCTTTGTTGAAGGAGTCTATCTAGGTCTGAGATAAAGGGGTAGGTTTAGAGAAGGGTGTAGCAATTTAGGTTTAGAGAAGGGTGTAGCAATGTTTGTAGCCCAACCCTCAACCTAACCTCACATACTAACCTCACAGACCTGACGGTATGTGAGGTTAGGTTGAGGGTCGGGCATTTAGGATTAGGGTTGCGGTTGGAGAGGGCTAGGGTTTTGCGCTGTGGGGGGGCCTGTGGGTTGATGTGACGTCATCACATCAACTGTGAGGCAGTCCACTCCTAGGTTAGGTCTGCAGCTGGAGTCTTCTCCACATGTACGTAAACACGTAAACACGTAAACACACACACACACACACACACACACACACACACACACACACACACACACACACACACACACACACACACACACACACACACACACACACACACACACACTTACTGCATGCTGTGAAAACAATACCGTCATACATACACACATACACCTGGCTGGCTGACACCAAGTGGGCTATTTTGAATGCGTGTCAACTAACTTCAAGTCTTATTTATAGCTGGATGAGTTGTAGGTATTGTGAATCTCTACAACTGTCTGTTTGAATAATGTGAGCTGTGGACTGGCCTCGGAGCAGCTTTCATGAGAGACAGTGAAATCAATTCGCGATGGCGGCATACGTGGCGATGGGTGGCCTAGCGGTCGTGCCGCGGCTGTCATGAATTATTTGCGAACGGTCGCGACCATTTGTGACCGTGATGCCAATGTTCGCAAAACGTTGCAATGTATACTGTGGCCGCAAAATGATTTCACGGAAGTTGAAAAATAACATGAATTAGTCGTGACTAGTTTGGCCACCCGCAGTAAGCGTTGGGACGCCCATTGCGACGTATGCTGCGGTCGCAAATTGATTTCGCCCCTCCTGGCTTTCACCCTGCTAACAGAAAGACAGACAGGCAGACAGGCAGGCAGGCAAGCAGGCAAGCATACAGACAGGCACTTTTTCAAATAGCTTCAAAATTGACTGTGCTGACAGCAAGCAGTCATTCATGACACCGTTCCAATTCCAGCTCATCATCACAGGGACATGACGAGCGTATCCAACATAAAGTGTCCAAACGTCACTAACGCTGTTGAAGCTGAATGAAAGCAAATTACAGCACTGAGTGAAAACCCAACCTTCTGAATATAGCGCTCCACTATATTCAGAAGGTTGGGTTTGCACTGGAGAATAGCAGAAAGACAAAGCTTGTACTTCAAATCATTTTCAGATGATGGGGTCAGCCATGGTCAAATAATAAATATCAATGTGCTAGTCCTCCCTTGGCACGGAAAGGTTTTGAGAACCACTGGTGTACTATAGACTAGTGATGCACCGAATATTAGTGTAGAAAATATTTGGCAGAAAATGGCAAAAGAAGAATTTCTGTCCTATCCGGTTTCAGACAAAAATAAACACTGAATGGTGTGTGCAATTAATGCATTCAAAAGTTCGGAACCAATTTCTATTTCGGTTTCGGTTTCGTCCAAGATATTCCCTTTTGGTGCATCCCTAGTCTAGGCTGCCATTGTAACATTAGCGTTAAGTTTACAATTAATGGTAACAAAGGGCACTAATTAGACACACCGATTGGACATCGGTCATACAGTATGGTATGTCCTACGAGAGATCAGGACATCCAGTGATTTAATCAAGCCATCAACACCTTCTCAGAGACATCTCCATGGTAGTATGTTAAGTACTATTTGGATATTGGCGTTCCTCCATCCCAGCGGTCCACTCGGGCGGCGCCGACCTAAACAGTCTGGGCATTTAGATGACACCCTCCCAACGGGACCGTAGAACAGATATAAACAGCCTAAGCATTTAGCTGACACATTTAGCTGACTGGACATGGAAGAGAGGGGCTGGACACAGTGGACAGGGCCCAACACACTTGGAGTTCCCAACTCCTCCATCGAGCCGAACAATATTACCCTAAGCCAGTGCTGCCCAAAAGGTGGATGGCGATCTACCAGTAGATCACACAGGCCATGCAGGTAGATCACATGGCAGTCCCCCCCAGCACTTGGACCCTTATAGATCTGTAACTCTTGGGGGCGTTAAAATGAAACCAAATGGACCCGTAAGGGTAAATTTGGTTTCATTTGGTTTCATTTTCATTTGGTCCATTTGGTTTTATTTTCATTTTTTAATTTGGTTTCATTTTACACTCTCAAGAGTTAAATTATATTTAAAGATCTGAATTACGTCATTTTCAGGAGTCCAATTAGAAAATGGAGAATAACTGTTATTGTGGACAAATTGTGGACAAAAATGAGAAAGTTTTGGGTGCAAGAAACTAAATTCAACATCACAAACTCAAACCTCAAATACTGTTTTCAAACGTCAGTTTGAAATTCTCCCCCTCTATGTTTCATTATAAGTCAAGTGCATTATTCCTAAACGCTATAACATTAAGTAACACCATCACCACTATTTATATAAGCCACACTTCCCATTGAGAAAATGCTCAGTGGGTTGAGTCAGTGTGCACATGAGTTAATTGCATTCATTTTTTAATTCAACTAATTAACTTTTTCCAAAAGCCTTGTTATTTTTTTTTTTACTAAGAGCTACAAATCAGAGTGATGTCATCTCTCACCTCTCCAGCCATGAACTGACCGAAGCCAGGAGGAAAGGTCAGGGAGGAGATGACGAAGGTGACCACAGCAGGGAAGATGAGTCGACTGTGAGGGGAGAAAAAGGACAAGACTGAGCTGTTAGCAGAGATCAGTGATGATCACTGTACTTCACAGCATTAGTTCCATGTCTGTGCTCATTCTCTCTAAGACAGTGGTTTTCAACCAGTGGTCCGGGGACCACCAGTGTGAGGCAAAATCTATCTTTGGTAGATAATATTGCAGGTGGTCAGGAACGCTATGGCACACAACACTATGCTATCATTGAGAGGCGCTTACTTGAATGCAACCCTGACAAAGATGCTATGACGATGCTTTCCTGACACTCAATAAACATCTACCAAAGATAGCTCACCTGTTTTAGTGTACATTTTTTCGCCACATACACACGCACGCACCCCCCCCCCCACACACACACACACACAATGACACTCACTGCTTGGTGAGGAAGCGGGTCATGGCGTTGGGTCGTCTCATGAACAGAACCACCTGTCTGTTGAGGTAGACGAAGAAGGCCCCCAGGAACCCACAGGAGATCCTGGATAACAAGACCAACAGCATTACAGAACCCACAGGAGATCCTGGATAACAAGATGAACAGCATTATAGAACCCACAGGAGATCCTGGATAACAAGACCAACAGCATTATAGAACCCACAGGAGATCCTGGATAACAAGACCAACAGCATTACAGAACCCACAGGAGATCCTGGATAACAAGACCAACAGCATTATAGAACCCACAGGAGATCCTGGATAACAAGACCAACAGCATTATAGAACCCACAGGAGATCCTGGATAACAAGATGAACAGCATTATAGAACCCACAGGAGATCCTGGATAACAAGACCAACAGCATTACAGAACCCACAGGAGATCCTGGATAACAAGACCAACAGCATTATAGAACCCACAGGAGATCCTGGATAACAAGACGAACAGCATTATAGAACCCACAGGAGATCCTGGATAACAAGATGAACAGCATTATAGAACCCACAGGAGATCCTGGATGCAATGAAGTCACATGTACAATTGTTCATACGGACACGGTACTTTTTTAAAAAAAAATTCTCTTAACATACAGTATCTCTCGCCCAGTGATAGTAAAGGCAGGCAGCTCGAGGCATTATACATACAACACAATTGGCAAAGTACCAAGTATGCATTTTTTACATCATGTAAAACTTCAAAATAGTGAACCATCCATGCCTCGATTAGAACGTAATCAGACCAATTGGAGTCCTTGACCCCGAAAATGTAGATTTAACCACAGCAATCTTGATTTTAGGTCATCTAGGCGGCAAGATACTGAGACATTCATTTTGACAAGAGCCATTTTTAAACAACCTCGAAAATATAGTATATACTGTACATCTCTCACCCAATGATAGCGAAGGCAGGCAGCTCCTGCAGATCGAAGGGGAAGTCCATTCTGAACTTGGTCCTGAACAGAGCCGTGATGGTGACTGAGGAAGAGGAGGAGGAAGAAACACAATAATTACTCGCTCATCACTGATTGTATACTGTAGGCTAGCACAGGGGTGCCCACACTTTTTTGACTTGAAAGCTACTTTCAAAATGAGCGGCTCTACAAGATCTACACATCAAAAATGTGATTGTTCCATGACTGAAAATCCATTTCAAGGCACCCTAGAAAGTTTGAGCTTAATGAAAAATAGAGGGGGAGAATTTGAAGGTTTTCCTGTTTATGCCATTACTGATGTTTGAAAACAGTATTTGAGGTTTGACTTGACAGTTTGTGAACTAAGAACATTCACGTTTTTGTTCACAATTGGGAAAGAGAACTGGCAAAATGTTGGTCAAAATAACAATTATTCTCCATTTTCTAATTGTGTGGACTCCTGAAAATGACGTAATTCAGATGTTTAAATATAATTTAACTCTTGAGAGTGTAAAATGAAACTAAATTAAAAAATGAAAATAAAACCAAATGGACCAAATGAAAATGAAACCAAATGAAACCAAATTTACCCTTACGGGTCCATTTGGTTTCATTTTAACGCTCTCAAGAGTTACAGATCTATATGGGTCCAAGAGCTGGGGATTGTCATGTGGTCTACGGCCTGTTTGAGATACTTTTGGGCACCCCTGCTGTAGCATGAGGTAATGAGTAATCATCATTGCAGATGCAAGAGCATCAAAATGTCTACCAGGACTGCAGTGGGATATGCACTGGACAAATTTTCACAACACTTCGACGTTCCTGACATTAAGCCGTGTATACTTTCAACTGGCCAGGTATAATAACATTGACAGCTACGAGGTGGTGAAAGCTTGGCCTTGGCATTGGACAATCAGTTCTCTGTGGATTTTAGGGAATGGCTTTTCCAAGTTGTATGGTCTTGTCTCATCATGAATGGTACATATTATGATAACCTGTTAGGTCACCAGTGCTATGGATTAATCGTGAGCAGAGACTGTGGTAGGAGGCAGAGTAGCAGGTGACTGCTTCACCTGTCCACTGTCTCTGAGGAGAACTGCTGCCATCTAGTGCATCCTCGAATAGGTGCATAGAAATGTAGCAATTTAAATACAACATCTACATGACCAACCCGGTCTCATGAGGTTTAGGCGAATATGCACGTTATGCACGGGGCCCATTACGTGCATACTCGCCTAGAATAGGCAAAAATCTGTGCATATTTCCTTACAATAAATCTGTGCATATTCGTCTTTCCACTGAAAATGACGGAGCGGTGCCGTCTCTGCCGACCATGAGCATTGTGAAGCGCCACTGAGCAAGGCGCTAGCCGAGCGGATTGCTGCGCTGAGCCGAGTTGTGATATGTTAGGGACAGAATAGTAAATATTATAAAACCCAAACTGCCCCACCCCCAACTAGCCACTTCCGGTTTGTGGAAAAACACGCCCAAGTGCATATTCACAGATTTTTGCTTTAACTCGCAGTGTATGCACGCAATTCGTAGGTGGCATTCCGTGGATAGTGTAGTACTATCTGTGAGACTGCACTGACATGACAGTGATAATGACTTTGTAAACATGAGAGGGATTATTTCACATTAAAATGAATGAATAAATAAACAAACAAACACACAAACAAAAAAATAAATAAATAAAACATACTAAACAGCCCCTATAGAAACAATGATTATGTTAATGAAAGGAAATAAAATTAAAATGACCCCCAGCTACATCAAGGCCTCACCAATGTTGATGGATGAGTATACTGTATACAGTATGTGCGTACACTACCCTCTACACTCTGATATATGTGTGTATATATGATAATATGTACCTTCATCCTTTTTTAACACAGACAGCACTCTGAATATGAATATGTAGTGTGCAGTGTACAGTGTGTAATGTATACTAGTACCTGCGTCCTTGTTGAACACAGACAGCACTCTGAATTTGAATGTGTAGTGTGCAGTGTACACTACAGTGTGTAGTGTGTACTAGTACCTGCATCCTTGTTGAACACAGACAGCACTCTGAATATGAATGTGTAGTGTGCAGTGTACACTACAGTGTGTAGTGTGTACTAGTACCTGCATCCTTGTTGAACACAGACAGCACTCTGAATATGAAGGCACTGAAGGTAGCAGCGAAGTATCCTCTCCAGTAATTCCTCACTGCAAAGTAAGTGGACGTCACCTCAATGCTGAACAGCACACCTGGGAGGGGATTATGACATTAGAAGGTGTGTGTGTTTGTGTGAGTGCCTGTGTGCGTGCATGCGGGCCTATAATTTATACTACATCAAAGACCCACGTTTTTGTATAATGCGCCACAATCCATTTCAAAAAGTATTTATTAAAAAAAAAGATCTGCAAGCCTCATACAAAGCCAACTCGGATAGTAACAAATCATGGTAACAAATGCAATATTCTGGGCCGCACAAAATAATTACAATTACAGTAATTGTGTTGGTGTTAACAGGTTTCATAAGCCAAATGCTTATTGATAACAGGTAACCAATAGTCTTGTTATCGTACTTTTAGTTTTTGCATGTCTGATCTAATTAACCTATCAGTATTTTTTTATTCATGTACAACGTATATATTGGCAGTTGAAACCAAAAGGCTAAATGCAGGCATCACAGTGATAAATACAATGGATCGAATGTGTAGACCAGTGGTTCTCAAAGTGGGGAGGACCAGAGGGCCTTGTTAAGTAATGACAACATAACTACTCAAGATGGCGCCACCTGTCCATTAATCTGCCCATGTCAGATGCCATGTAGCCTAGTACCATCAAAATCAGATTACCGTAATTTCCGGACTATAAGCCGCTACTTTTTTTCACATGCTTATGACCCTGCGGCTTATACAACGGTTCAGCCAATCCATGGATTTTTACAGGTGACACATGGGGTAGTCCCTGAGAGGGTTCCAGGTGGGCTCCGCACACTAAATGATGGAATGTTGGTTACCCAGATGTAACTCTTGGAGAGCGTAAAAATCAAACCAAATGGACCCTTGCGGGTCCATTTGGTTTCATGTTTACACTCTCAAGAGTTTTGTTCATTTTGGTCGCATTTTGATGTTTTGCCTCCTTTGTTTGCGAAAATCCAGCCTGGAATTGTGAACAAAACCAATAGAAATCTTTAGTTTTGGGGTCTGTGGGGTGAACATGTTGTTAAATCGTGGTCTCTTGCTCAAATGCTGAATAAATAGTGGGCCCTGCTGCCCTGCTGCCCTGGGATAAAAAAAAAGTTGAAAACCACTGCTCTAACATGAAGCTTATTGCCTGGTGTGGCTTATAGTCAGGTGCGGCTTATAATCCAGAAATTACGGTAACAACCACTGATGATGAGAGAGAGAGACAGAGAGACAGAGACAGAGAGAGAGAGATAGACAGAGTAGAGTACCTCCTAGCGGAGTACCAAAACAGCAACCCACCCCCACCGCACAGCCCACTGTGAGGATGTCTGTGTAACAGTACGGGTTCTACTGACACACACACACACACACCCACACGCGCACGCACACACGCACGCACACGCACACACACACACACACACACGCACACGCACACGCACACACACACACAAGGAAAGAAGGAAAGATAGGCACAAGGTGGGCATGAAGAAAGAAAGAAAAGAATGAAAAGAATGAAAAGAATGAAAGAATGAAAGAAAGAAAGAAAGAAAGAAAGAAAGAAAGAAAGAAAGAAAGAAAGAAAGAAAGAAAGAAAGAAAGAAAGAAAGAAAGAAAGAAAGAAAACAAAAAGACAGACAAACGATAAGAGAAACAGGGAAACACAATGTAAAAGGAAAAGTTGCTGAAATGATTGTATAGTATGTGATTGATCCAGTGATTAAAGGGGAATTCCACCCATTTTCATTTTTTTTTCCTGAGAGTGTACAAATGCAACCAAATGAACCCTAACGGGTTCATTTGGTTCCATTTGTACACTCTCATAAAAAAGAAGCGTCTAAAGAAATCCATTAACATGGTGAGAATACATCTTAATTATGTCATCAAGACGTTTCATCATGTTAGTGGTTTTCATCAGACCTCCATTTCCTGGGAACACAGAATAGGGGAACTTTTTTTATCATGTCCACACAACACCTTGAAGGTGCATCAATGACATAGTAAAATGTTGAAAATGGGTGGGATTCCCCTTTAACTCCTGTGGTACTGTACTGTACCATAGTGTACTGTACTCACCTGGTAGACTCCTGAGATGAAGGACATGAACCTGCTCAGAACAGCAGCACAGATGCTGGCGATGTGCACAAAGGGACCCTGCATGCACACACAGAGACACATGACACTGTCTGTTAGCTCACAGCACTCTACAACAGTGGTTTTCAACCAGTGGTCCGGGGACCACCAGTGGTCCTTGAGAGGGTTCCAGGTGGTCCCCAGGCTAAATGATGGAAATTTGGTTAACCAGATGTAACTCTTGAGAGTGTGAAAATGAAACCAAATGGACCCTTGCGGGTCCATTTGGTTTCATTTTCACACTCTCAAGAGTTAAAATATTCATCATCTGAATTAGCACTATTAAATTAAGAAGTCTACACTGTTTTGTTTGCAAAATCCAGCCTGGAATTGTGGACAAAACCAAAAGAATTCTTTAGTTTTAGGTTTTGGGGCTGAAATGTCATCAAATGGTGGTCCGTGGCTCAAATGCTGAATAAATGGTGGTCCCTGGAGTCAAAAAGGTTGAAAACCCCTGCTCTAGAAGATTGGTTTTCAACCTTTTTTCATACCAGGGCCCACTATTTATTCAGCATGAGCCACGGAGTACCACCATTTGATGACATTTTAGCCCCACAGACAACTTGAGTCAGTGCTGCGGTCTCTCCTGCTTTTTTTTTACTCTTCTCCTAGCCCCACAGACGCCAAAAACTAAAGATTTATTTTGTTTTTGTCCACAATTCCAGTCTGGATTTCGAAAAACCAAGACGGGCAAAACAAAATGAGCATTAATCTTCTACATTCTCTAGTTGTGTAGACTTGGGCTAATTCACATGATGAATATTCTTAGCTTTCAAGAGTTAACCAACATTTAACTAGAGGGTTACAAAAGTACAACACTGAGTCACGATCACCACAGAAGGGTACACATCTCTCTTGTTTAGAGAGCCCACACTAACTTGTGGGAGTGGGAACAAAAAAGCAAGAAAAAAAAACAGCCTGACAGCCCTTTGGCATGTAATTTTCTGGTGTATTGCAAACCACAGCATGCAAGAGCAGCATTTGTTTTAAATGGTTTCCCATTAAAAACATGATCATTGCATGTATGCTACTCATATGCCTATATCGGAAATAAAACAAGGAATCATGACAAAACATCAGCTATAACATGTACAATTATTTCCTTAATATTGTTAGATATTATTTGCATCAGTGACAATAAACTAGACTTGGTTATGCCTATACACCCCCTCCTAGTCTTGCATGATGGATGGGGACATTATTAGCCATGATCATCATCATATTCATATCCATAATAGTCAGCAGTTTCGATGATGGATTAGCAATAAGGATCAACTCAGTAGGGTGACAATAAGTGGTTTTAAGGGATTTTGAGTGGATTAGCTGATGATCCATCAATGTGTGAATAGCTGGTGAAATGAAATCCAACTGTTGTATTGGTTTATAACCAATATAACGGTTGAAACCATTTGGCACATTTTCTTTATTTTCCATATGAATTCTGCCAGATGAAGTATGTTTTTTTTTTTGCATTGATCTGATTGTTATGGCAATGGGATGGGGTAGCTGACTGTGGGAGCAAACAGAAACCAGAGTGGCAGGGCAAACATTTTCAACCACATAAGATACTATACGAACAGATTTTTTTTTTTTTTTTTTTTTGAAACAAAAGTCTGGCTTTTCATATTTATGTATGATGTTAACCCAGGCTTAAAGCCAAAAAGAATCTTAAAACACAGCACTGATTTCATTTTGACCCATTCTGAGAACTGATTCTAAAATATCTTCTAAATGTCAGTGTTCCTCAATATTTCATGTTAAGGACTCCCCAAAATCATCTGTATATGGCTGTCGACTGCCCCAGTTCCCGAGTCCTCCACCCAGAAGCAAAACATACAAGTTAAAAATGTTCACTGTGACAGAATCGTCAAAGAATCCTGCCACATTTTCGCGATTTTTGAAAAATAGCAGACCTACAAGCTCATAGCCTGATCTACAAGTTATATCTGCTATATTTCAAAAATCCAAAATGAAAATTTTCAAAATTTAAAAAATCCCCCCCAAACTAATGTCCCCTAATGTGAAAAGAAATTTGGGTTTCGGCCTCAAGTTGAATTATTGGGGATCAACGTCGCCTCTATTGTCTCTATTGTCTTATCTTGATGGGCCATTTGTGGGTGACAAGTAGATTCAATAGGATTTTGAGTGGATCAACAGGGGATCTGACGATCATATAGCGTCAATCAATATTTAGGCTTAGAGCCATTTAAACCATTGAATTATGAAATGGCAGAAACTATAGCAGATTAATTGCTGTTGATTATGATAATTACATAATTGTTAAAAACAATATCACAATATGGACCTGGTGTTGGTTAGCCTATGACGGTTTAAGATTTGATCCAGGCGGATCAGAACTAAAAAAAAAGAAAAGAAAAACTTGAAAATTAAAAAAGACAAAACGCCTAAAACAAATTTTTAAAAAAAAGTAAGTTCATAACCAATAAAATTTAACAATAAAAACAATCCTGTCAATTTTTTCCATGTCACCTTATAGTTTATGTCCTTTTCTCAGAACAGTGATGTCATTTTGTGACACTCTCATGAAGTCTCAATTGTGTTGTGAAACGTTAGAATATTACTCTCGAGTGGTATTTTTCTCTGTTGCCTCAGTGTTATATTTTATATGATAAAAATAGCAGATTTACTCTGTTCTTGTTTTTTAAAATGTTAATGTATATTCAAAATAAAGAGACAAAGAGACAGCTATTTTAATTGTTTGTGGGCCCTATGAGTTTGCACTGACAATAGAACTTTTGTTTCAACTCCTAGGCTGAAGGGAGAAATAATACAAATAAAATAAATAATAATAATTGTATAAACAACAACAATAGCCATTATTATTTTGTATTATTATTTTTGCATTAGGCAAGATATTAAAACTTGGGAATGTTCTGTTTAGTGGGAAACCTCCCTAAAGTCAAGAGATTTGGGTTTCAGCCTCTCAAGTTGAATTATTGGGGATCATCATCACCTCTATTGTCATATGGACGTCATCCTGATGGCCCATTAATTATGCAACAACGTCTCCTATCCGCCGATATGACGACGGCCACTAATGTCCTCCTTGGGGCGTTTTCACACTGACCTGTCACTCAAAGGTAACTCAAAACATATAAATATCATCTGTCTTCAGCCTCAGAACATTCAGTAGCCTCTCCATCTCACAGAACACACAGACACATACCTGGGCTAGTAGTAACAAAGATACGTCACTTTTTTAGGATATTTGATTTGTGAACTAGCTGTACCATGGAACTAAATCTTCACTTCATCATGTCCTTCTTCTGTCAGGTTCACTTTGCATCATCTTGGTAAGACACTTGTTCTCATTCACTTTACCTTTTTTGCATGAACTTTAAAAAGGAAATACTGTCTGGTGATACTGTCTGCCTACTTTACTTAAACTCTCTCTTTGTTTACTTCCATTCTACAGGTCAGTCAACAACTTCCTCATGACCGGACCCAAGGCCTTTCTAACCTACTCCAGCAGTGTGCAGGTTGGAGCACAGAGCGGCATGCGGGAGTGTAAACATCAGTTCGCATGGGACAGGTGGAACTGTCCAGAAAGTGCACTGCAGCTGTCAACACACAACGGTCTCCGCAGTGGTGAGGAAACATTTTTTTTTCGACTTGTGTCAATGATAGGCCTACATGTAACATAGATTTGAGTTGTTACAAAGGCAAAATAATAATGGTACAACATTTGATTGCCAAATAATATTATTGCACATGGATGACATTTTCTTTGGGTCTCAATTCAGCCACAAGAGAGACGTCTTTTGTCCACGCCATCAGCGCTGCAGGAGTGATGTATACCCTGACCAAGAACTGCAGCATGGGAGACTTTGACAACTGTGGCTGCGATGACTCCAGAATTGGACAGAAAGGTAAGTTGGCTTAGATCTAAAGGACAAACCATCTGAATTGAAACGGTCTTCTGCATCTTAACATGAAGAAATGAGAATCAAGCCTATATTATAACTCAGACCTGTTTATTCTGCAGGTGGCAAAGGTTGGATATGGGGCGGGTGCAGCGACAATGCTGAGTTTGGCGAGAAGATCTCCAAAGAGTTTGTGGACGGGCTAGAAAACGGACAGGATTCACGTGCGGCCATCAACCGGCACAACAACGAAGCGGGCAGATTGGTATGTGGTGCTTCACGATATCTTTTGAATGATCAAACATGCGTTTGATACATACTTCATTTTAAAGTGTTGAATGTAGAAGTTTCCTAATAGTCCCGTGTTTGTCTCTTTTCTCCAGGCCATCAAGTCGACCATGAGGAAAGCCTGCAAGTGCCACGGAGTATCCGCAAGCTGCACTGTGAAGACCTGCTGGATGCAGCTGGCCGACTTCAGGGATGTGGGAAACTTCCTCAAGGTGAAGTATGACCAGGCCAGGCTGCTGGACATGGACGAGAGGCCTGTGAAGACCGGGAACAATGCCGACAACCGCCACGCCATCAACAGCACCTTCAGCACCATCCCCAAGACGGAGCTGGTCTACCTGGAGGAGTCCCCGGACTACTGCACCAAGAACCAGAGCCTGGGCCACCAGGGCACAGAGGGCCGAGAGTGTCTCCGTGAGCCGGTGGGAGGAGGAGAAGGCCAGAACAACGGCGGCTCCTCCCAGTGGGAGCGACAGAGCTGCAGCCGGCTGTGCCACGACTGCGGCCTCAGGGTGGAGGAGAGGCGTGTGGAGGTGCTCAGCAGCTGCAAGTGCAAATTCAACTGGTGCTGCACGGTCAAGTGTGAGACGTGCACACAGGTGGTCTCCAAATATTACTGTGCATCACGTCAGGAGAGAGGAGCACGCAAAATGAATAAGAGTGGGCGAAGGAGCAGGCCACACAACAAAACCAGTCGGAGGCACAGTGCACGCGCCGAGCGTAAGCAGTGACAGCATGCTATATGCAATCTTTAAAGACTATTTGAACAATATACTGTATTTCCAGTCTGCTCCTTCTGGACTCACAGCAGTCGAAAGACTTTAATTTTTTAAAGAATTTTTAATGCACTTTAAAACTTGGAGTGATAGACTATCTCCAAACTGACAGCCTGTATTCAAACCTTCAAGGACCAGACAGGTTTCTACTTGCAAAAAAGTGATTTCAACCTTACTACTTGGGATTACTACAACTAGCATTATTTATTTATTCACTTATTTATTTATATATATTTATTTATTTACCAGAGAGATTTCTACTTGCAAAAAAGTGATTTCTAACATATTACTACTTGGGATTACTACAACTAGGATTATTTATTTATTCGATTATTTATTTATATATTTATTTATGCATTCTAACGACCACATAACTGGCATGTTACTTTTATGAGGATTAAAGGCTAACCAATAAAAATTTGACTATGTCCAGAGATCTTTTGTGTGACTTTGAGCCTGTGTGTGTGTTTACATGCAAATAGAATATAACATTTAGTTAAATAATTAATAAACTATATTGTTATATGATTTCCCAAAGATTGACCGTCCCTTATGCACTTTTGCATGAGAAAACTATGACCTAATTTATTATTTTTTTAAGTTAAGCCACTGCCATTAATATATAGACCCTCCAGAAAAACGCATGGGAAAAAATCCTTGATTATGCAGAATAAAATCCTTGAATCCTTAAATCCTAAATTCCTTGCGATGGAATATGCAGGTTTTCATGTGCAATTATGCTGTGAAATTGCAGGAATTAGCAAAATTGTCGTAACAATTGCAAAGTACGTGGGGCAATGCAAATTGTGTGGACATATGTGGAAAAATGTGAACGATGATGATGATTTTGATTAAAAAAGCGATTTCTTAGACCTTATGGTAGGAATTTTGTTCTTAAAGTGCGGTCCAGGGACCCCCAGCAGAGTCCTTGATGGGGTTCCAGGGGGTCCCTATTAAAACATATCAATATAAAAATATATTTCACCAATTTTTCAGGTAAAGTTAGGGATATGCCTAGGCCTATTTGAGAATAGCCTGTTTACAAGCTCACACAATTTCAGATGGACACAGTCAAATATTTATTAATTTAGTGGTTCATGAATGGGTAGAGCCAGAATATTAGCTTTTCACTAAGCCAACCCACACCACTCTGCCAAACAACCATTGTCAACCATTGAGTTACAGGTAAAATTGCAGGATTTCTCTGTATAAATAATCAATTGTTTCAGAATCAAAATGGCTTCTAAATCTAGTCAAGCAGACATACAGCCGACTATGCACTGGACAAATGTGCATGATATCACTTTTAGAACTAGAAATATGATGAGAAAGTTTAAACAGCTGTCAACTTTAGGCTATAACGACTGTCCGTTGAACGGAGCTTTTTGATACTTTCTAAAAATACACTGATTAGTATTGCCATCACTTGGGTGAGTCTTGTCAACCTTCCGACAGAGATAGAGAGAGAAACGGGCGCTCATCACCACCGCACTACTGTGTGAATGTGAAAAAATGAGAGAGGTTGTAACTTTATGAACTTTTTTGGCAAAATATGTGAGGATTGAGAAATCAACTGAGGCCAAAATACGTGCATTTTGGTTGATTATGCAATGGATTCTGCGATCGCATAATTGCATTTGAGTGTCAACTGTATTAATTGATGTCCAGAGACCCGTGGTGGGAGTTCTGCTCTGCTTTTTGTGAAATATGAAGTAGTTTCCGATCATTTTGTGGGGGTTATTGGGACCACACAGTAAAAGTAAACAAATCCAGAAAAACAAAACACAAATGTCATTTGCTTTGTTGAACTATTTCTAAAATATTAGCCCATCCTCTGTTCATTTTTGACCCCTCCATCACAGGGAATTATGTTTTTTGTGTCCATATCACTACGTACGTACGCCCAAAAAGTAGTTCCATGTGACAGAGGGGTCAAAATGAAAGAAGGAGGCCCTAAGTTTTTAGTTATTTTTGTAGACCATTGTACCATTACTGCGTTGCCCCAGTGAGCCCCACAAAATGACCAGAACTATTTAATATTGCCCAAAAATAGAGTAGACTCCCATCACAGGACTTTGATTGCATATGATGCGATTGCATCATAGCCCCCATACTTCCAACAAGGGGAGCAGTTTTAAAAAGAGTTAACACCTAAACAGCCTATTGTCTATGGGTCCGCAAGTGTCTTACGTTAGCTATGCTAAAGCCTACACATACAGGCTGTGTACGGCACGTGTCAAAACAGCCTCCTCCATTATTTCCAATGGATATCCCACACCAGCACCATCAGATGCACGTCCACACTTCGCTCTGATACAGTTCTATTCTATTGTTCTATTACCAGGATACATTGGACATTGTATGTAGGATACTCAAATGCCTATGAAAATATACCTCATAAAATCATAAATCATACATCATAAAATATCAGATTTAGTGTGCATAATTATTACTTATTTCCATAATATCATCAGGTATCTTTGTATAGCAGATAAGATCCCCCCCAATCGTGCATGATGGATGGCGACGTTATCATATTCATATTTATATGAGATACAGTGGTTTCGATGACAGATTAGCAATAAGGATCATATCATTAGGGTGACAAGAAGTGGTTTTAAGGGATTTTGAGTGGATTAGCAGATGATCCTAGAGAGGTGTTAACGACTGCGTTTTGTGAAATCACATGCTCCCAATTTTCACGCTCAACATGATTATCTACACATTCATAACCAATAAAACTAATGAACCAACAAAACCAATCTTTATGGCTTCCATGTCAAAGATAAGGATATCTCCTTATCTCATAAGACTGGCGTCCTTCACTGAACAATGATTTTCCAACCACTTCCCAAACATTCATGCCTGACATATATTTCATTTTTACCTATTATGACGCTTTTAGAAAGTCTCAATCGTGTTATGACACGTTAAGCTATACTGGTGTTTTAAAAATATGTGTTGAGGGGAAGCTAGAGTATTAAGCTATTAAAACATGAAAATGTTCCGATTTGTGGAAAACATCTAAATCACAGTCCTGAAAATGGCAGGTGAATGAGCCCCTCTGTTTAGCCAACCAAAACATTCTGTAAAGTCAAGAGATTTGGCTTTCGGCTCAAGTCGAATTATTGGGGATTATCGTCACCTCTATTGTCATATGCACGTCATCCTGACGGCCCAATGATTATGTAACAACGTTTCCTATTGGCCGATAGGACAGCGGCCATTAATGTCCTCGGATTTTTCATCTGGCCATACTTACTGCATTTAGGTTATGTTTATATAGCCTATAACACAGAATTGGTTAGGCCTATGACCAGTGACCACCACCCCCCCTCCCAGTCCTGCAAGATGGATGGGGATGTTATGATTTTCATATTAAAATTAATCCATAATAATCAGTAGTTAGATTTGATGATAGATTAGCAATATGGATCATACTATTGAAGTGGTTTTAAGGGATATTGAGTGGATTAGCTGATAATCCTAGCGAGGCGTGAACGGCTGCGTTGTGTGAAATCACATGCTCCCCATTTTCACACTTTTTTGGGGCCATGTGAGTTTGTACAGACTATCCAACTTGTGTTTCAGCCAATAATCTTAAGGGGGAATATTATTATTATTATTATTACCCTTATTACCCTTATTATTATTATTACATGGAAATGCAACATTACATGGAAATGTTGCGTTTTGTGGAAACATCTAAAGTGCAGAGGATGCAGGACAGAACTGCAGCATGGGAGACTTTGACAACTGTGGCTGCGATGACTCCAGAATTGGACAGAAAGGTACCTTGGTGCAGGACAAACCATGGGAATTGGGGGCGACAAATTCTGAATATTACCATGAAAAAAAATCAGGAAACAATCAGGCCTATGTTACAACTCAGACCTTTGTGATTCTGCATGTGGCAAAGGATGGATATGGGGCGGATGCAGTGACAATGCCGCATTCGGTGACTTTAACAATACATTTAAAAATACATATACAGTATAAATTATATACATTGCCAGGCCTATGTTATGAAATATATGAATTCAAATCTAAAGTAATCTATAGTCAGAGTTGGGTTTCAGCCTCATGTTGAATCATTGGGGATCATCATCACCTCTATTGTCATATGGTCGTCATCCTGATGGTCCATTAATTATGCAACGACGTCTCCTATTCTTTGACATGACGACGGCCATTAATGTCCTCCTTGGGGCGTTTTCACAGTGACCCAAACGCAACTCAAAAGTATAAATATCATCCATCTTCAGCCTCAGGACATTCAGTAGCCTCTCCATCTCAAGGAACACACACACCTTGGTTACTATTAACAAACATACATTGTGTTTTTGGGGGATATTTAATTTAGATTGTCAGCGAGCTAGCTACCATGGAACTAAACCTTCGCTTCATCATGTCCTTGTTTTGTCAGATTCACTTTGCAGCATCTTGGTAAGACACTTGTTCTCATTTTTCAAGTATTGTGTTTACCTTTTTTTGCATGAGCTTTAAAAAAATAAATACTGTGATGTATGGTGAATAAGCTATAGCCCACTAACATCTCTCTTTGTTTACTTCCATTCTACAGGTCGGTCAACAACTTCCTCATGACTGGACCCAAGGCCTTTCTAACCTACTCCAGCAGTGTGCAGGTTGGAGCACAGAGCGGCATGCGGGAGTGTAAACATCAGTTCGCATGGGACAGGTGGAACTGTCCAGAAAGTGCACTGCAGCTGTCAACACACAACAGTCTCCGCAGTGGTGAGGAAACACTTTTATTCACTATAGCTACTTTTTTGTGCCTTGTGCTAATGAGGCCAGTATGAAACATCGATTTATTAAAAAGGCAAAATAATAATGGTACAATTGATTGCCCAATAATATTATTACACATGGATAACATATTTTTTCTTTGCGTCTCAATTCAGCCACAAGAGAGACGTCTTTTGTCCACGCTATCAGCGCTGCGGGAGTGATGTACACCCTGACCAAGAACTGCAGCATGGGAGACTTTGACAACTGTGGCTGCGATGACTCCAGAATTGGACAAAAAGGTACGTTGGTGTAGGACAGACTGTCGGAATTGTCTGAGGGGGCGACAAATTCTGAGTCTTAACATGAAAAAATGACAATCAGGCCTATGTTATAACTCAGTCCTTTGTGATTCTGCAGGTGGCAAAGGATGGATATGGGGCGGGTGCAGTGACAATGCTGAGTTCGGCGAGAAGATCTCCAAACAGTTTGTGGACACACTGGAAAACGGACAGGATTCTCGTGCGGCCATCAACCGGCACAACAATGAAGCGGGCAGATTGGTATGTTGTGCTTCACTATATCTTTTGGATGATCAAACAGGCCTTAACTTCATTATAACTATACTGTATATTATGTGTTGAGTGTAGAAGTTTCCTGAACGCGTCTCACATTTCTTTCTCTTCTGCAGGCCATCAAGTCGACCATGAGGAAAGCCTGCAAGTGCCACGGAGTATCCGCAAGCTGCACTGTGAAAACCTGCTGGATGCAGCTGGCCGACTTCAGGGACGTGGGAAACTTCCTCAAGGTCAAGTACAACCAGGCGAGGATGCTGGACTTGGAGGAAAGGCCTGTGAAGACCGGGAACAGTGCAGACAACCGCCACACCATCGCCTTCGACAGCATTCCCAAGACGGAGCTGGTCTACCTGGAGGAGTCCCCGGACTACTGCACCAAGAACCAGAGCCTGGGCCACCAGGGCACAGAGGGCCGAGAGTGTCTCCGTGGGCCGGTGGGAGGAGGAGAAGGCCAGAACAACGGCGGCTCCTCCCAGTGGGAGCGACAGAGCTGCAACCGGCTGTGCCACGACTGTGGCCTCAGGGTGGAGGAGAGGCGTGTGGAGGTGCTCAGCAGCTGCAAGTGCAAATTCAACTGGTGCTGCACAGTCAAGTGTGAGACGTGCACACAGGTGGTCTCCAAATATTACTGTGCATCGCGCCAGGAGGGAGGAGCACGCAAAATGAATAAGAGTGGGCGAAGGAACAGGCCACACAACAAAACCAGTCGGAAGCACCGTGGACGTGCCGAACGCAAGCAGTGACAGCGTCCTTTAAGGACTATTATGCGTGAATGAAAGTCTCCTGCAATCAATATATTTCCAGTCTGCTCCTCCTGGACTCACAGCAGTTGACAGACTTTAATTTAAAGATTTTTAATGCACTTTATAACTTGGAGGGATAGTTCATGCAAAAAAGTGATTTCAACCTTACTACTACTTGGGATTAATACAAATAGCATCATGTATTTATTTATTTATTCACTTATTTATTCATGTATATATTTATTTATTTGCCAGACAGATTGCTACATGCAAGAAAGTTATTTCAATCTTACTACTACTTGGGATTACTACAACTAGGATTATTTATTTATTTATTTATTTATTTATTTATTTATTTATTTATTTATTTTATTCATTCATTCACTCTATGCCTTCTAATGACCACAGAGAAATATATATACTGTATATAACTGGCATGTTACTTTTATGAGGATTAAAGGCTAACCAATAAAAATCTGACTCTGATGTCCAGATATTGTTTGTATAATTTCCAGCCTGTGTGTGTGTCTGTGTATTTTTTTATGAATTTAGTTTGTTAATAAAATATACACTTTTGCATGAGAAAACTATCCTTAAAGGGATAATTCAATTTTTTTAAGTTAAATTGTATGAAATACTTGCCATCAATATATAGATACATCAGAAAAGGAAATCAACGAAAAATCCTTGATTATGCAGACTAAAATCCTTGATTTTGCAGGCAAAATTCCTTGATTATGCGATAGAATATGCAAGTTTGTATGTGCAATTATGCAGTGAAATTGGGAATTTACAACATTTGCGGACAAATACGGTAAATTATGTGGAAATATGCAGAAAATGCAAAAGATTTTGATTAAAAAATGATTTCTTAGACCTTATGGTAGGAATTTGGTTCTTAAAGTGCAGTCACAGGGAGCGCCAGCAAAGTCCTTGATGGGGTTCCAGATGGTCCCTAGCAAAATGTAGGAATGTAATAGCTTTTCACTAAGCCAACTCACACCACTCTGCCAAACTACCCTTGTCACTCATTGAGTTACATGTAAAATGGCAGGATTTCTCCATGTAGCGGTAAATAATCAATCGTTCTAAATCTAGTCAAGCAAAAAATACAGCCGACTATGCTGGACGTGCATGACGTCACATTAAGAACTAGAAATATGATCAGAAAGTTGAAACAGCTGTCAACGTAGGCTATAACAACTGTCCATGGAGCTTTTTGATACTTTCTAAAAAATACACTTAGATTAGTAGCCATCACTTGAATCTTGTAACCCAGGGGTGCCCACACTTTTTTGCTTTGAGAGCTACTTTCAAAATGACCGTCTCAACAAGATCTACACATCAAAAATGTGATTAGTCCATTACTGAAAATCCATGTCAAAGCCCTGTAGAAAGTTTGAGCTTTAAAATAGTGGTGATGTTGTTACCTACTGTTATAGTACCTACTGTTATACTGTTTAAGTATAATGCACTTATCCAGATGTCACTATCCAGGTCCAATCATCCATCACCATGCATCAACCATGACGTTAAGACGACACCAAGACGTTCATCCATTCATCACAACGACACTCGTAGGTATGTGCTAGCACAAAGGATTACTTCTTATCCTGTGTTTGACTAACTGACGTTTGAAAACAGTATTGCACCCAAAACTAAGAACTTTCACGTTTTTGTGCACAATTGGGAAAGAGAACAGGCAAAACGTTGGTCAAAATAACAATTATTCTCCATTTTCTAATTGTGTGGACTCTTGAAATTACGTGATTCAGTTGTTTAAATATAATTTAACTCTTGAGATATAATTTAACTCTTGAAACCAAATGGTTTCATTTTAGATAGACAGAGATAGACAGAGATAGACAGAGAGACGGGCTCTCATCACCACCGCGCTTCTGTGTGAATGTGAACAAATGAGCGAGGTTCAAACTTTATAAACTTTATGCGAAAATATAAAGGGATTGTAAAATCAAGTGAGGCCTGCAAAAAATTGATGCAGGCCTCATAGTTCCATGTGACAGAGGGATCAAAATGAACGAAGGATGTCCTAATATTTGGGAAATAATTCCACACAACACAAACGGTTTTATTTTTATAGATTATTGTACTGTTACAGCGTGGCCCCAGTGACCCCAACAAAATGACCGGAACAATTTAATATTGACCAAAAACAGAGCAGAACTCCTACCACGGGACTCTGTCGAACATTTAATAAAGCTACACCACGATATTAATGGAAAGTAGTTCATACAACTTGACGCGTCACCATGGTAACCCGATGCCGTTGTGATCGGCTAACGATTTTGACAGTTACGGCAACTGCATCATAGCCCCTGTACTTCCGCCAAGGGGAGATATTTTAAAAAGAGTTGATGCTTAAACAGCCTATTGTCTATGGGTCTGTGAAGTGTCTAATGTTAGCTCTGTTAAAGCCAAGTTGTGTACGGCACGTGTCAAAACAGCCTCCTCCATTATTTCCAATGGACCTATCCCACAACAGCAGCATCAGACACACGTCCACACATTGCACGGCGCTCCAATACACCAAAGTTCCATTTCTAGGCTACGTTGATCATTGTATGTATGATACTCAAATGCCGATGAAAATATATCAAGTAGGAGAAAAAAGAGGAAAAGGAGAAAATATATCAAGTAAACATCTAATTATCAGATTTAGCCTGTATAATTATGAGTTATTTCCATAATATCATGAGGTATCTTTCTATAGCATACAAGATAGAATTGGTTACGAGCCCCCCCCCCCCCATCTTGCATGATGGACGGCGACATTATCATATTCATATTTATATTATCCAGAATGATCTGCAGTTTCGATGATAGATTAGCAATAAGAATCATATCATTAGGGTGACAAGAAGTGGTTTTAAGGGATTTTGAGTGGATTAGCTGGTGATCCTAGCGAGGCGTGAACGACTGCGTTGTATGAAATCACATGCCCCCCCATTTTCACAACATGATAACCAATAAAACTAATGAACCAATAAAACCAATCTTGTCAACTTTATGTCTTACATGTCACCTTGTAGGTTACCTCCTTATCTGATCATTCACTCATTCATTAATTCACTAAAGAACACATTTCCAACTACTTCCCAAAGCCTCAAATTAACAATCATGCCTGACATGAACTTTATTTTTGATGTTCTCATGCATTTGCACTGAATATCCAACTTGCGTTTCAGCCAATAATCTGAAGGAGGAAAATAGTATTAATAATAATTGTCTAAACAAAAATAAAATCCATTAATATTATTGTTATTATCCCTCTGTCCCTCTGTTTAAAAAGTCTTTATTTAACAATACAACAAAGCAACCAACCAAACCAGCAACCAAAACATACATTTCCAGGCCTATGGTATGAAATATGAATTCAAATCTAAAGTCCCCTAAAGTCAAGAAATTTGGGTTTCAGCCACAAGTTGAATTATTGGGGATCATCATCACCTCTATTGTCATATGGACGTCATCCTGATGGCCCATTAATCATGCAACAACGTCTCCTATTTGTCGATATGACGACGGCCATTAATGCCCTCATTGGGGCGTTTTCACAGTGACCTGTCACTCAAAGGTAACTATAAATATCATCCATCTTCAGCCTCAGGACATTCAGTAGCCTCTCCATCTCAAGGAATACACACACCTTGGTTACTATTAACAAACATACATCGTGTTTTTGGGGGATATTTAGTTTAGATTTTCAGCAAGCTCGCTACCATGGAACTAAATCTTCACTTCATCATGTCCTTGTTTTGTCAGATTCACTTTGCAGCATCTTGGTAAGACACACATTTAAAGTATAAAGTATAGTGTTTATCTTTTTTGCATGATCTTTAAAAAATAAATACTGTGATGTCTGGTGAATAATCTATAGCCTACATTACTTAACATGTCTCTTTGTTGACTTCCATTCTACAGGTCGGTCAACAACTTCCTCATGACTGGACCCAAGGCCTTTCTAACCTACTCCAGCAGTGTGCAGGTTGGAGCACAGAGCGGCATGCGGGAGTGTAAACATCAGTTCGCATGGGACAGGTGGAACTGTCCAGAAAGTGCACTGCAGCTGTCAACACACAACGGCCTCCGCAGTGGTGAGGAAACGCTTTTATTTCATTCATTATAGCCTACTTTTTTGTCTGCCAATGATATAGATTGGACTCATTACAAAGGCAAAATAATAATGGTACAACATCCGATTGCCAGATAACATCATTACAAATGAATAACATTAATTTCTTTGCGTCTCAATTCAGCCACAAGAGAGACGTCTTTTGTCCACGCCATTAGCGCTGCGGGAGTGATGTACACCCTGACCAAGAACTGCAGCATGGGAGACTTTGACAACTGTGGCTGCGATGACTCCAGAATTGGACAGAAAGGTATGTTGGCGTAAAGGACAGACCATCTGAATTGATACCGTCGCAGTGGGCGACAAGTTCTGCATCTTAACATGAAGAAATGAGAATCAGGCCTATGTTATAACTCAGACCTTTGTGATTCTGCAGGTGGCAAAGGATGGATATGGGGCGGGTGCAGTGACAATGCTGAGTTTGGTGAGAAGATCTCCAAACAGTTTGTGGATGCGCCGGAAAATGGACAGGATTCGCGTGCAGCCATCAACCGGCACAACAACGAAGCGGGCAGATTGGTATGTTGTGCTTCACTGTATCTTTTGAATAATCAAACACACGTTAACTTCATTATAATTTCATATATAATGCGTAGTGTAGAAGTTTCCTGACACATAGTCTTGCGTTTCTCTCTCTTCTCTAGGCTATCAAGTCGACCATGAGGAAAGCCTGCAAGTGCCACGGAGTATCCGGGAGCTGCACTGTGAAGACCTGCTGGATGCAGCTGGCCGACTTCAGGGATGTGGGGAACTTCCTCAAGGTCAAGTACGACCAGGCCAGGCTGCTGGACATGGACAAAAGGCCCATGAGGACCGGGAACAGCGCAGACAACCGCCACGCCATCGCCAGCACTTTCGCCAGCATCCCCAAGACGGAGCTGGTCTACCTGGAGGAGTCCCCAGACTACTGCACCAAGAACCAGAGCCTGGGCCACCAGGGCACAGAGGGCAGAGAGTGTCTCCGTGGGCCGGTGGGAGGAGGAGAAGGCCAGAACAACGGCGGCTCCTCCCAGTGGGAGCGACAGAGCTGCAGCCGGCTGTGCCACGACTGCGGCCTCAGGGTGGAGGAGAGGCGCGTGGAGGTGCTCAGCAGCTGCAAGTGCAAATTCAACTGGTGTTGCACAGTCAAGTGTGAGACGTGCACACAGGTGGTCTCCAAATATTACTGTGCATCACGCCAGGAGAGAGGAGCACGCAAAATTAATAAGAGTGGGCGAAGGAGCAGGCCACACAACAAAACCAGTCGGAGACACCATGCACGCGCCCTGCACAAGCAGTGACAGTGTGATATACACGTTCTTTTAGGGACTATTATGTGTGAATGAAAGTCTCACGCCAACAATATACTTCCAGTCTGCTCCTCCTGGACTCACAGCAGCCGACCGACTTTAATTTTTAAGCATTTTAAAGCACTTCATGACTGGGAGGGATAGACTATCTCAAAACTGACAACCTGTATTGAAACCTTCAAGGACCAGACAGGTGTGATTAATACTAGGGATTACTACAAATACTGTAGGATTATTTATTTTTCCACTTATTTATTTATATATTTATTCATCAGCAAGATTTCTATTTGCAAAAAAGTGATTTCAACCTTACTACCACTTGGGAGTATCACAACTAGGATTATTTATTTATTTGTTCATTTATTTATATATGTATTTATTTACTTTACTTTACTTTATTAAAACCCATTAAGGACGGGAATCCATATTTGGATCCTGTACAGTATGTACAGTATTCAAATATTTGTTTTTATATTTGTCTTTATGCTGATATATAAATATTTAAAGTTTTTCAAAAACCTTAGGTCAGGCCTAAATGGGTTAATTAATGCTTGCAGTGGAGACAGGTTTCTATTTGAAACAAGTGATTTCAACCTTAAAAATACTTGGGATTACTACAACTAGGATTATTTATTCATTCATTTATTTATTTATTTATTTATTTATTTATTTATTTATTCTATGCATTCTAATGACCACAGAGAAATACAATGTTGTATATATAACTGGTATTTTACTTTTATCAGGGCAAAAGGCTAATCAATAAAAATTTGACTATGTCCACATATCTTGTGTGTGATTTTCAGCCTGTGTGTGCGTGTGTGTGCGTGGGGGGGGGGGGGGGGGGGGGGTATGATTTCATAAAGTCTACATCTGTCTGCCCGGGTCTCTCAGACTGCAGTTGCATGTCGCATTTCGGACAGGCTCAGCGCCACCATTTGAAAGAAATCTTGGAACAGTTCGGAACTGGCGATATTGTACGGATTTCTTTCAGTTTTCGGATGGAATGGTCATTTTGTGGGGGTTATTGGGACCATGCAGTAAAAGAAAACAAATCCAAAAAACTAATGCCATTTGTATTGTTGACCTATTTCTAAAGTATTAGCCCATCCTCCATTCATTTTTGACCCCTCTATCACAGGGGAAAACTATGTTTTTTTGTGTCCATATCACTACACCAAAAGAGTAGTTTGGGTGTAGTGATATGTGAGAGAGGGGTCAAAATTAACAAAACACGATCGCAATATTTTAGAAATGATTCAACAACACAAATTACGTTATTTTTGTAGATTATTGTAATTTTACTGCGTGGCTCCAGTGAGCCCCACAAAATGACCACAACTATTTAATATTTTTACACTATGGCAACAGGAAGCCAATCAGTGCTCGATAGACAAAACTGCTTGCTGCCGCAGCTGTTCATACTAAAGAAAGACCTACACTTTAACGTAGTGTAGGGGTGGGCAATTATTTTTCCCAAGGGGCCAAATGAGATACATAAATATTGTGGAGGGCCAAGACTGAAGGCTGAACTAAAGTCTGCGTAATATTAATTTAATTTCAAGATAAAAGTAAGAGTAAGACCAACCATTTTGACACCAGGGCCCACTATTTATTCAGTATTTGAGCCACGGATCACCATTTGATGACATTTTAGCCCCACAGATCCCAAAACTTTGTTCAAGATTTCTTTTGTTTTTGTCCACAATTCCAGGCTGGATTTGGGAAACAAAACAGGATAACCAAAATGACCATTCTCTTACATTCTCTGATTCAGCCAAAGGGCCGCATTTGGCCCCCGGGCCACATAATGCCCAGGTATGATGTAGTGTATACAACATCTGTTTGACAAAGGCTGCCTCGACGCGTCACCATGGTAAACCGTCGCCGTTGTGGTTGGTTGTTTGCCCTAAGAATTTTGACAGCCACAGCTGCCACTAACTGGTTTTAAGGGATTTTGAGTGGATTAGCAGATGATCCTAGAGAGGTGTTAACGACTGTGTTTTGTGAAATCACATGCTCCCCATTTTCATAATCTCAACAATGTGATTATCAACACATTCATAACCAATAAAACTAATAAACCAACAAAACCAATCTTGTCAACTTTGTGGCTTCCATGTCAACTTGTAGCACTGTATCTACTAATCTCACAAGACTGGTGTCATTCACTGAGGAACAATTTTCCTACCACTTCCCAAACATTCATGCCTGACATACTTTTTATTTTTCCCTATTAAGTCTCAATTGTGTTATGACACATTAGCATATATTGGTGTTTTAAAATATCCTATTCGCCAATATAACGCCGGCCATTAATGTCCTCCTTGTTTTTTTTTTTCATATGGCCATAATTTATGATTTATGTTTGTATAGCTGACAACGGCAACAAGATAGTATTGGTTAGGCCTATAACCAACCCCCACCCCCCCGTCCCCGTCCCCGTCCCGTCCCGCAAGATGGATGGGGACTTTACGATATTCATATTAAAATGAATCCATAATAATCGGTAGTTTCAATGATAGATTAGCAATATGGATCATCCCATTGCAGTGGTTTTAAGGGATTTTGAGTGGATTAGCTGATGATCCGTGTGAGGTGTTAACGACTGCGTTGTGTGAAATCACATGCTCCCCAGTTTCACGAACAACACGATCAACACATTTATTACCAATAAAACTAATGACCCAATAAAACCAGTATTGTCAACTTTATGGCTTCCATGTCACCTTATAGCTTGTCTCCTTATCTCATAACACTTTTGTCATTCACTAAAGAACAAATTTCCAACCACTTCCAAAAGCCTCAACTTAACATTCATGCCTGACATAAAACATGAATTTTATTTTTGTGATGTTCTTATGAAGTCTAAAATTAAATAACATATGTGAAAAGTCAAGAAATAAGTTATTCTTTGCGTTTTTGGTGGGCCATGTGAGTTTGCACTGACTAACTTGTGTTTCAGCCAATAATCTGAGGGGGAAAATAATTAATAATAATTGTATAAACAACAATATCCATTATTATTATTACTCTATTGTTGTTTTTGTTATATGATTGTTATTATTGTTATTATGATTACATAGGACAAGATATTAAAAATGTTGCGTTTTGGGACAACGTCCAAAGCGCAGGCCTGGGAACTGCAGTTGAATGAATGAGTCCCTTTGTTTAAAAAGTTGTTATTTAACAATAAAATAAAGCAACCAAAAGGTTTAAAAACACATACGCAGTATGTGTGATATAAATTGCCAGGCCTATGTAATGAAATATCATGAATTCAAATCTAAAGTCCCTTAAAGTCAAGAGATTTGGGTTTCAGCCTCAAGTTAGATTATTGGGGATCATCATCACCTCTATTGTCATATGGACGTCATCCTGATGGCCCATTAATTATGCAACTACGTCTCCTATTCGCGGATATGACAACGGCCATTAATGTCCTCCTTGGGGCGTTTTCACAGTGACCTGTCACTCAAAGGCAACTCAAAACATATAAATATCATCTGTCTTCAGCCACAGGACATTCAGTAGCCTCTCCATCTCACAGAGCACACACGCACTTTGGCTAGTCTTAACAAAGAAACGTCACTTTTTGGGGCTTTTTCATTAGTACTATAGGATAGCCAGTCAGCTATACGATGGAACTAAATCTTCACTTCATGATGTCCATGTTCTGTCAGATTCACTTTGCAACATCTTGGTAAGACACTAATTTTTCTGAGACACTAAAGTATTCTGTTTACCTTTTTTGCATGATCTTTAAAAAGGAAATGCTGTCTGGTGAATGAGCTACTATACTTAACATGTCTCTTTGTTTCCTTCCATTCTACAGGTCGGTCAACAACTTCCTCATGACCGGACCCAAGGCCTTCCTAACCTACTCCAGCAGTGTGCAGGTTGGAGCACAGAGCGGCATGCGGGAGTGTAAACATCAGTTCGCATGGGACAGGTGGAACTGTCCAGAAAGTACACTGCAGCTGTCAACACACAACGATCTCCGCAGTGGTAAGGAAATGCTTTTATTTTATTCATTATAGCCTACTTTCTTGCGACTTGTGTTAATGATATACTGTAGGCCTGTGTGCAACATATTACAAAGGCAAAAAAATAATGCTACAAGATCTGGTTGCCAAATAATATTATTACACATGAATAACATTTTTTTTTTATTTGCGTCTCAATTCAGTCACAAGAGAGACGTCTTTTGTCCACGCCATCAGTGCTGCAGGAGTAATGTATACCCTGACCAAGAACTGCAGCATGGGTGACAACTGTGGCTGTGATGAATCTAGAATTGGACAGAAAGGTAAGTTGGTGTAGATATAAAGGACAGACCATCTGAATCTGAATTGATACCATCTGTAGAGGGCGACAAATTCTGCATCAGGTCTACCTGTATATTATAACTTAGACCTTTGTGATTCTGCAGGTGGCAAAGGATGGATATGGGGCGGGTGCAGTGACAATGCTGAGTTCGGCGAGAAGATCTCCAAACAGTTTGTGGACGCGCTGGAAAACGGACAGGATTCGCATGCTGCCATCACCCGGCACAACAACGAAGCGGGCAGATTGGTATGTGGTGCTTCACTATATCTATAGAATCAAACAAGTGTTAACTTCATTACTGTATGCCACCATATACTGTATAATGTGTGTAGTGTAGAAGTTGCCTGACACAGTATCCTTCCTCTTTCTCTTCTCCAGGCCATCAAGTCGACCATGAGGAAAGCCTGCAAGTGCCACGGAGTATCCGCAAGCTGCACTGTGAAGACCTGCTGGATGCAGCTGGCCGACTTCAGGGATGTGGGAAACTTCCTCAAGGTCAAGTACAACCAGGCGAGGCTGCTGGACATGGAGGAAAGGCCTGTGAAGACCGGGAACAGTGCAGACAACCGCCACGCCATCGCCTTCGACAGCATTCCCAAGACGGAGCTGGTCTACCTGGAGGAGTCCCCGGACTACTGCACCAAGAACCAGAGCCTGGGCCACCAGGGCACAGAGGGCCGAGAGTGTCTCCGTGGGCCGGTGGGAGGAGGAGAAGGCCAGAACAACGGCGGCTCCTCCCAGTGGGAGCGACAGAGCTGCAGCCGGCTGTGCCACGACTGTGGCCTCAGGGTGGAGGAGAGGCGTGTGGAGGTGCTCAGCAGCTGCAAGTGCAAATTCAACTGGTGCTGCACAGTCAAGTGTGAGACGTGCACACAGGTGGTCTCCAAATATTACTGCACATCGCGCCAGGAGGGAGGAGCACGCAAAATGAATAAGAACAAAACCAGCCGTAGGCACCGTGCGCGCGCCCAGCGCAAGCAGTGACAATGTGCTGTATACAATCTTTAAAGACTATTATGGGTGGATGAATGTCTCCCGCAAACAATACATTGCGAGTGTGCCTCATCCTGGACAGCAACTAATTTAAAGACTTTTAATGCACTTTATAACTTGGGGTGATAGACTGTCTCCAAACTGAATTCAAACTGTATTTCCCATGGATTGACCCTCCCTTGTGTGCCTCGGATATATTTTTGCATGAGAAAACAAACCTTAAAGGAGGAATACCATGATATTCAACTTTTAGGATAGTATTAGTACAGGCTGGTGAGGTGTTTTTATCGTGTGCATAGCAGAGGTCCATTTTAATCAGCCTTATTATCTATTTATATTCTATTTTAATTTATTATTATTATTATTATTTATTTGCTGGATCCCTTAATGAAAGACTTAATATACAGTAAAGTCAGCTGTTAAGTACACAGTAGGCCTACTGAGATTATGATGAATATCCAGTCCATGTAAAACAATTTCAAGAATTTGTTATTTGCGCTTTAATAAATCTTTTAACAGTAGCAACCTGTCTCTGTCTTTCAACATTCCATGTGGATTCAGTCGGCTGTTTCTAATTGTGAGGTTGTCATTTTGTATATTTTGTTTGGTGTGGTGGTTCCACTGGCTCTGCAGGAATCCCAGGGTGATTCATGGTGACAGACAGTGTGCTGAATAGCTTATTTTAATGATAATAATAATAGTATTATTAATAATTAGAGATGTCAGATATTATCGGCCCTCCGATATTATCGGCCGATAAAAGCTTTCAAATTTCATATCGGAAAATATCGGTATTTACAAACTGGAAATTATGACTATTTACAGAGATGTAGACTCAGTGCTACAGTCATGTTTATACCATTACTTTTGTACTTTACTGAAGTAGGCTACATGTTGAATTTATAGTTGTATGGAGTATTTCTAGGCTATAACATGAATTCGTATTTATACTAAATGTTTATTTATATTAAATATTTGTATAGTAATAGTTTCTGTTATTTTTCCACCACTGGAGGCCGCATATATCGGTATCGGTTGATATCGGTATCGGGAATTAGAAGTTGGATAATATCGGGATATCGGGATATCGGGATATCGGGATATCGGATATCGGTAAAAAAGTCAATATCGGGCATCTCTATTAATAATAATATTACCTCTTTCCCCACGGGCATGCCACTGCCCAGCCCTGCAGTGAGGCCGATGCATTTAGCGATGAAGGCCTTAAACGTCAGATACTCTTTCAGCACCACACCTCTCAGAATGGTCTTCAATTCTGGAATACCAGAGCCTGTGTGGGGGAGGGAGAGAGAGAGAGAGAGAGAGAGAGAGAGAGAGAGAGAGAGAGAGAGAGAGAGAGAGAGAGAGAGAGAGAGAAGAGAGAGGTGAAGAGATGGAACAACACAGGGAACGTGCCATTATTACTACCGTAATTTCCAGACTATAAGCCGCACCTGAATATAAGCCGCACCAGCTAAATTTGGGGCAAAATACAGATTTTTCCATGTATAAGCCGCACCTGACTATAAGCCGCACCAGACAATAAGCTTCATGATAGAGCAGTGGTTTTCAACCTTTTTGATCCCAGGGCCCACTATTTATTCAGCATTTGAGCTACAGACCACCATTTGACAACATTTTTTCAATATTTCTTTGGTTTTGTCCACAATTCCAGGATGGATTTTCGCAAACAAAACAGGCAAAACATAGAGATCAAAATGACCATGACTTGTTAATTAATTGGTGCTAATTTAGATGGTGAATATCATAACTCTTGAGAGTGTAAAAATGAAACCAAATGGACCCACAAGGGTCCATTTGGTTTCATTTTTACGCTCTCAAAGAGTTACTGGTTATCTGGTTAACCAACTTTCCATCATTTAGTCTGGAAGGCCCACCTGGAACCCCCTCAGGGACCACCTGTTGAAAACCCCTGTTAAAAAAGCTACCTGTAAAAATCCATAGATTGGCCGCACCATTGTATAAGCTGCAGGGTCCAAAGCATGTGAAAAAAGTAGCGGCTTATAGTCCCGAAATTACGGTACTGATGATAATAACAATAATGCATAGCATTATTTAGTGCGTTTATAGTGTTCAATTTCCAAAGATTTGTTTATTTATGCACTGGGAGGTGAACAAACATTTCCAACATTCACAGACCAACGGTTGCAAGCTCATGTAAGGAAATGTAGGGTTCCGTTTTTTCGTCCAAGGACACATCGTCATGTAGAGAGAGCCGGGATTCGAAGCGCCAACCCACAGATCACTGGATGACCTGCTCTACCTCCTGAGCCACAGCCCCCATGTTGAATGTGTGCGTGTATCTTACCAATTGTACTGCCAATGGCATTGATAATCAATCATAATGCTACTCGTTGTTAGCATTGTTAGCATCAACTTGCTAGCTCTTGTTGATAATCGCATTGTATCTTCTATGGGTGGTTGATCATGTCAACAAGAAATGACTATGCACCATCCAATACCCTAATATTTGGCTCTTTCAAAATAAAAGTTTGTGAATGGAAATCGTTGGCATTGCTGATACCTACCGATGGCTTGTGGCGCCACCAGGTGGCAGAAGAGGGAGGAGAACATGATGAGCATCATGGGATAGCAAACCCAGGCCACATACTGGAGAGGTATGTTCCCTCTGAGCTCCCCATGGATCCACTTATAGACTGAGGAGAGGAGAGGAGAGGAGAGGAGAGGAGAGGAGAGGAGAGGAGAGGAGAGGAGAGGAGAGGAGAGGAGAGGAGAGGAGAGGAGAGGAGAGGAGAGGAGAGGAGAGGAGAGGAGAGGAGAGGAGAGGAGAGAGAAATAAACACCTTTTTTTTTACTGACAGCTACATTATACAGTAGTAATACATTTCTATATTGTGCAGTTGAATGGATATTTGGCACCAGCTTGTTATGTTTTCTGCTAATAGGCATTTAAGCTGCCGCATTTTCAGAACGGCTCCACTTACCAGAAGTACGGCTGCTATGACACATTCGCCATAGCAGTCAAAATCATTAAGCAAACAGCCATCCACAACGGCAACGGATACCAAGATGTCTATGCAGCGTGTGTCAAACAGGCGTTGTGGACATAACATTAAAGTGTAGGTTCTGCCGTAGTAGGAATGACTGCTACGGCAAGCAGATTTATCTATGAGCACGGATTGAGTTCCTGTTGCCGTAGTGGAGATGTCGTTATGCTTAAAATCCCTATTACTTCCCATCGTGTGACTGCTTTCTGTAATTCAATGATTTCAACAGGATCAACAATTTCATTAAATCCTCACTTCTTTGTTGTTATTGACTTGACTACATCAACTGTTGCAACCACTAGGTTCATTTCAAGGAATTGGAGCATTCCAGAGCATCCCAGTGAGCATTGCATCATGCTCCTACAGTACCTTGCAGGCTCTTGGCGCTGGCATAGTCCATGGTCCAGCTGACCAGAGCCATGGTGATGCCCAGCAGGACCAGAAAGATCCAGTCCTCTCCCAGCTTGGTCACCAGGAACCTCTGTACCCGGGGTATACAGTCTGAAAAACACACCATATACAGTTACCAGGAACCTCTGTACCCGGGGTATACAGTCTGAAAAAACACACTATATATGGTCACCAGGAACCTCTGTACCCGGGGTATACAGTCTGAAAAACACACCATAAAAGGTCACTCAAAACAGTTCGCTGGAATCAGTGGCCATTTATTAAAGTTGCCCACCTCTAGCCAGCTCTATGAGACAGCCATTCTATAGGGCTATGGATTTCCATGTGTTTTGTCAAAGTAAAAGATGGGTGTTAGTTGTTTTACAGTCCTTGCTTTCTTTAGTTTTGGGGATTTTAGCTATGGGAGGGGACATTCGAACATGGTCCAACATTTTAGTGATTTCTTTTTTATTATCTACTACAGTCCTAATAAACCCAAGGAAATTATAACTGGCCACGGAAGTTCACAGGATCTACTGAATGTGAGGCAGCGCACCACACTGCACTTTACACACATCTTTGGGCATGCCTGACCCAGAGGCTCAAAATGGCAGTTTGTCACCTTCAGTAGATCATTTCTGGCTAGGTGTAATTTCCTGGGGTTTGTTAGGACTGTAGTAGATAATATAAAAAGAAATTGCTTTAAAGAAATTGTTGTCCTTTAATATACAGTATATATATTTTATCTTCCTTTTTAGATAATCCTCCCTGGGGTAAAAAAAAAAAAAAATAGTTTCAGTTTGGGATATATTGAGAGGAAAAGTTTTTGGGAGGACAGGGGTGTGTCCAAATCAACCAAATCACTGATTGCTCCTTTAATTGAAAATTAAATGTACTGTATAAACATCCTAACAAGTACAGTTTCTCGATCAATTCAATCGGCCAGTTGTTCGATCAATAGTATCACCATATCGATGAATTGAATGCACCATTATTGTACCTCCACATCTGGAGCGCGCTTGTTTTCTCTTCACAGACGACTGCTCCTGTTCGGCCGCCGGTTCCTCCTCCAGCCCGGCCTCCGTGTCGTCAGGGGGATCCTGCGGGGAAGGAGGAGGGGCCAGAGGAGGTGGTAGAGGGGGCGGGGGTCCCCGTCCTCTGTGTCTGGTGAGCGGAGGAGCAACATGGCCGCCGCCGCCACCGCCCTGCCTCTCCCCGCTGTGTCTGTGCCGCCCGGCGTGGCCGTGGTGGTGCACGTGGTTCCTCCCGTGGTGGTTGTTGCCGTGCCGTCTGATTTGGCGCTCCGTCAGCAGGCGCGTCGCCTCGCGCCGCCCCGACCCTCCCTGGTGCTCCTGGTACTCGCCATATAGCTGCATAGATGGGACACACATAAGGACTCGCAGTTTAGCAATACTGCACTTAGTGGAGTCAACCATCCAGGGGCGGATCTAGAAAACAAGCATGTGCGCATTATGATAACGCCCAGCATCACACGCTTGCGTTATCGCACAGCGTTTTCGACGCACAAAACGCCAGATTACAATTCTCATAATGCTCCCCCTGTACTTGCCGATAAGGGGAGGGTCTCTCTTACGGAGAAAACATGTGTAGTCCAGGAAGTCCGTGACATCAGAGATGCTGGGCTCACTGCTGAAATCCAAAATAACTTAAACCACATATTACACTCAGATACACCCAGGAAAGTTACTAAATGTCATTAACATATAAGTTTGAAAATATGGTGAAGTGTCCCTTTAGGTTTACAAACTTTTTTTGTGGAGAGTTAATTTATAGTACCTGGGTACCTAGTACTAGGTACTACCAAGGTAGTACCTAGTACTACCCTCCTGTTGGCAGCGTGGCGTGGTTGAAACCCTCTCTAAAAATAGCCACAGACCACGCATGTGTGCAGCGCTGATCCAAACGGCTCTAATGGAAGCGGAAGGGCTCTGTCTGCCTCTAACGTTTATCACAGCAGCCTGGAACCCACCCATGACAATCATACTGGAACTCACCCATGACAATCAGCCTGGACATCTGGGGAAGAGATTACACCTCAGCCACTCAAGCAATCACTCTCTCCACTTCACAGTCTCACTCACTATAGATCAGCTCATATAGATCAGCATGTGACATGTACGTTTGTATAACAAAACATGAAACGGGCTTGGTGCTTAAAGTGCAAATAACCCACATTCCTAAAATTGTTTTTAATACTTAATACTTAATTTAATGTAATACTTAATTTAATATCATATTTTACATGTGCCTCAAGCTAATTCCTAATGGTTTGAACCACAATCAAAACCGGTCCTTATCATTTCTTTCTAGGCTTTGAAAGCAGTTTAGCGGCAGCACTGCAATGTCCTGAGGTGGTGGGGGCGCTGATTTGCTGACTATTTCATATTTGACTCATTATGATAGTGATGCTAGATAAAACCAGGCATGTTTCCATTCCATGCCAACTTGGAAAATCCACCATGTTGGACATTGTAAACAAAGTGGAAATGCAAATTTGGAACTGAAGACTGAAGCAGAGCAGGAATTATACAAATTAGCTTGCATTGATGACATCAGCACAAGCACAACATCAAATCTAGTTGCACTCTAGTTGCAGGGTCTTCAGCACTAAGCCAACCCAGACTGTCCAAGTGGGCAGGGGTGAGGTGGGTTCGGGGAGTGAGGCCAAGTAGCAGCCTGACCCGTTTGTTCTTGGAGGTCTAGGTTTTCAGAGCCCTTGAGGTGCTGTGGTACCAAGAGGTGCAGGCATAGTCAAAGAAACCTTGTACGTTGTACTAGGGCTCTTAGGAAAGACTAGATATACCAGTCTATGTGAAGAGTGGGCAAGTAAATATATTTACTGCCGTGGTGTTATAGCCTTGCCATTCCCCTGAAAGAATGGGATGCCATGGTCAACCCCCTGACGAATGGGATGCCATGGTCAACCCACTGACCCGCACAATACATTACGACACAATAACAACTGGGCACAAAATGTTAACTGGGTGGCACCCAGACACATGCATGAACGTGTGCACACACACACAAGTAATGTTGGTTGTTGTGAACTCTTGCCAGTAACCTCGAAGTCGTTTCCCCACTAGATGTTGACAGGCCACAGGTGCAGTGCGTTGTGGGGGATTACACTGTGTAAATGGTAATCCTCTCCCTCAGCAGATGGTACATTTGTGTTGACGGATATTCTGACAGCGCAGCCTGGATGGGATATTGTGATATTTACGTGACCACATTGAAATGTTGGATGTAATAAACTGTACAAGGATTAAAGCTAAATGAAATCTCACAAACTAGTGACGCACGCACACACGCACGCACACAAGCACGCACACAAATACAAGCACACACAGGGCCCTAAACATATTTACAATGTCATAATAGCGTCATGTCCTGGTACTGAATGCACAACACCCCCTAGACATGAGGCTAGTATGTCTCAGGGACTTACCCCCAATCCAACACTTGATGTTGAGTGTCAATCGGCATTGTCTTTGGTATGACCTGACCGGGAATCGCAATAGACACTGTTTGTGTATTTTACAGTGTGATTTGGGGGCCTAAGAATGAATACAAAATTAACATTGTAATACTGTCAAATTACAATGTTATTACGTCAGGAAATATACACTAGTAAATGGTGCATTTATATAGTGCCTTCATCCAAGACGCTTTTACATAGACCGTGCATCACATTCACCTATTACCACACATCATACTTTTATGGTAGCGGAAACCATTCAAGGCACCTACCAGCACCTCAGGTGGCAATTATGGGTTAAATGTCTTGGTGTTTTGCTCAAGGACACTTCAACATTAACTCTAGGAGGAGCCCGGGTTTGAACCGTCAACCTTGCGGTTACCATCTGGAGACACTACCCCTGGGCTACCACCGCCCCACTAGTGCTTTCTAAGCTGTGTTCTGTGACCCTAAAGATTCATACAAAATGGACATCAACATCTTTGTACTGTACAATAAAACCTTAATTGTGGAGGGGGGTGAAATTATGACCGGCAGGGACAGTGCCATCAAAATATGACTCCCAAGTCAAAAAACACTGTGTTTGAAATAGACACTAGTGGTTTATAAGTTAAGATTTGGGTGCGTAACGATAAATGCAAAATCAAATATGACCATCTTTAAACTGTCCAATACTTTCATCGGGGGGGGGGGGGGTGACAGGCATTTTGCACTTGGTATTTCTGATCAAATCCTCGGCCTATACAAACAACTGGTGCACAGACAGCCCTGCACAATCTTCTGTTTTTTTTTCCTTCTAAAACAAGCGGTTCCCAATCATTTTTATGCCAAGCAGCCATAAAATGATGTCTTTGGCCAGGGACCCATCCTAAGAGTTTTCTGAAAAACACAGGCTGCACTTTTTTGTTTGTTTTTGTCAAATATACATTACTGGACAAAAATGTACCTGTACAAAAACTGTACAGGTACAGTTTTTGTACTTTTTAAAAAATGTACAGTTAACATCTAAAATGACACAAAACCTGCTTGCCCGTTCGAATGTTTGAACTTGTCAACTTGCGATGACCGTTATACCTTCAGCATAGACTACAGTTACTGCCTGCAGTAATGTTTAAGTAGCACTAATTGTGCACACGCACACGCACACGCGCATACACACACACACACACACACACACACACACACACACACACACACACACACACACACACACACACACACACACACACACACAGTGTCATACTAATTATGGACTTGCTAGTAGTCCCCCTGTCATTACATTTGTCAACAATATAATCCTAATACCTTTCAGATTCCTGCACAAGACCATGTTGGAGGGGCAAGAGAAAACGGTATGGGGGCGCCTTCGTTGAAGCCGCACCCATACAATTTTCAGTTATAGGACTTTTATTAGGCAAGTAAAGCATCGATAATAACATCAGTTGTTGAAGTTGCAACAGACACGCAGCATGCATAAAGCTAAAGGTCTGACTCAGAGAGTTTTCTGTTTTCAATGATGAAATGCTGTTGGTTTAGTGGTGCCACAGCTCTAGTTAGTTAGTAGCAGTAGTAGTGTTTCAAATCATTTTACATATAAGCACTTTAATTTGAAATATCTTGGGTTGTTTTGCATGCCATCATGTTTGCGGGAAGGGGGGGGGGGGGGGGGGCAGTCTGGGCATTTAGGGGGCCTTGCCCCTCCATGCCCATGCCTAGATCCGCCCCTGGATCACCAAGCTGCTGAAACAGAGCAGTAAGCTGAAACGTTTCATGGACACCTTGACGCCCAGCTTGGTCATGTTCCAACCACTGAACTGGAATGTTTCACCTCAATCAGCAAGGTCATGTTCTCACTGATGAACTGGCACCTGGCCTGAAAAGGATGTAATTCAAGTGGCCGATAGACTGTGTACTTCACCACACGACAAAACAAACTTCAACTTGTCATTTACTGCCAATGGCCAATCTTTAGACTTTAAGCCTGTGACTTAATGTAAGCAATAATATTTAAAAGAATATATACGTTGTATATCCCCGATCAGCAAACATGACTAACCAATCTGGAATTAGATAGGAAAATTAACCCATGAGAAAGGAAGATTGTGGAGACTAAATTGTTTTCGGGAGTGTATTACCGACCATACTCATTGCTGGCTTCCAAAAATAAAATAAAAAAGGTAATTACAATTTGGACATACTGTATACTGTATATGGTGAAGATAATAGTAGTGATGGCAGATTCGGACAACTGTTCCCTGTATTCAGAGTTCGGTTTGGGGCCAAAACTTTCCCATTCGGTGCATTCCTAGATAATATACATATTGCTTATAGCAGCTTTAAAACCATTTCAAAAACCCATTCATTAAACCATACATTATTGGGGCTAGAGGCCATAAGAGCACACCATAACACATTTTCAACCTTGCACAGGGGAGTCATTTCGGTGCAGTCAGTGCAAATTAGGCGTAGTGCTGTCTACACCAGGCCTGTCCAACCACAGACTAAAGCAGGGGTGGGCAATTATTTTTCTAAAGGGGCCAAATGAGATACATAAAATATTGTGGAGGTTGGCCCTGGAACTAAATTGTGCGTAATATTAGTCTTGGGCGATATTGATTTTTTAATATCGATATTGATAACGTGATTAAAACCGGTATTATCGATATTACCGAGTCTAGCGGCCAAACCACCGACTGCTGTCCACGAGGGCTCGTGATCTTCTCTGTCCGTCCCCCCTGTCCCCCCTGTCAATCACGACGAGCAGCGCAATCACGACGATAACCATTTCCCCCATTATATGTTAAATTAAACCCTTGTGCATCCACCCTGTGGATATCAAACATCTACATCAAAGGACAACACCACAGCACACGATCACAGCACACCATGCACAGAGTAGCCAATTGTATTTAAAAATCAACTGAAATATAACTTGCTGTGCCACCGCACCGCAGCAGCGAGCAGACGGCTGCGCATGCATGCACACACACACACACACACACACACACACACACACACACACACACACCAGTAGTCCAGGGACCACCAGTGGTCCCTGAGAGCATGAGGTCCATTTGGTTTCATTTTGTGATCTCAAGAGTTACAGATCCATAAGGGTCCGTTTGGTAAAGGATCCATCATTTAGCTGGATCTAACTAGCGATCCTCAAACAATCAGTGCCGCCATTACAAAAAAAAAAAAAACAGCAACCAAGGCTTTTTCTAACCTTACCTTGTCTCCAAATAACAGGTCAACCACCAAAGATCAGGAAAAAGATCGCTATTAGATCCAAAAGTCAATAAATCCAAGCTCCTTCAGTGTACAGATCCATAAGGCTCCTATGTCCCTCTACTACACTCTCTCCGTCTCTCTGTTTGTTGTGTGGTTGCTATGGAAACCGTAGCTGACACACGTGGCAGGGAGAGCCACGTGGGTGAGGGTGAGAACTCAACTACATGCAACACATGCTCTCTCTCTCTCTCTCTCTCTCTCTCTCTCTCTCTCTCTCTCTCTCTCTCTCTCTCTCTCTCTCTCTCTCTCTCTCTCTCTCTCTCTCTCTCTCTCTCTCTCTCTCTCTCTCTCTCGTTCAGTCCAAACAACGGCACACGTGTTCAGTAGCATTAACCGGGGAGTCACTAATTGCAGCTGGCTATGTGCAGAAGATAAAAGGTGGCATTCTCAGTCCATATTATTTCATTAAACGGTATATAATTATACACATCATATACACCCAACGAAACCACTCAATGGACACAGCAAATACCAGTTTGAATTATCAAAATCCGTTCAGAATTGAAGATGCATAGAAGGAATCAAATCTCAACTCTTTGCGATGCGACATGGTGAGTCCCGCTCTCTGTCTCCCGTCTCTATAGATAGTAGGCCTAATTCCTTCGCTTAATACACAAGCAAGGCAGAATCAAACGTAATGCAACAGAGAATTCCCAAAACCTTAATTGAAATATGTAGATTGCAGGGGTGGTCAGTTCTGGTTGTCTCTTTTTTACCCTTTTTGGTTTTTGTTTTGCTTTGCCAAAGATCGCTATACTGGATCTCACTCAGAGTGCTTGGCTTGCTGTGTGTGCGTACATGCACATTCTCAGTCCATATTATTTCATTAAACGGTATATAATTATACACATCATATACACCCAACGAAACCACTCAATGGACACAGCAAATACCAGTTTGAATTATCAAAATCCGTTCAGAATTGAAGATGCATAGAAGGAATCAAATCTCAACTCTTTGCAATGCGACTTGAGCGGGAGGCCCTGCGCTGCATGGTTGTTTTCTTTTTTTGGACGATATTGTTTGGAGGGGACGGTAAAATACGATATTCGGTATTCGGTATTTTTTGTAAATCCTGCGATATTACTCGGTATTGATTTTCAATATCGTGGTAAACGGTAATACCGGTATATTGCCCAAGAACTAAATTGTGCGTAATATTAATTTAATTTCAAGGTAAAAGTAAGCGTAAGACCAACCATTTTGACACCAGGGCCCTCTATTTATTCAGAGTTTGAGCCACGGAGGACCACCATATGATGACATTTTAGCTCCACAGACCCCAAAACTAAAAATGTATTTCGTCCACAATTCCAGGCTGGATTTGGGAAACAAAACAGTCCAACATACAGATCAAAATCTGCATCCTGACCAGCTGCATAACTGTGTGGTTTGGTGGGTGCACGGCATCCTGCAGAAAGGCCTTGCAGGGCACAGTGAGAGCAGCTGAGAAGATCGTGGGTGCCCCCCTTCTGTCCCTGCAGGACATCTACAACACACATGTGACCCGCAGGGCGCTACAGATCGCAGGCGACACCACCCACCCTACGCACGGCTTCTTCAACCTACGGCCATCAGGGAAGAGACTGAGGAGCCTCCGGGCAAGGACCAGCAGGTTGAACGATAGCTTCGTTCACCAAACCGTCAGGATGCTGAACTCCCTCCCACTCCCTCCCACTGTGCATGCCACTGTATATACTGTATGTCCTGTCTAGCTGTCTGTTAGCTTCACACTACTGCCACTTTATCACACCTGGTTAGCTTAGCACCTTCACCTCAAGTTAGGTGTACAGTTTGCACTTTACTGGTCTGCTGCACTATTGTTTGTCTCGTCTATCTATTGTCTCGACTTTGTCTTATTGCACTGTCTATTGTCTTGACTATTGTCTTATTGCACTGTCTTGTCTTATTGCACTGTGGAAAATGGAAACGCTATTTCATCCCTGTATATGTCCTGACATACACTGGAGTGACAAATAAAAAACCTTGAACCTTGAAAATGACCATTAATCTTATACATTCTCCAGTTGTGTAGACTTGGGATAACTCACATGATGAATATTTTAACTCTTGAGAGTGTAAAAATGAAACCAAATGGACCCGCAAGGGTCCATTTGGTTTTATTTTAACGCTCACAAAGAGTTACATCTGGTTAACCAACTTTCCATATTTCACTGGAACTCTCTCAAGGACCACTGGTTGAAAACAGTCCCCTTTCACAGGCCGGTCAGAGTCAGCCAAATTTGGCCCCCGGGCCGCATAATGCCCAGGTATGGACTAAAGGATGCCTGTGCAACACAGTTCAAAGACTGAATAAAAATGTACAACAACCAATGTTTTGACAGCAAGGCTACCTCAGTAAGCTTTGAGGGGGATATTGCCTTGCTGTTTTATCCTTAATTCTCCATCTCCAAATTATTCTCGCCGCCTCAAAAGCTATGAGCGAACTGTAATTATCATCATAGCGGGAAGGGAACACACAACATGGATATGACATGACAATGATGACGCTCCAGGAATACTGGGACGTCTGAGATCCTGTGGGTGGGGGTCTTCTTTCAAAGAGCTGTCATCTCTCAATGATTTAGCAACCAAGAAATGGAGGTCTGAAGAAAACCACCATTAACATGGTGAAAATACATCTTGATGATGTCATCAAGATGTATTTTCACCATGTTAATGGATTTCTTAAACGCTTTTTTTTTCTGAGAGCGTACAAATGGAACCAGCATTTGTACGTGAAAATGGGTGGAATTCCCCTTTAAGCCACACCTGCACACACACCTGCATGAAAGTGTAAAATCGATGGCCAATATGATGATACACACATGAATGGTCAGCGTGCGGGCACACACGTACACACACACGCACACCCACACCCACACACCCACACACACAAAAATAGTGACGATGAATGTAGTCTGGACTTCACACTCAACACAAAATCCCATCTGGCACGTTGCACCAAAAACTGTCACGCAGCGCCAAACGTGTGGCAACAACCATGCATTCCTTTCAATGTCCGACGCACGAAACCTTCCACACTCCTGACCGCACCCTGACCACATAATACCCCCCCAGTGCCCCCTCATGCCACTGTCTGGCCCCTTTGGGATGTGCTGCCCGCCTGGCACCACATTCCTTTATACCACTCATACTGTACCTGTCTAAACACTTAAGGGCTTTCCAGATGGCAACGATAAACGCCAGCGTTATCGACAGGCTATTTTCTTAATGCCGGCAGTGCCGCCTTTAAGAAAATCGCCCATCGATAAACGCTAGGTATTTTATGCCGGATAACCATGGCAACGGTGCAACAGACTAGAGGTCTTTACGGGTCTCAAAAAATCCCTCCGAAAACCAAAATAAATCTGTGCAATATCGCCGATTCCGAACTGTTCCGAAAATATTTTCAAATAAATGAATCAGAACCGAGTCGATCCGTGGCATTTTTTTCCGATTCTGAACTGTGCCAAGATTTCTTTCAAATGGCAGCGCCGAGCCCGTCCGAAATGCGTCATGCACGGGCATTCCGAGAGACCCAACTTTATGAACTAATATACCGTAAAATACCAAATAACAGCCCTTACTCAAACAACCGCCCACTACCAAATAACGGCCCATGTACCCACACCATTTTGCCTAATAACCGCCTCGTCCAAATAACCGCCCTCATCCAAATAAGCGCCCATGAGCTGTTATTTGCAAACATATTAAATCCTATTTGTATGGCGTTTGCAGACCTCCTCATTTGCCTGATCGATGCGCACCATGCCGTCAGCATATCGCATGTCACAATGCGACAGCAGTTCTCCACCTCCCCAAAATACATGTTTAATTCTGCCATACATAGCCACAATACAACGATTTTTTAAAACTCAGACTGCGTATTCTGTCAAACGTTTAGGTCTACTGTCATTTTGTGCATGGATCTACGTTTGCGCACACGCACTCACCATACTGAATCCAAGCGTCAGCGCAGCGCATTGACTCCGATGCGCTGTTGAGGTGAGATGAAAGTTGAGATTACAAATGTCCCTTCCTCACTCGGTTTTCAAGCGATTGCTGTAATTCCTACTCGTCAACACAGTGTATATTTTATATATTTTATATTTCCATTGGGTATAGCTATAGGTCACGTTTTATATGACTTCATCAAACAATATGAAGAGAGAATCGTCCTGTACGCAGTTTAGAGCGAGCACACGTATACGGCCCTACTCTTGTCTTAATTATTAGGTGCTTCCCCAGCGGTTCATTTGATTGATTTGATTGAAAAACTGACCACCATGTATTCTGTAAGGCCAAACCTCATTTGAAAGAATATACTGAGGCTATACATTACAATATTCTAAAATTTGAAAAGTTACACATGCAGCTGTGCAGTGTGCAGCCAATTAAGTAATTACAGTCAATCATGCCAGTCTGAATCTGGGTCAGATCTATTAAGCAATGCTGCCTATATAATGCTGCCCAGTACCTTATAAGCGCCCGGGGTCCGAATGGATTTTGCAAAATAACAGCCCGGGCTACTATTTGGTATTTTACGGGACACAAATCAGTGACGCCGGGCAATAAACGACCGGCGTTAAACGCTCTCTTACAGACGGCGATTTATTCCTCGCCGTCTGTTAGCCCCTTTATCCAAAGTGAGGTGACACCCTAAAGCCACAGTATTAGAAGGAACGGCCATGATCTGGCACCATCCACCCAAATAGAACGAACATGATCTGACACCACACAATCCCATCATTACAAAACCAATGGCAAACTTATGGCTGGTGAGCCATAACTCTAAACCAGGGGACTTCTGCTAAGCCTAGAGGGTGTTGAGTGGTTTATCAAATGTACAAACGTGGTTGTGAATACTAGACACTTCTGAGGTAGCCTCGGTCTCCAGGGTACCCCAGAGAGACTATCAAAAGGCGAGGACTTCAGGGTTGTTAACTTTTGCCGGAAGTCGTAATTTTTCAGCCAATCGCAGTGCAGTGCTCCCGAAAATGTATGCCCAACGGAAACATTTTATTTCTCCCTTTGTGCTTGCAAAGCTGTTGTAAAGGTTTAAAAGACGGAATCATCAAGCCACTACAGTAGTGAGAACTAAACAGGGTTATTTCACTCTGGGCTGTAAATACAGCAACTTCCGCAACTACCGTTGATAGTAGTGCTTCGGAGGTGCAAAATTCTGAGGGGGCAGTACAAGTGGAAGTGAGTACTAAAGTGAAAAAGGGCAGCGTGTGACGTGTGTGTAAACACCGTTTGCCTTACAATTCAAAGATTGCATTGCCCAAAAGGTGTCCAAATACAATACAATAATAATAATAAAAAGTGAGTCAGGTATTATGTTATTTTTTTGTTTGTTCCGTTTTGTTTTCAAACAAATATCAGCAAATATTTGCAGTGACAAATAACTACATTTGTTGCTCAAAGATAAACCTCAGAATCGAAATCAGGCCCAAATGGGCTAAAGCACACCAACGCCAAGGATAACCATGCCACCTGGGAACATATTCCCATTCCCATGCAACAAAATGTATTCATTCCTCCGTTTTTTTCCTTTGCCTTTGATACCCACGTCCCATTTCCTTGGCCCTCTGACCCAAAACCAAGGTTTCAAATGACTCCAGTTATGTGTAGTGAAATGGATGTGCTCTTTGTTGCACTGTACGCTGAGTATCAGAGTGCATTCTAAGCCTGGGAGTGCGTGGCCTCCTCGTAAATCACTTCTACAGACACGACCCACGTACATGTCTGCTTAGCAAGGCGTTGGCAGTGGCACGGCAGCACGCACACACATGGTCACACGGTCGCAAGCACGCATGCACACACGCACCCACACACAAAAGGCATGGAAAAAAGGCGAGGAGTATCGCTTTACCTATAGGGTAATGCTAGACAGACACGGTATCGGGTGTTGCAAACACGGTATCGGGTGTGTAACACGCCTGTTGTCTTAAGTAAAAGTTAATGTAAGGTCATGTGGCTGACCCACGGTGGCAGGCAGGTGTTGTTGTGTGCAGGTGTTGTTGTGTGCAGGTGTTGTTGTGTGCAGGTGCAACAATTAATCGATTAATCATAATCAAATCGATAATTTCATTACCCGTCAACTAACTTAGTAATCGATTAATCAGATTTTTAACTAATCATTGGAGTTATGTGCAAGGCAAAATATGACAATTAATTATTTTATATAAATAACAAAATAACAGACCTGGATATTTATTTGTAAATGACCAGTAGAGTAGTAGAGTACTGTTCCTTTTAGTTTTGCAGCCAGAATAAGCCTAAAGACACCACGAGCTTTAAATAATTAAAAAAATGTGTGTTTGAATAGCAGCCTAATCAGCAGCTAATGTATAATTTCTTAGTTATAATATCATACGTGTAAAATATATATGTTAAGGTAATAGTTAAAGAAGTGGCATAATCCGATTAATCAATTAAATAATCGGCAGAAGAATCGATTATGAGAATAATGGTTAGTTGCGGCCCTAGTTTGCGTGCACATCACTAGAACCAACTACACGCTCACATACAGTCACAATGCCTCACATGAGTCATGCAGTATGGAGGCCTTTCCAGACAGGAAGCGCCTAACATTTCTAATGGTGCGTTTAAAGTTGAGGGGGCGATTATGCAAGTGTGTTTTTTTTCCACAAGCGCGGTCTGGTGGACTCGCATGTTCACATGCTAGATCCGTGCAGGACATGCACAGGGTTTTTTCTCACGCAATGCAACCCACGCTGTCATTTGGAAACATGCGGCAGTGGCTCAGGGGTAGAGTGGCTAGCAGTAGAGTGCCTGGATGCAAACAGTAACGTTGCCAGTTCGAACCCGGGCTCCACTAGAGTTAGTGTCAAATTGTGAGCAAAACACTGAACCCCTAAGATTGCTCCTGATTTGCAGGTTGGTGCCTTGCATGGTTCCCTCTGCCACTGGGGTGTGAAGGTGTGAATGTGTGGGTGAATGTAGTGCACAGACTAGGAAATGTTGAAATGTGGATAAAAGTGCTATATAAATGCACCAGGCATTATTTACCTCTCTCTCTCTCCCCCTCTTTCTCTGTCTCCCTCCATGTGTAACTCTACTCTTGGCTATATTTAGAGCCACAGTGACCCAACATTCACCGTTAGACTGATCTACACCTCCTCACCCTGGATCAGTGCCTCCCTGCCTGGCTGCCGCTCGGCCACCCACCACCCGACCGTCCGGCCGAGCGTCTCACTGACCGACTGACCAACTGACTAGCCTCAGCCGCATTCCATTTTGGGTTTATGATCCAGTCAGGAGCAGATGATACCGCCAGGTCACGTTGTAGTCATTGTTTTGTAGTCATCAATCTTCCGGAACTTCCCCGCAAATCCCTGATTTTTCTTACTAAAAGCTACGGGCTCCGAGAGCTTTTATTGTTGTGGTTTGAGGGAAAAGGAAGTTCCAGATGGGTCTTGTTCCTGCCTAGCCTCAAGACCCAGGCTTTCATTTTTGCCCGCGTTGCACGAAAATCAAATCAGCTCATCTGCGGTCCAAATTCAGACGGCACCCTGCCCTCCTAGGCCAAAATCATTTCAGGTTAGGCCAGGCTAATTCCTGCATGATGACTATAAAACAGTGACTAGGATGGTGAGGTACAATTTCGTGGCTCCAGTATGCAGGCAGGTTAACTCAGACTACACACTGACTGGCTGACCCACCCCACACAAAAAAAAAAGAAAAAAGAAAAAAAAAGTATCATATTTGAACTGTGGACCACCCACACTAAAGGGCATTACATAATTATGGGGAGTGATAAATGCCTGCATTATCGCAGAGATTCCACTGTGCCCCTCACCTGAGGACTGAACGCTAATCACTCAGCATAAAAAAGCTCAACAGAATTGATGTCTAAAATCAGATGCAGGCGTGTGCACGAAATGAGCACAAACAAGCAGAAATGTGCAGATACTCTCTGGATACACTTAATCTATGTGTTGGTTTGTTTACAGTTGTGTGAGGAAGCCTGTGAGTGATACTAATCATCAGGGGAGTCCCCACAATACTCAGGGAATCCCCTTTCAGTTTCAGAACCTCAGCTTATCTGGCTCGAAATACAACAAAATACAACCTCTGCAGCCGAGGAACTTCACCTGCCTAATCTCCAACTATTCATTAATTTGTGTTTAAATACATCAAAATCAAATCCAAATGCCTACAAGACACAGTATAACACAGAGACACGCTCGCACACATGGCGCACACTTGCACCACACTCTATCAGATAGAGAGTTGGCAAACACAGTCAAACAAATTAGCAGAATAAATAACATGTCCAGACTGAAAGATGTGGGTGTAATTGCAAGATGCGCACATGCACCCACATACATGCACCTTTGCCGTGCAAGTGTGCTCTGCACACCGTGAAGAAATGCCAGGAGTAGTGAAATCTAAGAACCCAGACAACAGCATTCGTTTAGGTTTGGCAAGAGGTAGTGGGGTAAAACCCATTAGGACAGTGGTTCTGTAGCGGGTCTATGTGTGAGCACCCAGGGGCTCCAGTAAAGGCCAGCACACACTGGCATAGGCTCCTTGAGACAAAACCAATATACAGTATGGTATTCCTTAAATTCAAATTGCTCTTGACTGGCCATTAAATAGGATACCCGCTACTATATTATTATTCACAATCACAATATAGCATAACCTAATGATAATATCAACAATCAATATGACTTAAAAAAAATAAAATATGAAATGACTTTGGATGTGGAAACCTTTAGTTAAACATGCAGAAGTGACTTTACCAGGGTTATCTTCGTGAATGAATGCTTTGACATAAAAAAATAATCCTGAATCGTCACCGTAGTGTTGTGTTACACTAGCACGTTCACAATCATTATCAAACATGCACCAGCTGCTGTTGTTATTAGGCAGCGGCAGTGCTGCTGATGCTCACAAAGGCAGCAGCACCTGAATGGTAGATATACCCAGGGCTGCACATAACTATTTTAGTCCAGTACTCAGAGGAGCACCTGGGGATGTTACTTGGTGCTCCCAAAATGCGGCGACCATCGCCGGGCCCTGGGACCCCTTTTTTCCACTCCGTACAGCCCCATCAATGTACAGTATTACAGTACAGGGCGATAGTTTGGGCATTGCAATAGTAGCCTAGTAGTAGTACTACTACCTGCATACTACATCCATTAAAATACTAGTAGTATTTTAGACTTAGAGGTCAGAATTAGTTAAAATTATTTCATTTTCAAGGCTTTTTTACTGGCCCAGTCAGGCAGTCATTATGAGCCCTAGCTGTGTGGTGCTCAAAGGAGCTTTCCACCCCTGGATTGACAGCTCATTGTAGGATTTTTGGTGCTCCTGAGCACCGGAGCACCACTTATGTGCACCCCTGGATATACTAGTATTTGAGTACTGTGTATTGAGTATTGTAGTATAAATATACTGGGTATTTGAGTATTGAACAGTGATCATGTCACTGTTATGAAACTCAAGGTAACACATACTGGAAGCATAGTAATAAGACCCAAAGCTGTCCATACATCTGATACTAACGCATCCGCTTCATGAGAACAGAGGAGGTAACTTTTCACGCTGTTTGGAGGGCAGTAAACCGGCATTCGAGATGTGTGGTTGTCGCCCCCACCCCCCAAACACATAAGCTCAGTAAGCATTACTAAGCACAAACGGTTTTCATAGAGATATACCTGTCAGACGATCAGAGGAATCAAAAGCATGCTTTGCATTTTAATGGGTGATTCACGCTGAAACACCAAGCCACCAACCAACTATAGCTCACTTCAAGTGGATTCCCTTCTCACAAACAGTTTGTTTAGTGCCTAAACAAACTGACAAAATAAAAGAAAAATCCTAAGCTCCAATGTTCACTTGAAGGTTTTGAAGTGAATCCCATCAGAAACTAGTTGGGAAGCATCGGTGGTGTTTATGAAGCTTTCACAGCGACTCGTCCTCTCCACAGCACCACGTGGCACACACAGATTAACACCCATTCAAAAATGCTCACTCCAGTTTCCACGCACGCACACACACCCACACACACAAAGTTTCACTGACTCATAAAGACACATCTCACATATCACAGGAGTCATTCTGACAACAAGCAGGGGTTAGAAAATGAGTCGTGAAAAAGGTTAGCAAACAGGTGGTGGTGGACAGAGAAAGTGCACAGTGTGTATGTGCCCATCCATGCAAAAAGGCATGAGATCGAAGGAAGTGTGTGTGAATGTCTCCTTAGACACCTGTCGCGTGACCCCCCCCCCCCCTTCACAGAAGCAAAGAGGTCTTTCCCTCTTCTTGCACAACACACACACACACACACACACACACACACAGAAAACGCACAGACGCCACCACTTCCATACAAGCTAACAGCACACACGCCACTAACAGAGCAGGTGCAGCACCCAGACCCAGTCCACCAACCACGTATCACGGATTAGAGCGATTTTGCCGGTCAACAACGGTCATAAAGTCTGAAGCACAGACACACACAGAGACACACAGACACACACATCCACCAGCCTGCAGGAAGACAATGTAAATGCCTGTTCATACTCCCTAGTATTAGGTGATAAGGTTAGTAAGCCCAAGAGTTAGTTGTAGTTCTCAGCAGTCACCGTATCACCTATATATGGAGTATATGAAGCGGCACAGAAGACACAGTGGCAGAGACAGACACACAGGACAGCGGGAGGGAGAGAGAAAGGGACAGCAGGTAGAAAAAGGAGAGGTAGAAAGAGAGAGAGAGACAGAGAGAGGGACAGAGGGAGAGGGGGGGGACACTGACCAGAGTTTGCTTGTACCTCAGAGCTTTTCTGTCCGATGCATCTGCAGCCATCGACACACTGTCACTGACACTGACCCAAAAATAAACCTGCACACTGCAGCCCCCCCGTGCCGTGCCGTCCGTCTGACACCCCCACTCCAAAACCCCGTGCACCAACATGCCCTGCCTGCCCCCTGCCCCGCGGGGGGAGCGCACGCACACCCATGCATGCACAAACACACACGTCACACACATGCACATGTGTGAAATAAACCCTGCACAGAGGCTATACCTACATGTTATTTTAATACACCCGGGGGAGAGTTTGACTGTGTGTACACTGAGTGCTTTGTAGTTTTGCTAAATGATTAAGACTACAACTCCCACAACTCATGCTCACTGAAATGTTTGTCACTGGATACTCAAATGCTGGTTGATTATTCCCGAAGAAGGCCAATAGACCAAAAGACTGTGCAGACTCCCTTCATTTTTGAGGGATTGTGTAAACACAAAACACAAACATTGAAGACAAAAGTGAGGACGGAAATTGTGATTGGCCAGAACGATGTAGTACGATGATAAGAGCACCCCTCACTTCACACAGGTGTGACTTATTTAGAAAGAAAGACCAAAAGAAAGAAAGAATGAACGAACGAACAAATGAACAAAAGAAAGAAAGGATCTATGTTACACTAAGCATGGTGCGAAGTGACATAAGAGCAGTCATACCATCAGTGTCCATGTGACTGCCATGATCACAAAACACTGTGTAAAAAGATACGGTACAGTCAAAGCAAACCACACCCCCTGTGGTCAATGAGGGTGGAGGCAGGCAAGGACTTACAGGTGAGAGGTCAAGTCAACAACACACACAGCCATCGGTTACACCTCACAGGTGATAAGGTATGTCACAGCCTCTGTGACTTGTTTTTATACCAATTCAGTCAAACTATGTAAACCAAGGAAGAAGCGTTACCCAAGTGAAATATAGTACACTGTCAAATTGCCTACTATAAGTTACAGTGGGTCGACTGTAGAGACACAGGGGAAAACACAATGAAATGAGCAACACCTGAGACCTGTGCACTCTTGGGTGTGCATGCACGCGCACACACAAACACGCACACGCACACGCACACGCACACACACACACACACACACACACACACACACACACACACAATGCAGGTGATAAGGGCAAGAAGGAGAAATGTGTTGTTGACTGGAGGGTGTGGCCCCAGAGAGAGAGAGAGAGAGACAAAGGCAGAGAAAGGCACAACCAGAACACAGTAGTCAGAGTTAAAACAGGTACAGAACACAATCTTGCAGCTCAGATGGATCTAAGGCTAAATGGGTGGACGGTGCGGGACGGACTGTGGACAACATCATTGTGACAGTCACCTGTCTCCCACCCACACATGAACAACATGACAGCTCACACAGGCTGCTGTCATCATGTCAGAGTTTTTTGGAGTCATACGGAAAGAGACATTTTGATTTTGGCAACTTTGGATACGGCGAACGAGGACCCGTGCTCACCGGTGGACGCGTGCGATTAGAAGACCGGACCGGCGTGAGGACATTATGACAGGTGAGGAGAGGGAGTTACAACTGATTACCATTAACTTATTGTTTATACAACATATACAGACATATTTGTAGGGTTCTTTTTTTTTCAGTGAACATGAGAATGTTACGATTATTTATGTTACCTTAGGTCTTCTAAGTTCTAATCACAATTTATACAGGGCAGATGCATTTTTCAACATGGAAACGATGGAAACGACTGACATGGAATTTCCATGTCAATCCTTTCCATCATTTAACAGTTTAACAGTGATATGATATGTATCAGGACAGGATACATGGTTGACAATACCATACATGGATGTTTTTGGATCATACGATACAATACAATATGATTCAATGATTTGATACAGTAAGCATTTAGCAAATGTGTGAAACACATGGATAGGTTTTTAAAGGGAAAAATGTATTAGAATGGATACAGTAAATAAATAAAAACAGCGTTCTGCCTCATAGATGAACCTTGTATTTGAACACATGATGTTTTTTTCTTATTAAAATACAGGGCAGAAATTCTTAGTATTTGGTAATGATTTGATACAGATTCTTCACATTGCAAATCAATATGATACAAAGTAAAATGACACAATACGATGTATGATACAGTACAATGATACAATATTTTCTATTTACATAATGATATACTTCAATTTTTGAAATGTCAATAATACAGTTACTATGTCATTAGGCCCCACATGGAGATGATTGATATGGAAAAATAATTGCGACTACGCGATGACGTAATAATTGTGACACGTCTAGCTGTGTGCTTCTCAACGTGAATCCTGTGAACTCTCTGGTAGTTCTAAATTGCTAAAAGAACATTTGTTAAATTCGGAGTTTGTGCTGTGGGTTTTCCTTTTGCAGATATATTCCCTTCCGTTCTAATTTGAACCGTAAAAGTCTGTACACTACAGTATACAAGGGGCCAGTTGGTTCCGTTTGTACCGGTATAATGTCAGGGTTAAGGTGAGACTCTGTGTAAGGGTCAGGATCTAACTTCACAAAACCACTTAACTAGAACAAGGCAATATGAGAACTGGAGCATGGGTGTGTGCGTGTGTGTGTGTGTTCTGTTTTTAATATTCTTACATGCATACTGTACAGAGGATACTATTGTGGTAATTGCACTGTTTAGACTGTACGTCTGTGTTTGACAGCATATATGCACACACGTCTGTGTGTACACTGTTAATGTGTATATACAGTATATGGGCGTGTTGTTGATGCTTGGGAATGAGCGTGTCTGTGAGTGTGTGAGTGTGTGAGTGTGTGTGTGTGTGTGTGTGTGAGTGTGTGTGTGTGTGTGTGTGTGTGTGTGTGTGTGTGTGTGTGTGTGTGTGTGTGTGTGTGTGTGTGTGTGTGTGTGTGTGAGTGTGTATGAGTGTGTGTGCGTGTGAAAAGAACAATGTAGGCAAACCGGTTCAGTGACAGCTCTAGAATGTCACACTGCGTGTGTGTGGGCGTGCACGTGTGGGTGTATGTGGGTGTGTGTACTGTATGTGTATGTGTATGTGTACACGTTCAACCACATTGAGGGAGAGGTTAGGATGACAATGCATATTGGCACAGCTGGGAAAGACATACAAAAAAGTAATTATTAAAAAAAGCATTTTCGAGTGAAGGAGTGCCCAAAAGGTGTGTGCATATCTGTTGTAGTTGACACACGCACGCACACACGCACGCACACGCACACACACAGAAAGAAGCTAATGCATGTGGTTCAGAATACTGTCATGCCACAAACACATAGGGTGACCATATGTCCCCTCTTCGCGTGGGACAGTCCCTCATTTACCAGGCTTTTTAGATGTCCCACATATTGAGCCCCTGTCTGTCCGCCTGTCCCACACTGTGACCGACAGACATCAGTGTTCAAATACCCCTAATAGTTGGCTCTCTGCTGTATCTTTTCCTGCTATAGGTGTGTGTTTTAAAAATAACCAGAGTATTCCCCTGGTGCCACTATATTTCCACACTCACTCCAGAGGGGCCACATTGCATGTACTGTTGCTATATCTGAAGTGAAATCCTGAATTACTTTTTTTTAAGTCTGTTGAAAATAGTTAATTAATGGGATTAAATTAATTGTGTTGATTAATCTGAATAAACATTTAATGTGCACACTGACTCAACCCACTGAGAATTTTCTCATTGAAAGAAATTGGTAGAGCACGTTTTTACGGAGACATAAAGCTGTGTGTCTCCCTGTAACCAGAGCCATAGAGTACAGCTGGAGGATCTAAAAGCATTCAGGGCTTGTAGATTACCTTTTTCACAGATTCTGTTTCTTTTTTAAATGTTGAAATGCCGTACAGGAAAAGATGCATATTTTGGACATAGTTTGAATGGTGATTAATCATGAATAAATTAATTTTGAAGCTGTGATTAATTTGATTAAAATTTTTAATCATCCAACAGCCCTACTTTTTTTACGACATCAAGATCTTAATAACCTGCTAAACCACATTGGCAACGCATTTCCCCGCACGTGCAATACTGTCCCTAAGATGAACAGTTTAGATCTGGTCACCCTAAGATGACAACAAAGTCTGTTGAAATATAAATGAGCGAAACAACACAGTAGCTGACCACAACTCAATGACTGGTTGACAGGTGAGCAGACACACTCGCCTGGCCAGTCGTTTGTACTTCTGTACTTTAATTAACATAATTAACACAACACAAGACAAACAGGTCCTGGTATCCGAATTCCAAATCAAAGAGCTTCAACCAGGGCTTGATTTGTTTAACCAAACACTGAAAGGGGTATTTCACTTTCAAAAAACGTTTGGTCATTATACATCTACACTGTCTCATGTGAACACCACAGGGATTTTTTTGCATTACTCGATTCAGTATGTAGATATTTGATATTCATTTTAGCTGCCCCGCCCCCTTCCTATACAAACCCATTATAACTTAAAACTTTTTTTTTTCTGGTGACTGATATTGTCGTCCTAATACATGATGAGGGGGCCATGCTTTTTCATTACATATATTAATAATTTACTAAGCCTGCACTGTAAAAAATTGTCCATGAAATTTACAGTAACTTACTGGCAGCACGATGCCATTAAATTACTGTTATATATTTCACAGTAAACATACTGTAATTTCATTTACATTACTTTTATTGTTACTGTAGACCAAATCACAGTACTTAACTGTGACAATTCAAATTACTGTAGACCAAATCACAGTACTTAACTGTGACAATTCAAATTACTGTAGACCAAATCACAGTACTTAACTGTGACAATTCAAATTACTGTAGACCAAATCACAGTACTTAACTGTGACAATTCAAAATACTGTAGACCAAATCACAGTACTTAACTGTGACAATTCAAATTACTGTAGACCAAATCACAGTACTTAACTGTGACAATTCAAATTACTGTAGACCAAATCACAGTACTTAACTGTGACAATTCAAATTACTGTAGACCAAATCACAGTACTTAACTGTGACAATTCAAATTACTGTAGACCAAATCACAGTACTTAACTGTGACAATTCAAATTACTGTAGACCAAATCACAGTACTTAACTGTGACAATTCAATTTACTGTAGACCAAATCACAGTCCATAACTGTACTATTACACTTACATTTAATGTAAAAATCAGTACATAATTCTATATTGTAAAACATTACTGTAACCCATAAACCTGGTACTCCTAAGTACAGTAGTTTACGTTCACAGTATGAACATAAAGTATAATGCCAAATTATGGTACACTACTTTTAAACAATGTAATCTGAAATTGCTACAAGAACATTTCTGTGACAAATTTCTTAACAAAGCGCTTCACTTCAGCAGGAACATTCAATTTATTTTTGTAAAACAAAACTTGTTAAACAGTAGCCAATACACATGAACATAATTCGCCTTATACAAAGAAATCACAAAAAAGCAATAAATGCTCAATTGCCAAACAGCAATGTTTAAAGGGAAAGAGGTGACCACTACAAAGCAAATGCTACTTCTAGTTAAGTATAGTGTTCCTCTTGTGTTTGAGAAACAAACTGTGTAACGTCGCTTAAACCCCCCCTTTTTAAGTAATCTAAGCAAAATAGTCTAAACAAACTAACTCTGGCGATGCCTGGAAATATGCCTTGAAGACCTGACACTACTAGTAGAGTAGTCAATCCCTCCTGTACAACTCTCTATTATCATGACATAACAGATGAAAAAATGAAAAGTAGCAGTTTGTGATCAACCTTTTTTTTTTTTTTTTTTACCCTTCTTTTTAATTCACCCGAGACAGGTGAAGGGGCACACAGCATATTGGTACAGAGCATGAAAACAGCTGTATCAAATAATAACAAAGAAAAAACAGGTAGCCTTCCCTCAACAAATATAAATAAAGACTACTATCAGTGCAACTGGTAAACCTCTAGCCTTCCTCCTGTCCAACTCTCCAATACCATTACATAACGCAGATGAAAAAACATTTTGTGACACATTCTTAATTGTTTAGCAAACCACATTCCACAATCTCAATCAAATGGTCCACAATAACCATATATTTTCCTTTTTATTGTTCCATAATAATAACCATCTTTTTTTGTAATCCTTCAAAGAAAGGATACTATGGATGGTAAATAGGAACATATTTAAAAAGGATTAGGCAGCACAGCCACAAATTCTTTGTATCAAATACAAAATAAAATAAAACAAAACAGGTAGTCTTCCCTGGACTAAACCCTGGGATGTTAAATCCTGAGGTAGACAACATGTAGACAACATGTTTTTCTTTTTCTGTGAATAAAATAAATGAAGACTACTACTTGTAGCGTAGTCTTCCTCTGTTTTTGAGGAACATGCTGTGCAACTTCCGTCCATATAAAACAAACTCTGGTCATGCCTAAATATATGCCATGAACATGTACAACCTGTAGCCTTCCTTCATGTATGTATCAACTATGATAAAACACAGATGAGAAACCGTTTTAACCGTTTGTGATAGACTCCTTAATTGTTTTTCAAATCACAATCCAACCATTTGCAACGTCTGGAATGGTTCTTGTTGCAGGCTTCGCAGCAAAAACAACAGTAAATTGAACATTCTAAGGTTTGTAGCGTTTATACAGTATGAATGAACAACCTCTAGTTTCACTATAATGTGTCTATCCACCGTTTTGTAGTTATTCATGAACTGTGCTTTTTAAAAATATCCTTCAAAAAAGGATACGACCTGAGATCGGCGAAGGAGCACAGAGCATGTTTATGTATTATGCATGGTAAATATGAAAGGAATAGGTGGCACAGCTACATTTTTTGTATCAAATACAAATAAAATGGGTAGTCTTCCTTGGACTAAACCCTGGAATATTAAACCCTGAGGTAGACAACATGTAGACAACATGTTTTTATATTTCTCTGAATGTATAAAATGAATAAAGACTACTACTTGTAGTGTAGACTTCCTCTGGCATTGAGGAACACTGAAGTGCAACTTCCATTATTATAGATAACAAATTCTGGTCATGCCTGAATATGCCAGAAAAACCTGTCTGTCTGGCCAGTCAATACATCTTTTCATGTCCAACTCCCTATCACGACATTGCAAAATGAAACACAATTTCACAAATTGTGAAACTCAATAGTTTTTCAAATAAAATTCCTCAATTTCCCTGATCAGAGTGGCCACACAGCGATTCAGACCTGTGGTCTTCTTCTGCACCTGCTTGCCAGATTTCCTGCTGACCTGTGTCTTGGAGGTACACTTCGAGCCTTCAGGGTTAATCTTCAGGAAGAACCTACAAGTAGAACACAAGTAGAATAGTCCATTAGTGCTTTCCCCTACCAATATGATATTCTTCTCAGACACTACAAACACAAGACAGATCCCAGTGACAATTATGATAAGCAAATTTAAGAACTTTGTTTTGTTTTTCATTAAATGTTCACCTTTTAGGTTATTAGAGTAAGTCAAGCTGAGTAAGTGTCAAGTAAACTGTTAAAAATATGAGATGTTTACAGCATCTTATGAAATATGATATTCATTGAAGTGTCTTTAAACTGTTTTATTCTTGCACTATTTGCATCTTGTAAAGCAAATAGTGGCCTGCTGTCACATCATTTCAGTACAGTTCAAAAATCGAATTTGAATATTTTTGAGCTACATAGGCTTTGGCACAAGGCAAAATAAAAGTGTGGTCAGGACACCATACTTCTGCTATTGCCTTGCTGAAACATTCCAAACTGTGTGAACCATAGGTATAGAGACTATTTATTTGCTAACCTCTGTATGAACTCCAGAGTACTGGCTGCCTCTTGCTGGTACTCTATGTTGAAGACATAGTAGCAGGCCATCAGGACAGCTGTTGCAGAGCGGAAATCTGGAAGGTCTTCAGGCTGGATGAGGACATTTCCCTCCATGGCCAGCATCCATTTTTGTGACTCCAGAACTGAGTCTCCTATAACACACATCACCACGTCATGTTATTACTTTTATTATAGAAAACAATCCCTACTACCTGTACATTATAAGTAAATTAAATGTATAGAAATGAACAAGCTCTCAAGTTATTGTTCATGCAGGATATAATCTCCTTCCATTTGTCTGATATAAATGACCAATCATATAGTTGCATCACACTCCACAATGAGAATTGCATTAATCTTTGACGACTAATCTTCTTTGCCTGGCTGGTGTAGTAAATGGAGGCATGTATTACCTGTCCTGACCCAGCTTCATGTAGACGTACAGGACAATGTTTTAGATTAAATCAAGTCGTTGTAGAAAGTTCTACGTATGTGTACATTGCTACTTAGCCTTCCACCTCCAGTTCACTACAAAACATATTCCGTACTGTAGTGTAGTGTATATTGAAAATGGTATATTTACCAAGTGCCATCAAACGAGGTGTGCTTGGCAGTGCGCTGGCTTCTGCATCTGCTGAGGTTGTTGTTACCTAAATAACAGAAAACATCAAACACAAAGGTGCAAAGCTATAATATTTCAAATAATAAAGCCGTTTGTTAGTCATTGCCTTTCTCATCAGTTTATATAAAAAAGAAATGTATATGTATATTTTACATAGAACTGTAATTTGAAGTTGGAACTGTCTCCAATATGAAAGACGGGATGGATAAACCTACTAATTTATTACTGAAGATAGTCATTTATTATTAGAGGGAATAGTTCTTTAAGAAGTTTTTAGTTTAGTGGACACATTATGTTCACAAAGTACTTACATCAGCCAGGAGAAAAAGTGAATCCTCTTTTTCTTTGAAGTACGCCATTGTGACGAGTAGAGATGCAACTCCATTGTTGACGTTGGCTACCTCACTAATGTCTTTCAGCACAATTCGGACAGCCTTTGCCCACCGTGTAAGTTGACTTTGAAAGAAATGTAGCAGCTTCTTCCCTTTACTTTCCAGGCAATCCTGGAGTTTTGTGTCAATATCAATACCTGTCAATGTGCTGAAGTGAGCACACATGAATCTAGAAATGAACAGAAATGGCCACTGTTCCTTGAGCTCCATAATGCTGGGTGGAGGGTTTCTATTGATAGCATAGCGCTGTGTAGCATATGTCATCTTCATCAATTCATCCACTCGGCCACGTTTTGCTGCCTGGGGACCCTCTGTTGAGAAAAGGCCTTCCATCTCAGCTCTCTTCGCCTCTATAGAGGCCGGTGTCTCACCTTCAGGCAGATCAAGTGGCTGCCAATTGATGCAGCCATAACTGTCTGTTTTTGCACACTTAGACAGAGTTGGCTGGGTGCTGGATGTTTCAGGCTCACTGGCATCCATGACCGCTGAAAGTCTTTTTGGTTTTCTAACACGAACTAGCGTGTTGTCCCGATTCATATAATCTACTCTGGCCTTTAGTTGACACTCCAAACTGTTATAACCATTTCCCACCGTCTGTCCCTCGAAGACGTCAGCAAAGCTTGCTGGGTACTTAGCACAGATTCTTTGGGCTATTTCAGAACACTGGTTGAGTTTGGGGTTCAAGCAAACTTCTCTGATGGAATTGACAATGACTCTCACCATTTCTAGTCTGTCTTCCTTTCTGGGTCTTTGTCCCTGTGCAATAGATTGCCTTAACGTTGCCGGCATCTTCTCCCACGGTACCTCATAGGATGTCAGCCATCCAGTGGTTTGTATTGGCACATAGCCTGGAGTGGGCGGGGTTGGACAATTGGTGCTTGGCGAGTTGGACGTTGCTTGAGCTGGAGAAGCAGAGTTGGGGGTGCTGGGGTTGCTGGGGGTGCTGGGTGTGTCTTCATGGCCTGTATAATGGAATATAGAGCAGGAATTACTGGGCAATAATTGTAGCTGCATAGGTGTGCGTACACACACAAACACGAATTGAAATAAATGCACCCTCATCATGACTTAAGACTCACCTCTGTTCTTTAAGTAGTGTACAAGTGTTCTTGCATCTATAACTGAGATAACGTCTTTGACATCTTCCACTGCAACAAACAGCAAATCTTTCTCTTTCTTCACGCCTATGGCAGTCAATTGGTTGATCAGTTGCTGAAATTCACTCTCCTGAAGTTCGGGGAGGGCCTTCCTGATGATGCTGATGAGCTGCTCCATTATCTCTTAATTAGAATAAACAGAGTGATGGAAAGATACAAGATTAACATCAAATCTGTTATATAATGGCAATGGGTAGTAATCAGCAAGGCTCTCCAATTCAACACACATGTAAGAAACACCCATGTCAAGCAGGCAATGTACACCTAGATCCATCAAAGGCACTGAGGGATGCTTTTCAATTACAAAGTAAACCTTGGATGAGTTTAGCAAAATCAATACAATTTTTCCAAAGGTGTATCCCGTGTCATTGTGATCCACAACTACGATCATGGACTTTTGGTATTTGGTTCCCTTGTAAGTAATAACCGGTGTCACTATAGATGCCTCATGGAAACCTCTCATCCTGACAGCTTCTTGTATGTCATGATTATACAACCGACCATCAAATTCATCAGCATGCTGTATTTGCACAGTCGGTGGGAAAAGGCCGCCAGCCTGAAGATAGGCTTGTAAGAGTTGATGTCTGTCAGCCAGTGTGCTGTTAAGGTTTTTGAAATTATGAAGCTTTCTTGCACACTCTTTAAAAAATGAGTGCTTGCTTTCAAACCGAAGAGTCCAAAGTCTAATGAGTGGACCGAAATGTAGTATGAGTCCAGGGTAGTGAAGCAAGTAATGGTGTTTTGGTTTCAGTGGTTTATCTGGAAAGAGAGTAGCTCTTGAATGAATATAGTTCTCCAGTATAACCTTTAGATATGCTACTTGGTTGGCATGGATTTTTGGTGCAGTTATCATTGCCACAATCTCTCGTAGCTGTAAGCACAACTGCCAGACCTCATCTTCAAAAGGATTCTTTATCCTGTCACCAATAAGCAGTGGGAGTAAGCGGAGTAAACACCAATTTTGAGCTGCATTTCCTGCAAGCTTTTCACTGTCTGCACGTACTTCACATGGTTTGCTGTTAGAATCGTTTTGTAAATACTTAAAAGTAGAAATGATCCTATTCAACTGAGTGTAAGTAAAATGCTTCTCTACGGTGATGAGATGTTTCATGTAAAGAGCGAGATCTGTTGCAACAACACCTTCAAATAGGTCATGGCCTAAGCAAGGAGGGAGCCCTGGGTCACATACATGGAAGTGTTTGAGGCTATTAAAGACAGAGTCAAAATGAACACCATCAGCATTAGCTAATCCCTGGTTCATTGCTAGAACATCCACAGAATCCTTGTAACTCTGTTTTGTCCGTGCAGGGCCCAATTCTGTGGGAGAATATGTAAATGTGTCTCTATCTATAACACAATAGCGACAGAAATGTTTACTTTTACTAAAATTTTCTGTGAAGCCTCCAATGGTGTGTGACCCAAGGTTATCTCCACAAAATGCGATCACTGCCCCTTGCATGATTTGGCCATTATCCAGCACAATTCCAGACTCTTCTATGTCCTTTAAATCTCTCACAAGAGGATCAAACACTTTAGCTTGCCCAAAAAACTTAAAATCATCCTCCCTACAAAGCATAACAAGCTGTATAGGGTCTATAGAGGACCTATTGTGAGCAGAGATTTCTGACAGTGTCATGTAAACTGCAAGTTGTTTATGCTTTTTTCGTCCTGACCCAAGAGGATTGGCCACCTCAAATGCATCTTGGAACAAGATAATTGAAACAGAGGACTTGCATTGCTTAAAGATACTCTTTTCTTTAAAATTTCTGCCATCCCTTACATCCTCAAGCAAATGTGGATCATCTGATCTGTGTGTCTGTGCGTCAGCAAACTGTTCTTTAACAGACTGGTGGTTCAATAGGGCCTTTAAAGTCTCCTTTACTGGAACATATTGCAAAAACTGATCCTTTCCATTGCGGTCTATACCAAGATAAACCTGCGTGGGTGCTACATAGTGAAAATGTCTCTTGAAATATGTCTTCCTGGTTTGATCAGATCTAAATATTCCCTCATTATACAGCCGCATGAGGTTGTTCTTATTTCACTTTCTGGCATATTCTGCTTTGCTAATTCAGCCTTCAAGTTGGAAAATACCAGTTCCATACTGCTGTCATGGACAACTTGGAAATCCTCAATTAAACTTTGGATAGTACTAGCTGGTAAAAGCATTTTACTTTGCATCCTTAAGTAGAATAGTGCCAGGTTGGTAAGAAATGTGTCAGGATTAACATGACTTTCATCATCACCTTCAGTGTCAGGTCTATCATCACTGTCCATTTCAACAGGATTCTCAAACAATGCTGCATCATTTTCTACTTGGACAGGATTATCAAACAATGAGGCATCATCTTGTATTTGAGCTTTGGGTTTGTGTTTCCTGCTGATGTGGGATGTAAAAGATGAACTCACGCCGAAAAAAGAATTACAGCTGGGAAAGGGGCAGCCAACCCTTTTTCCATTCTTTATGTGCATTTTTAAATGTTCAACAAATCTATCTAAATTGAAACATGTATACTTGCATCCCTCAACCTTACAGGTCCACTCATTAGCCTGAACTGGTCTATGGATAGTTTTCTTATGCTCTGTATGCTTCCGACGCATGTGGGATTTAAGTGCCAACAATGTTTTAAAACTGCAAGGGCAACTAGGAAAACCACAATTGAACATAAAATTAGCCAGGTGTCTATGCATTTTAACATGTCGGTAAAATGTGTTAAGGGTCTCTGCTGATACATGACACTGCTTACAGACAAAAGAGTTGACCATTTTGATTACCAGCCAAGCCTAGCCAAGGAAATTAAAAACCTAAATCAACCACCAAACAACACAAAATGAAACCTAAAAAGTGCTATGCCACATGTGAAATAAAACATGTAAAACACAAACAAAAACAATCCTCTTTCAAAAGTAACACCAATTATACATTACCTAGCTAGCCAACAGGCAACACAAAACTAATCATGCAACCACTACCAAACACCAAAAAGTGCTGCTAACTAAATGCTACTGCAGCTAGCTGCCATGCCACATCAAGTAATAGTTGTTAGAAATCCTGTTTCAATTCCAACACCAATTATGTATTGTGTATTTTCCACTCTGAATGACATGAATCTAATAAGTACTGTAGATAAAAAGAATTGTACTTACTTGTATTTTTCTTTCTGAGCAGTGAGCTTTGCAGCTCTGCACTCTGCAGCAGGGAGAACACAATGTCCTGTATGTTTACTTTCAAAAACAGTCTTCTTCCCACAATGCAGTTCAGTCTACAGTAACATACACTATACCGTAGTGCGATTCCATGATTTTAATGCATATTACTGTAAACGTCCCACAATGCATTTCGGTCTACAGTAACATACATTAAACACTAGTATTGTGTTGTGATTTTAAAGTATGTTACTGTGAACATTTTAAAACCTCACAAATCTTTTATTTAATTAAGCTTTTGTTCAATTGCAAGTCATTAGTTACAATTCAAATCAAATAGGGGCCTATCCTGTGAACACTACTGATGCCATAATGCAACCAAAAGAACCACAATGATGATCTTATGACTTAATTGTGCCATCCTACACATTTATCTCTGATTTACTGTATAGCCTATTTATCTGGAACTATAGCTTACTGTACTATATCTTGTCAGACTATTGAGTGTCGGTGTCAGAGGACACATTAGCCTACGCCATAATGTTATTTCTTAATTGTTTTTATGTATGGTATTTTATTGTTTTAGTGCTGTATGTTGAGATTACATCATGCAGTATTGCGTTGTACTGTACATACTGTAAAAACAGCATATCCAACATATATTGGAATGTCTTCTTGATTTTAGGCAAATGTCATAGTACTTTTGGTGTTGTTAATTTTATGAGAGCATAGAGGCCAAACTCTGGGACAGTGGGGCTCTCATATTAAGTCCTTGCACTCGTAGAAGCATTCAAGCAAGACTTATACTGGCGTCACAACACCCAATGGAATACCTTTTCAGTAGACCTCCGCTCTACTCCAATCCATAGGCAAACCTAGAAATTATGGGCCCCTGGGTCACCAGAAGGCTTTCTACTTGTAACAGAACAAAAACGAGACCATCACTAAGATCGTCTTGTTGCCCCAATTGAAATGGTGTCCTTCTGATTTCGATCAGACTCTTAGAAATGTCTTAGATCGCAGAAAAGCCTGCAACACTTGCAGAGCTGAGGCTGAGCATTAGGTGTAAGCTTTCCGAAAGTTTCAGAACAAAAACGAGACCATTTCTGAGACTGTCTCATTGACCCGATCAAAACAATGTCCTGCTGGTTTTGATCAGACTCTTTTAAATGTCTTAAATCACGAAAAAGATGGTGGTTTTGATCAGAGTCATGGTGTCCCTGCTAGGCATGTGTGTACAATGCCGAAAGCTCAACTTTGAGTTGCTCTAATGCAGTGTGGTTTGGGTTTCTATTTCAAAAGCCTATGAGAGGCTATAGGCTTAAAGATACATCGCATGGATGCAACTGGGACGTATCCTCAGTGATGTATCCCAAGGTCATCGGGGTTTCGGGACTCGCAACATCATACCCCTCACTCAGGCGACCCAGCCGGGGTTGATCAAGTCCCGACTTACGTCCCAGTAGCTACTCTCGGTCAGTCCACTAGGGAAAGACCCAAGGCCACACAATCCACTGCTCCAGAACTACTCTGCCGGGACTGGGAGAACCATACTCTGGCACATGGAAGGACTAGGCTCTGTGGGTTGACTCCTGTCCAGACCCCTCCTACGTCTCACCAGGTCTGCTCCTGCTCTCACCAGGTTGGCACAGGACCTGTGCGTTGCACCAGACTCCCAGCACCAGACATTTCATTCAGGAGCAGTGAATCATAATGGCCCTCCTAACGGCCTCACCAAGGTTTTTGGGCTTCCTCCTCACGGAGGACACAGGCTGGGGCGCTAACCCATACTGCTCACCCGGGTGCCGTCTACATTCCGGCTTTCACCCGTCTCTCCGGTGGTCACCAGACTATACCCGGTTGTCACATACTATGAGCCACTAGGCTATATCTCTTAAGACGAGACTTTGCATACGAGTGTCGCAGGATGACAGCAAGCATTTTTCTCGGTGAGCTCAGCTGTCCGACATACTCATGCTCTCATAGATAAAATTTGGAGAATTGTACAGTGAACTGTACGCTGTCTGCTTGGTCTTTAACCAGCCACGGGAGGTCGCAACAATGGGAGGTCGGAATAATGACATGGCACCGCTCCAAAACTATGCAATGAACTTCCCATTGCAATCAGAACCGCAGACTCACTCCCTATCTTTCGGCGCAGACTGAAAACACACCTTTAGACTCCATCTCAGCCCATAGCGATATTGCATACCAACCCATAGTACTTGCAGTATCCTCCTAGGTAGTTTAGATAGCACCTCATTAGACTGAGATGGCAGTGACTTATATAGGATGTCTAATGTATTACCATGTTTTAGTTCTTACATTCTATATTGTAAGGTGTATTGTAAATTCTGCTTAAATTGTAAACTTTCATCTGTACGATGCATTGCAATGTTTCTACTTAATATAAATTGCTCTGGATTAAGATCGTCTGATAAATGCCTAAATTGTAAATCGTTGCATTTGAGCACTCATCTATTTCATCTACTATGTTGTATTTGTCTGGATTATTTCCAAAATATTGGAACTTGACCTTTTGTGGGGTTAGAGTTAAGGTTTGGTTTCTGGATGTTGTTGATCGTCAGGATAAATCTATGGTTCTTTTATTTGACTAGTTAACAAGACAAGCGATTACTTGACAACCGTGGGATTGTTTTGGAGGAAACATATACCCTAATGATCAAATCAATGTGCTATTCAAGAATCTGCTTTCAGATTTGTTCCATGACTTCCAGAATCCATGCCCTAACCATAGCTAATTCACAGTAAAATACTATATTTATTACAGTAAACTTATGTGGAATTGCAGTTATATACTGTAAATATAATTCACAGTACTTTACTCATTAATCACAGTAATGCACTGTTCATAATACAGCAACAAGGTGCAGAATTACAGTTATACAGTGTAAACATATTCACAGTAACTTACATATTATTTACAGTAATTGACTGTAATGTCACTGTAACATTGTGTAAATTTTATAGTGTTCTACTGTAAAATCATTCACAGTAAATTATTGTCACTATTGCAATAGCCCGGTGTATAATTACAATACTGTACTGTAACCATTGTTCACAGTAAGATGATGTCCATAATACAGTACCTAACTGTAGAAATCACGCAGATTCGTTACAGCCTGTTTTGTCCAGTTTCCCCACTTGTCTCACACATGCAAGTCTTCTGTCCATCAAATGTACAAATGTTTTGAACAAGTCATGACAAAGAAAACTATTAAAATACTGTCATTATAATGAAGACAACTTGCTCTATTCAAACTGCATTTCACTGTTGGAGGTAAGGGTTGGGATATGGAAAACAGGCCTAGGGGCATCCATGAAACAAGGACAACATGTACACAGTAGGTTGGGACAGGATATAGGCTGATTCATATAGGATCAGTGATGGTCTCATGATGAAAAAGACAAAGGGCTCCATTTTCGTTACATGCTAAATCCCTTATCCCAAACCCCTTATCCCTTTTTTACTATTTTTTTTTTAACTTTTGGAAATAGTTCAATTTCCAAATAGTTTCCAAATAACTCAATGTGCCTAAAGGGGCTTCCAGACGGCAACGATAAACGCCGGCGTTATCGACGGGCGAGTTTTTTTATGCCGGCAGTGCCGAAATAAGAAAATCGCCCGTCGATAAACGCCACGCGTTTATGCCGGGAGGGGAGGGGAGGGGGGCGGACGAAATGCGTGGCTCAGAAGCCAACCAAGCCAACAGACTACCAACTTCCCAGACAACTTCCAGTCAAGCGCTACCTGATCATGATCACGCTGAATTTACAATTCATTTACAATGAATTAATGACTCACCAGTCACCAATAATGATGGCTGCAGCCGTAGAGGTTGACATTTGAACGTAGACTATAGTTATTCCAAGTTGCGTAGGTTAAAATAAAATCGGCAGCATCCATCACGGTTTACCGTATTTTCCGGACTATAAGCCGCTACTTTTTTCTTGTGCTTTGGACCCTGCGGCTTATTCAGCGGTGCGGCCAATGTATGGATGTTTACGGCTAACAAACACTATAGTATAGGGCGTTCTAAGTCTAAATGCACGGTATGACACCAACTTTAAGCCGGCCCGAGCAGGAAATGTAGGGGGACAGGGCACAGGCAGTTCGCTAAGACAGACACTACTAAATGCATCATGGAAAGCAAACGAAGAAGTGCATATAACGCAGCTAAAGGCAGTCGAGCTGGTTGAAAAATAAGGAAATCTATCTGCTGCACGTAGCCTTGGGATCAATGAATCAATGGTTAGACGGCGGACCAACGCAAGGAACGCCAGCGCGGCGGAGACACCAGCTCCTCGGAACGACGGCGCGCGGTGGTGGTCCGCGTGGTGGTGGTCCGCGCGGTGGTGGTCCGCGCGGTGGTGGTCCGCGGTGGTGGTCCGCGCGCCATCGTTCCGAGGAGCTGGCGCCACCAGCGCGCGCACCACCAGGGCGAGGAACATGCTGAAAGCAACTTTTTATCAAGTCTGCCAGTGGATCCTTACTGCGTGGAAAAGTGTCAAAAAAAAAAAAAAAACATCCACGAACGGGTTTAGAAAGGCTGGCGGCAGCAGCAGCAGCAGCAGCAGCAGCAGCAGCCGCCGCCGCCGCGCGAGGAGGAGGAGGAGGAGGGGGGTCCGTGGAGGCGGCAATAAAGACGCCTCGTCGAGCGTCTTAAACATTGAGAGGATTCCTGGTGGTCCCCAGCTAAATGGTGGACAGTTGGTTAACCAGATGTACGGTAGGCTACCTTTTTTCATGAACCAAATGGACCCGCAAGCGCTCATTTGGTTTCATGAAGTGATCGGAGTTGCGCATCTCCGGCTACACTCTATGGCCAGTACAGGCCTGGATGTAATATTTCTCAATCGGGGGAGGGCAGCCGAAAATGGCAGTTGGTTTAGTGGTGACAGAATTGTAGTTAGTCCATGTTTAACTACCGCTATAAGCATTTGATTTGAAATATCTTTGAAGTTTTCATTGTTTGCATTCCGTCATGTTTGGTGGGGCAGTCAGGGCGTCTAGAGGGCATCCCCCCCCCCCCCCCCCCCCCCCCCCCCCCATGTCTATGCCTAGATCCGTCCTTGGTCTATGGCTCTAGCGTTAATTACATACAGCACGTGCAGTTCTGTAGTCGTTTAAATAATAAAAAGGATGCTTCTCAAACAGCATTGTTTGAGAATTGCCGACAATCTAATCTGTGCAAGAACCCTTACATATGGTAATTAAGCATTAAAACCCCCGCGGCTAATAGGCCAGTGCGTCTTGTATATGTACACAATTGATTTTTTCGCTAAATTTGGCCGGTGCGGCCTATATTCAGGTGCGCTTTATAACCCGGCAATTACGGTAAATATGTCGTATAATAAACTCTGCTGGCTAAAAGCATGTAACCAACATGCTTCACTTTGTCATAGCGTGACCGTGACAGCAAACTCACAACACGTCGCGCAATAATGCGTTGTAAACATTAGAGCGTTAGAGCAGAATTGCCACAACTCACGTTATGGCTCGGCTCAGGGTCGGATCTAGAAGGGGGCAGGGGTGGGCACAGCCCACCCAAACGTTCATCCTGCCCACCCAATGAAAGGTAATATCAGTGGTTTTCAACCAGTGGACCACTAGTGGTCCACAAAAGCCGAATAAATAGTGGGCCCTGGTATAAAAAAGCACTGCTTCTTATGAAAAACTTTGGAGTTGCCCACCCGCCATTCTTCCAGCCCACCCTAGTAGGGCTGGCTAGATCCTGCCCTGGCTCGGCTGCGCCAGAGCCTTAAATGATTAGGGAATCCACTCCCGGGACAGAAACGGTGAAGTCACTGTGCAGGTCTACTTGCAGAGTGGGTCCTCATCGTCCTCATTATGTTGTATGTTTGCTATAAATCGCCAAGCGTTTTACAAAAAGTTCACTGGAATTGAACTTGAATTGAACTCGAGCACGCGCGCGCGATAAAAATCAGTGACGCCGGGCGGAAAACGACCGACGATAAACGCTTTCTTGAACGCGGGTCGATTTTTGAACTTTTGTGCTAAAAAAACGCCGGCCCCATTGAGAATGAATTAGAGTGGGCGATTTATTCCTCGCCGTCTGTAAGCCCCTTAAGTGTCTATTGACATGCTGTAAGCATGTAGACTGGCCATTTTAACTATTGTTAAAATGTTTTTTTTTTAATAGTTTAAAAAGGCAAAGAAGATATTTGCAAGCTAGATGCAAAGGGGGCATCTAGAAAAAAAACATGGCACTTAATTTCATGCTACGGTCAAAAATAAACTAATCTTGCACTCACTAGGCTCTTTCTTGCTCTGATCTCTTAATCTCTTATGACGTGTAAATGTGTTTCAAGACATCGTACATTCAACATTTTGTTTGTTTAGCATTATCATTTCCTCATATTGCCCAAACACGCAGAGCCAGTACTTAAAACAACTACTTGGCCAAGACTGCCAACAGGGATTTTTATAGGTTTATAACCAAAGCAGACAGACAGTTACATTTATTTACAGAGTTACACTAAAGAAGATCAGGCTAGGCTTATAGAACAACCATTCAGTACAATAAGAGTCAATATTGCATTGAGTGATCCTCCTATGTGATATTCCTCTGCGCAATGCCCAAAGACAGGCAGTGTACTGACAAAGTATAGGATATAGAGTATAAGTATAGGATATAAGCTGAGCCATTGAGGCTCATATAGGTCAGGAACCTGTTTCTGTAGTGTGAGCCATCTTGACATGACACTAGTATTTCGCAGGGAGTCCAGGGACCCCCAATCCAACCCCCGCAATGCTGAGTGCCAAGCAAGGAATCATTGGGTCCCATTTTTAGAGTTTGATTCCAGCCGGAATCGAACCCCGACCTCCGAGTCTCAGGGCAGACACTCTAACCGCAAATCCACTGAGCTGGTTACTACCACTGCTACCAGTATACATTAGCCATTTAGTGGCAGGGTCCCTCCTCGCTTCAGACAGCTTAATGTCCATCCCATAATGCCCCTCTCTCTCTCTCGCTCTCCGTCTCCCCTTCATTCATGTGAATACACAGCATTACACAGCACCTGTTGCTGCAGCGCTCTGTGGTTTGGCAACGCTTACCAGAATGACTATTAACCTTCAATGACACGGAACGTGATACACTAAATGATTTTTATAGCGTTCTTTCCCATGTTTGTATGACTTCTTAGAGACCCTAGTCAAAGGATTGTTCCATCATTTATGTATTTATGTATTTGTTTTTTCAATGTGACAGGGGTGCCGCAAACCGGATCGTGTTTCCGGGGTGTAGATGAGGTCACAAGAGGAAGGGAGGAGGTCTCTGAGCTTGATGACAAAAAGCTTGTGCATAAGATGTTGGCTTCCCATACCGCTCAAACAACTAGGGGTGGGCAAAAAAACAAAACAATACGCCAATATATCGCAATTCTTAATGCCATGATATCAATATCGAATTGCCAGGTTCAAAATCGGTTTTATTTATTAATTTTTTCATGTCAGAAAGACTGACATTATCTGGCTGAATTGACGTGTAAGATTTAACTTTTCATGGTTTCAAATTGCTTTAAAATGCTCCATTTGACTGAACTTGGCATGGACATGGTCCGTATACCATAATCCCTAATGCCTAAATATTGCATAAATTCTACTAATCTGTACAGTATGTATATGATTTTTGCAGTGCTTTTTCTTTTGTAAGTCGCCCTGGATTAAGAACTTCTCCTAAGTGCCATCATCTTCTCCTTAGGGACAGGTTGATTTTTAAAAATAAGTGTACCACTGGGGAAAATGTAGGATATACACTGGAATAAAATGCCATGATGCTCCATCTGACTAGGGAAATGAATGACAAAAATAACAGATTTCACTGTGAACATTACATGCACTAATGCAAAGGCCTTAGTGCATGTAATGTTCACAGTGAAATAATCAAGGGACAGTTGTCAGTGCGCTGGTTGAATGTTAAAGAGGAATTCCACACGTTTTCAAGATGTTTTCTGAGTAGGGGCACGGTGGCACAGTGGTTAGTGCTGTCGCCTCACAGCTAGAAGGTTCCCACTAGGGGCGCTGCTGTGGGTGCTGGCGGCATGTCTGCTCCTTCGCGTCATCAGTGCCCACTGCCCATACCCGAGGCGGGGTCGATGAAAGGGCCTTTCTGTGTGGAGTTTGCATGTTCTCCCCGTGTTCCCTAGGGTAGATACCCTCACAAAAACATGCTGTAATCCTGGACTCTAAACTGCCTCCCCCTGGCCAGCCGGGGCGCCTGATGGAGGAGACAGGAACTGGTTGGAATAACGTGTTCCTTCCACGCGCTACGTCCAACCAGGGAAACTCCCCCCTGTCAGGTGAAAAGAAGGCAGCTTGGACTCCTCATGCATTGAAGGAAGCATGAGGCCAGTCCGCTGCCTCCCCAGGTTGGTGGAGGGTGTGTAGAGCCCAGGATCACATTAGGAATTGGCACTGGGTGAAAAAATGGGTTGCAAAATCGTGGGATAAAAAAATATTAAATATAAAAAAAAAAAGATGTTTTCTGAGTGTACAAATGGAACCAAATGGACCTCTCAGAAAACTAAAAGAAAAATCATTAACATGAAGAAACATGTTAATGTTTTTTTTTTTTTTTTTTTTCAGACTTCCATTTCTAGAAAACACAGAATGGGGGAACTTTTTAATCATGGCCACACAGCATCTCTAAGGCATATTAATGACATAGTAAAATGTCGAAAATGAGTGGCCCTTTAAGGTAACTCTGACAAGTGTAAACATGTGCCGTTCCTAGCCATATGCGGGTCAATTTCTTTTAGAGTTACGTCGATACGGCAGTTTTCACCGTGTAAAGACGGCCGGGATCATGTAAGCTTTTACTGCCCATATAACATAACGCAGCCTGTACGCGAGGGGCGGATCTAGGCATGGGCATGGGGGGCAATGCCCTCCTAAATGATCTGACTGCCCCACCAAACATGATGTCATGCAAACGGCCCAAATTTCAAATATATTTCAAATTAAAATGCTTAAAATTGAAATGTTTTGAAACACTACTACTGCTACTAACTAACTAAAATTGTGGCACCACTAAACCAACAGCATTTCATCATTGAAAACAGAAAACTCTGAGTAAGACCTTTAGCTTTATGCATGCTGCGTGTCTGTTGCAACTTCAACAACAACTGATGTTATTATTGATACTTTACTTGCCTAATATAAGCCCTGTAACCGAAAATGGTATGGGTGCGCCTCCAATGGAGGCCCTCCATGCCATTTTCTCCTGCCTCCCCAATTGGGAAATGTTACATCCGCCCCTGTTCAGTGCTGTGCCTTCTCTCTCTCTCTCTGCTAGGTTATTCTATCTAAGCTCTAGTGGACTTAGTGGAGTAGTAGATGATGCTGAGTGGCAGTAATGCTGATCTGCTGTGGTTTTCATACACGCTGTCCTCTGTGCGGTTTCTCTTTGCTACAGCATGTCATCCAACTCCACCACCCAGTCCATGCAAAGACCTGATCTGTGTCAGCCTGGAGACACCGTCTGTGGTGAGTAGTAGCAACGTCTCGTCGTCCTTCTCTTCCTACACAACACAGGGTGCTTCTAAGAGTGAGTGGGTTCTCGGGGTTACAAGAGGTCCCAGTAAGGTTTCATTCACATATAAGACACAATCAGAGGTTGTATCGAAGACAATGTATCTCTGAAGAAGAGTTGATAGCAAAGTGGGAATCAAGGATTGGCATCCCTCCCTCCAGTGTTGTTCGTATTAGTTGAAAATCCAACTACAGCAGCTGATTGGCCGGCAGCCCTGTCACTCAACAGTGTCAGCTCCACCAATGCTTCTTTAAAGAATCGTCCGCCACTTTGATAACGCTCATCCCAGAAACTGATGTGGTTCAGTCTGAATAATGAAGTCAACCGAAGTCTGAATATCTTGGAAATATTGTGCATTTACAGTAGGCATTTACAGTATAGCAGGTGTACAAGTGTATAGAATCAAAGTAAGCTGTGACAGGGCAATCAGTCTTCACCACACTGAGTCAATTTGTTGAGGAATAATAACTCTTATCTAGAGAAGTGTACGGCACCCAGCCTTCAGTTCAAACAACATCACACACAACACACCGATGGCATTGCAACACGGCAGGTGTGTGATAAAGTAATCGCATGGGGAAACAGCTGCAGATTTACTGGTTAAACAACTGTGGCAAACACTGCCGAGTCACTGTTCAAATGCTAAACGGTGACATTTTTTAATTATATATGATGCAATTTATATAAATGCTCGCCTGTTATGCAAGCAAAAGTCAGATATTCAAAAGTACTCAATACTCAATTATGCAGAATGTCCCATTAATCGCGGATTAATGGGACATTCTGCATAATTGAGTATTGAGTACTCTTGTGCCTTAAGTTTAAAAATGTATTCAATTTTTGAAGAGACTTACAATTTATCATGATCTGCAAGCTCACAATGCTTATGAAATTGCTTTCTGAGCAGATTGTAAATGGGATCGCATCGCTCATTTGGAATTTATATTATACCGTAGGGTTAGTAGTAGTAAGTTAGTAGTTAGTTACCTACACCACAGTTCAAATGCAAGACACATACTGTGTTGAAATGTACCCATTCTGTGAGATTAAAATAAATTTCAATCAATCAAAGCATCCTTGACAGTCTGGACCTTCATTTGTGGGAAACCCAGATTTGATTATTTGAGATGCTAAATTAATGTCCCTGCGCTTTCTGTGACCTGTTTACTGTGGGTTTTCAGATTGAATAAGGGACTACATTATTGATATTGGTTGTTATATGCAGTCGGAATGCTAAAGTGGTGGACTATGTTTTTGTGTGTGTGTGTTGTGTGTTGTTGCGCTTTCTGACATTAAATACGAGTATGATGTAGCAATCACACTCTCTGGGTCTGTGGCTCTGTAGTGAAGCGGATGTTTATGTCCTGCGATGATCCTCGCAAACTAAATAAGCATCAAAACAGTGAATTATGGCTGGTTTTGGACCGGAAAATATGGAATGCAGACTGCAACGATTCTGTAAGAGATTGCATTGACAACGGTGCATGTCTCTCTAAAGATTGCTGTATAATGCAGTTTGTGTATAATGCAGTTTGTACAGATGTCTGCAATGCAGTAGAGAGGATTGTAGCGTGGCTGGGCTCTCTAACAACGTTTTTTTTAGCAACGCATCAAGATAACAGTAGTCAGCTGCTTGCTAGGCAGGCATCATTATAATCCACAAATTACTATCACCACATACACAGACGATAGCAGGGAGAAGACAGGATCATGTAGTATCCTAGCCTGGAGCATGATCACACTGCCATGACCAATGTTGGAAAAAGTAGACACCGTATACTCAGTCAGTAAAAGTCTGGAATTCAAAATGTGTCCAATATTACAAGTTTAAAAATAATTGTATTGGAATAAAAGTACAATTATTTGCCTCCGCTATCAAGTCAAAGTCAAAGTCGTCAGATTAGTCACTCACATTACCGCAGTGAAATTAGTTCTCTGTTTTTGACCCATCTCTTGCAGCGGTGTGCCGCACTCGGGAATCATTACGTAGTTGATTTGACCCCCAATCCAACCCTTTGATGCTGAGTGCCAAGCAGGGAGGCATTGGGGCCCATTTTTACAGTCTTTGGTACGACCCGTCCGGGAATCGAACCCCGGCCTCCCAATTTCATGGCGGACACTCTAACCACAAGGATCATGTCCAGAGAGACAGACAGAGACAGAAACAGAGAAGGGGATAAATAAAGAGGGAGAGCGAGAGACCGACAGAGAGAGCTCACATAGCTGATTAAAGGGTAGGTCAGACACGTATTCTTGAATGAAACTGTGATGTAACCATGGCTTTATGGAAGGTGAAACTGATCTCTGACAGCACATAGCGTTACAGAACAGAAGCATCCACGGTGTTGTGTCATTTATAGTACAGCTACGCCCATCTGCACATTGTTGTATTGTAAGGCACTGGGAGGTTCTCAGTGGAATCAGCGCTCTTAGGGTACACTACAGTGACACCTGCACACATGAGGCAGGCAGACATGTGATTTGAATTATGTTACCCCACCAGAACAATCGCCACACCTAGATCTCAAAGCTCACATAGTTTAGAAGTGAATGGAAGGTGAATGATGACTTCTTTGCGGCGCCCTTATTATGCTTTAATGGCCTGTCCTGTATAACCACAGTCTTGCTGTGTTGGTCAGTGGGAGCCGCCCAGGAAAACGCCTACAGAATGATGATAGCCTACTGTGAATTTATTTTCCGGTACTGTAATGTGAGACTATGTCAAAGCTGTTGCTTTTTGCTATACTTAATTAACGTCTTGACTTTTTTCACCGGCTGACACAATTACAAATCTAAGAATACGATTAATTGTGACAGAAATAATTGTGCAACATTACAATTTGTATTTCTGTTTGCCTTTAGGGATTTGTAATTGCACAGGACAGATACTGTACACTTGAATACACAAGGAAATCACTGACGCACTTAATAAATACGAAAGAAAATTCCAAAAAGTGTATAAAATAGCAGAAACAGCAGATCTACAAGCTTACGGTCAAAGCTTGTAAGCTTCTAAAGACAAGATTGAAGATCAATGCAAAATAAATGTGATCAGGTCAAATAATTGCGATTAGACAATTACGTAATAATTGTGACAGGCCTATTATATACAGTATGCACCCAGGGTTACTGTAAATGCCTTTCACAAATAAGGGCATGACACTAGCTTTTGTTTTTCTTTCATATTTCATACACAGTAAAGGATTAGGCACAAAGGTAAACTCTTTGACAGGATTTGTTAGTCTAAGATGCTGGGGTTTTCAACAGGTGGTCCGGGGACCACCAGTGGTCCCTGAGAGGGTTCCAGGTGGTCCCCAGCTAAGTTGGTTAACCAGATGTAACTCTCGAGAACGTAAAAATGAAACCAAATGGACCCTTGCGGGTCCATTTGGTTTCATTTTTACACTCTCAAGAGTTAAAATATTCATCATCTGAATTAGCCCCGAGTCTACACAACCAGAAGATGGACAAAAGCAAAATAAATCTTTAGTTTTGGGGTCTGTGGGGCTAAAATGTCCTCAAGTGGTGGTCCGTGGCTCAAATTCTGGAAAAATGGTGGTCCCTGGCATCAAAAAGGTTGAAAACCCCTGGTCTAAGATGTTGGTCTTTTGAACACTTCTAAACCTTTTGACCCGTGATACTGTGAGAAGCAACAAACACACAGTGACACAGGCTTTAAAACACGAGGAAGCTTTTGATGAGACTGACGGGGTAATTTATCACCTGGATTACTCAGCATGTTCTGCAATACATCATCATAACCAGACTGTACGGTTTACACCATTAGCAATGCCATTTTTTACATTCCATGCAGCTTCCTTGATGGCTTTAAATATAAGTGTGTGAGTGTGTGTTCGTCTGCACATGTGTTTGCGTCTGTGTGTGCACACCTTACTGAAGGTGTGGTGGTGGTGGGTGTTGTACCATATTCAAATAACATCCTCCAGGGCCGGATCTAGAGGGGGCAGGGGTGGGCAGGCCTCACCCAAACGTGCATCCTGGCCCTCCCAATGAAAGTTAATATCAGTGGTTTTCAGCCAGTGGTCTGGAGACCACCAGTGGTCCTTGAGAGTTCCAGGTGGTCCCAAGGCTAAATGGTGGAAAGTTGGTTAAACAGATGTAACTCTTTGAGAGCGTAAAAATGAAACCAAATGGACCCTTGCGTGTGGGTCCATTTGGTTTCATTTTTACGCTCTCAAGAGTTAAAATATTCATCATGTGAATTAGCACAAGTCTACACAACTAGAGAATGTAGAAGAATAATGGTCATTTTGATCTGTATATTTGACTGTTTTGTTTCTCAAATCCAGCCTGGGATTGAGGACAAAAGCAAAATAAATCTTTAGTTTTGGGGTCTGTGGGGCTAAAATGTCATTGAAAACCACTGCTTCATATGAAAAACTCTGGAGTTGCCCACCCTGCCATTCTTCCAGCCCACCCTAGTAGGGCTGGCTAAATCCGGCCCTGACATCCTCAGTGTTTTTGGTGTGAGAGGTGGGAGGTTTGGTTAAGACTTGAGTGTCGCAATAACAAGATAAGTGTCTGGCACGCTTCACTTCAATATTACAACAACAACAGCTGAAGCTGAACGATATGTTTCTAAAGTCAAACTTGTAAGGTGACATTCTGCAGTTCACTTGGGTTTGTTATGCATCCTTGCTTTACAAGGACCTCTCCCACAAGACCACGTGTGCTTTTATCTGATATTTCACGTATTCCTCCACTTAAGGAGAATTCCACACCAGAAAGCTTTCTTATCTTTATTTGCAGTCAATTTATTTCCAAAAAGTGGTGCAGTTGTTATTTTGTGGGGAAGGTCCTTTAGTTTATGGCTGTTTCCCCTATCCCAAAATAAGCTTAGAATGCCAGTATGGGATGTTGTTCAAATTCAACTATTTCCTTTGCTCCAAAATGCAATTTTTGCTATTCTCTCTCCGCCATGTCAGTAGTGTGTTGACTCACACACTGACAGCTGAGCCAAAAGTGAAAGTCTGAGTGTAAACACACTACTGACATGGTGGGAGCAGAATATATAGCAAAAAATGCAAGAGTGATGCAAATAGGTGAATTTGAACAACATAACGTAGCCCCATTCTAAGCTTATTTTGGGCTAATGGAAACAGCCATGATGGAGGTTTTTCATACAGAAAAAACAACAACTGGACTTTGAAATAAATCAACTGCAAATCTGCGGTGGAATTCTTCTTTAAAATCTAGGTCTAGCACCCGTGGCTTGTATTTCTGTCATTCTCAACAAATTAGTGCTGCCTATAGTTCTACAGTCTGGCCACTCTGACATTAGCTGGCATGCACTCTCCTGGTCATTTATCCAGTCATCCAGTCATTTAAACCTGCTGTATTAATGAGCTGCAGATGCGCATGACATTCCGCACAGAGCAGGTTCAGTCAGAAAACTCTTTTCAGTTTGATTCTAGTAAAACAGTAAATCAGCCTCACATCAACACTTCTATTCTCAAACTAATCTTGTAGGCAAGGGAGTATTTTCAGATCTTTGGCCAAATACAAATGCATTCGGTGGTGCCTGCTGCTTGACGTGAAGAAGTTGGACATCCACAGCAATACCACGGTGCCGCTTGCCGGAAATAGCCAATCGACAAGCTCACAACATACCATGATGTGACATACTGTATGTTGTTGTGAACATGTATGTTTGCTATTCTCCGAGAGTGAGGAAGCAACACAGCCACACAACGAGGTATAAATTAAACACAATCCTCCCGTCCCAGTCTCATCATTTCCACACGTTGCGAAGGTTGTCAACCGATAATCGCCAACATTGTCATTATCAAAGACTTTTCCTACATATTGGCTACCACGGGTAGGTGACTCCGAGACATGTTAACAGTTTTCGTGCCCTTGCAGTAGAGCTACGTCGCGCGTTATCATTATGAAAAATAGTTATGACCGATGCCTCTTAGGTTGATCTATGTCTCTCTATGTCGCTTACCGTCGCTGGTTTGATACGATCCCAATGATAACAGCAGCGAGCAGCGAGCACATATTCCATTCAGAACGGACCAAAATAAGGGACGGACCAATCCGGAACCGGAAGTGTGTCGCCAACTAACTTGTCCGACGGGAAACATGGACCGAAATATGAAATATGACTTTTAGATGAAAATCGCTGACACTGGCTACCTAAAAAAAATGTGAAAAAGGGCTGGCACTGGGTGTGTTAAGTGAAATTACTGCTGCAGAAGTAAGGATGTCCCAATACTGTATCGTTATCGGGAAAAGTATCGGATTGGCAAATACTGTAAGGGTATGGGAAAAGTATCAGTATTGGTCCTTATTTGTAATTATCGGGAAACCACAGATCAGACACAGGGGTAAGGGACGCTATGGCCATTAAATAAAATGTTGGGTCATGTAGAGTTTGCATGAAAAATGGCTGACAACAACATGTACAAACAGTGAATCCATCCATAATGGTGCCATTCATTGCATGATGTTGACACAAAGGGCTCATCATGACGGCACATTAGACCATCTAATACAGGGGTCTCAAACTCAATTTGCCTTGGGGCCACTAGAAGCAGAGCCTGGTTGAGGCCGGGCCGCAGCCACAGCGCGTCACATGGACAAACGTTTTTTGCCATTTCAAGCCTATTTTTTCGCCATTTTCGCCTTCATTTCACTTAAATTTAAGTATATTCAGACTCACCAATGTGGGATAAAGAGTGTGTGCATATGTGGTGTTGTGTCGCACAAAAAACAAACAAAAAAAACATTTCTATAATAATATTTCTATTCCTTTCTATTTCTATTCCTTCCTTCCTTTTGATACCACTGTGCTATCTGTTTCATTCAGTAGCACATAATAGGATTATGATGATAATAACTATAATTGAACAATATTAAATGAACTATTTACTGGACAATAGAACCTACAAACAATACACCTGGACAAAATAACTAAAAATAACAAAATGTTTACTTTAGCTATCAATTTATATTCCTCCTAACAAAGCCAACTACAGCAATTTTGAACTTATACAGCCACTACAAAGCAGCGTCATAAAATAAATAAAATCATAGTTTGTCAGTGTCACTGAGAAACTAGCCTCGCAAACATGACGCTAGAGTGGACCATCAGAATCGCCACTTAGGCCCAACTAGCAGCATTGGTTTCCCAATAGTTGTCATGTTTTACACATGCCTAAATAGGCTTTTATTTATTTGCGTTAGCCTCTTTGAAAACTATATCCCAGTTGCGTGACGTCTCATCTTTGCTGGCAATGCTGTCTGCAGTGGTCGCGCAATAGGGGTTTGAAAATACTATTCAGCACGTTCGGTTTCTGACCCCACAATGTCGCAACTTTTCTACTAGATGGCTATGATTCTATCCAGCGCAGATGTAAGCCTGCCCTGGAGCAACGACAACACCGTTCACTACGGGCAAGGGGGACACAACAGCTCGTTTTAGGCTACTCACCTTAGCTCAGCGTGCTGCTTTATAAGCCATGCATCCGCCCGTATCGGGCTTTAGAAAACGCCTCCGCTGTCATTATTTATCAAACCGAACGCAGTCCTTGGTAAAAAGGCAAAGTTTTCTTTTCCCTACATGTGTTTGTAAACAAGGAGCGGTGGATAGAGAGACGCCATGACAGGATCTCGCCCGTACTGCAGCCAATGGCGTCATTGCATTTCATCAGATTGACAGTTCAGCGACAAATCAGAATGGACTATACTGCACGGGGGGATATCCGGTTCCTCTTTGCTATTCTGTGTAAATGGCAAAGCCAGTAGGCGGGCTTTAAACAGGATCTCAGCAATCAACAGTCAATAGTAACAGACTGTTCTCCCGCAAATGCTTTTGGTTGCCTGGTCGGAATTTGACGGGGGAACTCGCGGCCGTCGCGGGCCACATTAATATTAAACGTTCATATTAAGGTGGGGGCCACAAAATATCATCTCGGGGGCCGGAAATGGCCCGCGGGCCGGCAGTTTGAGACCACTGATCTAATAAAACCCCAACCACTACCCCTCTCACAGTGATCCGGGACTATGAGACGGAGGTGATAGTGGTCCCCACCCTGCTCCTGGCAGCATTCCTGTTCACCTGGATAGCCGTGCTGGTGCTGAGGTACTGCCCCGCCAAGAAACGTGCCCGGACCACCGCCCCTCTGCCCCAATACCACCAACACAACCACAACAACCACAACCACAACAACCGCTCACACCACAGACACTCACACAGACACAGGAGAGAGCTACAGGGCATCGATGGTGAGTATAGACCTGTCACATTAATCATTACAATCAATGCCTACATTACTTCTTGAAGGTGTTTATAAAAAGTTTCAGACCTTGACTTTTCTATAGATAATACATCGCAATTATGATGCCAACCAACAAGAACTCATAGCAGGGGCGGATCTAGGCATGGGCATGGGGGTTCAATGCCCCCCTAAATGCCCAGACTGCCCCACCAAACCAAAATGATGGCATGCAAAACAACACAAGATATTTCAGTGCTTATATTTAAAAAGATTTTAACCACTACTACTGCTACTAACTAACTACAGCTGTGTCACCAGTAAACCAACAGCATTTCATCATTGAAAACAGAAAACTCTCTGAGTCAGACCTTTAGCTTTATGCATGCTGCGTGTCTGTTGCAACTTCAACAACAACTGATGTTATTATTGATGCTTTACTTGCTTGATAAAAGTCCTGTAACTGAAAATGGTATACCATTTTCTTCTGCCCCCCCCCCCCCCCCCAAATATATCTGTGTGAAATAAATTGTGTAAAGTGTGAACCCAGACCGCTAAGACACTGTTCTTCTCCCTCCCGTCCCTACTGTAGCTCCCACTGAATTCAACGTGTTGGAACACGAGTCGCTGCCCATGACGGTGCAGCAGAACGTCAAACCGAACCCGCTGGCCGCCAGGCCGCCGCCGCAGCAGCAGCAGCAGCAGCAGCAGCAGCAGCAGCAGAGCAGGGAGGTCCTGCGGGGACAGTTCAGCAGGCTGACCCCTCTGCCTCTGTCCTTCTCCGTCCAACGGGACATCCCTGTCACCCTGCACAGGGCCGTCATGGACAACCGCAAGGTCGTCCTCAGAATCCTGAGAGGTATTTACTACTGTGGGCTGCACTAGATTAGATACACACTTAATGGTACAAGTAATATGGGACTATCTTCATAGCGGGGATTAACACATTTACCACGACTGCGCGTTCGTCGTTTTCTGCCCTATGCCACGGCTCAAGCCAGTGCAATCCGTAAAAAAAAATATTTTGAAGCGCCAGATCTCCTAAACAGGATGTGCGATGATGTCATGCTGTTTCTGGTGTCTTGACTAACCCATCTGAGTCAAAAGTTCCAGGTCAAAAGTCAGGAAGTGACGTCTAGCAACAGTCGATTCACCCGTGTGCCACGACAACCACATTGGAGATCCCCAGAAAAGGCTCCTGAATGCATTGGATTGAATGGGTGCGAATGGGACAAAAAAGATAAAATGACCGCAGCCATTATCCCAAATGAGTCAGCAACGCAATCTTTATCAGACGATGCGCTCGGACTAATAGATGGAACAAAGAATGAAATCTACATTTTGTCGTGTTACGCGCCGTCGTCGTGGTCGGTGTGCGTAATTTCATGGTAAGAAAGAGAGTAATGCTAGAGAAATCAGAAGATGACCAGAGCCAATCAGTGGTTGCGTTTCAGCTGCACATGCTGTCCATACGAAAGTAAATAGCAGCCTCTGATTGGTTCATGTGTACCGGTATAGGGCGATGTAACATTCATGCAGCAGTCAGGGCATTTCTAAAACCTTCTTCTTAACAGCAGCAGTTATTTCAGACATAGGATTTCATTTTGGTCACCGCTAAACCCCACAAGTTCTTTGCCTATTAACTATTTTTGAAAAACAGTACAGCTAGTTCAGCTAATCAAAAATATTTTACAAAATAGTAAAAGAAAAGGCAAAGAAGTTAGGGGTTAGGCGTTCAGTGCTTGACGAAATTGAGTCCTATAGACAAATTTTGCTTATGTATGAAGTTGAAAAAAGTAAACTTTAGTGTAGCATCTTTCATGCATGAGGAGCAGATTAACACACTACCAGTAGCAGTCAAACAAGCTGCAGTGAGCTATCACTGGAGACAAACAATTACAACTTCAAGACGTGCATAATTATATTGCCAAAAAGACAATTGAGATGCACAATTCCAGCTGCCTAGCTTGGAATTAGACCTCTTTAGCCCAGACCAAACCAAAGGTTCGCCACGCAACTCCTTGCAAACAGACAGTCGTGAGTAGACGCACGTTTCGTTACAAGTACCTGTAACTACACCCCGGCTCTGACAGTGGAAAATTGTCACTCCGATGATCGGTTTCATGGCCTTGGATGGCTTCCTTCACTGTTGCATGAATGGGTGGATGTAATGCACACTGCCAATATAGTACTATATCAAATTATATTGGACTGATATTTTTTTCCACAAGCTACTTTGAGCCACAGCCACCTTTTTAGTTTTACTACTTTGCAGCACTTTGAAACACTATAATGTTTTGACGCGGTGCCAGGCGTTCCTGTGGCGACTGCCGGATGAAGGTGGCAAGAAATAGAAACAACTTCTTCTGACCTACTGAAAAACAAACGACATACGTAGTTCTCACTGTCGAAAACGCAAGACACTGAACCCCTGACTGCTTATGGTGGTTATGCCCCGAAAATCACGCCCATTGAGACACCTTTTCCAGTTTTTTTCTCAGCTTTTATCTGAGATTCTAATCTCAGATTACTAGTCACGGTTGCAGGGTTTATGATTCAGGTGATTTGTTTCAAATATGTGATCCAATAAGATTTACTGTAACATTAAAGGCCACTACTTTCGGGTCATAGACCTGGGGTAATGTTTTTTTTTTACTCAAGCAAACCCGCTCAGAATTCAAGCATATTTCCAGAAGGCATTCAGCATCCAAATAAATAATGTTTACTGTAAATCACTACCTACATTTTTTAATGAAACGTAACTTACCGAATTGACTTCTCCTTGATGTCCTACAGAGACGGCGGACGCCGGAGAGCATCGGGACTTCCTGGGCTTCGCCTCCTTCCTGTCGGGGCTGGGGCCACACCCCTTCCTGCCTGCGCTGCTGGGCGCAGTGACGGCCCAGCCGCCGCTGGTCACCGTGGTGGAGGAGCTGGAGCACCGGGACCTGCTGGGGTTCCTGTGGAGGTGCAGACAGGTAGAGTAGAGTTTTCAACGGGCCTGAAGATTAAGGCCGGCCATCGCCCGTGGCGCGAAGCGACACGGGGTATGCCGGCCCCATACCATTTTCATTTAAATACAGCCTACAACTCCACATTGAGTATGTATTTGGCAATAGGCACATGTAACCCAAAATCTATCTTCTATTTTATATATTTTCTTTGGGTCTGTTGTCCAGAAGATTTATATCTCTATTAGGCAAGCAAGTAAATATCAAGAATAACATCCCAAACTCCCCCAGGCCTCCACCCCCAAGGCCATGCCTCAATACGGCCCTACCAAGGTCCATTATTATTTCCCCATTATTTATTTGAGCCACTGACCACCATTTGATGACATTTATCTTTGTTTTTGTCCATGATTACATGCTGTAGGCAGGAGATAACAGGCAAAGGATCAAAATGACAATGCGTCTACTTCTTGTACTTAGTTACTTTCCACCACTGCAGGTAGAGCGCCACCTATTTGTGGCGGACGAGGACACAGAAACATTCAGCCGCGATCGCTGGCGTCCAATCACACTGATGGTAGAGTGACACAACGTTACACGCAAACTGTCACTGAGAGAGAGAGAGAGATTCTTCATTCTTTATTTTAATTATTCGTTTGGAGCTGTCTCACTCTCAATTTTCTACTTGATTTGCCCCTCACCTCACTTTATGCATGGGCATACCTTTCTATTTAACTTCTGACCTGAATTACCTGTATTTAGCATCTGCTGAAAGGCTGCCATATTAAGTGTTCAGATGGACTGGCATGTTTCTGCCTGAATCGTTATTACGGAACCATAATGGAATATGGTTGTTCTATGTCCAAAATCATATCATCCTACTCGCAATATTCTCTCAGCAACTTTGCACACAGGCTGGGAATAATTTTACTCGACTAGAGGTAAACAAAAAAGCTAAATAAAAAAAAACATCACTTTTGAAAATAAAAAGATAAAGCTCAAGTCAAAAGTGCAAACAGCCATTTTCATAGCATTTATGTGGAGAAACAAGTCAGGGGTTGACACTAAGCCCTGTCCCCTTGCCCAGGGCAGGTAGATAAAATGGTAGGGCAGGAGATGTCTACTAACTGGTTGCCCAACAGGTGCACATTTTTATTACACACTGAGCGTGAAGTGGCTAGGGCGTGCCGTGCACTCTATTTTGGTTGCAAATGGACCTATGCAATATGCAAATGCACCTATGTACCTGTGCAACTTAAAAGTATGTTTTGTACCTGCCCATATTTCCATAATTTCTTTGGTGCATGTCAAACTGGGTGTCCTTGTCATGAATTAGTTTGTAAGTTTCTAATAATTACACAAGGTAAAAGTAATGGAATTAACAATATTTTCAAGAAGCAATTAGAGCATGTCATGAGGGCAAGTGGCCTGTACTTGCCCGATGGGCAAGTACCTCTGAGACCTTAGTGTCAACCCGACAAGTGTACTGTCCAATGGTGTTTGCCATCAGGTCGAACAGTAAACTTTTAACAGGCCATTCGTCATCCTGGTCCTACTTAAAGGTAGGGTAAGTGATTTGAAATTCATGGTGTAGTACCAGCCTGGTGCACTAGGGGGCGCTAGGGGCCAAGAGTAGCTACACTATGTGAACCTGCTGCTCGATCCTGATTGGAGGAGAATTCACCCTCCACCTGGGGAACTTTTATTAGCTCCTCTGCTAACGTGGGGGAGGGGGAAACTCCATATATGGTCTGCACACCTTATAATAGAAAAAAAAAACATTTTTGGGGGTGATATCTGACAAAAGTGAAATCACTTCCCCTACCTTTAAAAAACTGTGTTCACAGTTCACACAGGCAGATGCAAAAGACACAAAGATGCAAAGTGTACAACATACGCAGTGTATTTGTAGCTGTTACAGACATGGGATGTGAATCTTTGCATGTCAGTGTCGCTGAACGGAGGCCTGCATCTTTGCATCAAACTTCCCGTGTGATGCCACTAATACTGTGCTCATCTCAACACAGTTCCTTCCAAGCTCTGGATCAGATGCCTACAAACAGTACATTTAATGTCTTTCATTCTGCAGGACAACGCGGGTGGAGAGAATCCATGTGACCTGACAGAGAAGAGGATCTTCATCATGGCAGGACAGGTGGCCTCAGCCCTGGTCAGTAACACTAACACACCTCCATTAAAATGAAACAGTTAAACCAGAGGTTTTCAACAGGTGGTCCGGGGACCACCAGTGGTCCCTGAGAGGATTACAGGTGGTCCCCAGCTATAGGATGTTCAGTCGGTAACCATATGGACCCTTATAGATCTGTAACTCTTGAGATTGTGAAATGAAACCAAATGAACCCTTACGGGTCCATTTGGTTTCATTTTACGCTCTCAAGAGTTGAATTATATTTAAACATCTGAATTGCTTCATTATCAAGAACCTGCACAATTAGAAAATGTAGAATGGTATGTAGAATAGTAGTGACCAACATTTTGTCAGTTATCTCGCCTAAATTGTAAACGGAAATCTGACAATTCTTTGTTTTGTGTATGAGAGTCAGCTCAACAACAAAGGTGGCTAAAATGCTGAATAAATAGTGGGCCCTGGTATGAAAAAGGTTGAAAACCACTGCATTAAGGCCCTGCTACACTAGCAATATTTTGAGCAATATCAACTAGCAATGTCAACATCAACAGGCAACATGATGAGACACATGGCAACAGGCAACATTAAAAGGGGAATTCCACCCATTTTCATTTTTTTCCTGAGTGCACAAATGTGAACCAAATGGACCCTAGCGGGTCCATTGGTTCCAAAGTCAACGTTGATAGTTGACGTTGCTCAAAACATTGCTAGGTGTATCAGGGCCCATAAACCATCTGGCTGTCCCTCCGGACAGGTGACCTCTGCCCTGGTTAGTTATAACAATCTTTAATTAACCTGTTCAACCCATCCATTTCCCAATCAGATAATCCTTGAGGCACTTTGTTTACATTTTATTTTCTTTATCAGACCAAAGATTATTCTCTGGCTGTTCTGGTTGTTCCAATACTGGAACAAATTGATAACACACTAAAATGTCCTCCTTGACTACACATTACAGCGACACTGGCAAAGTAGTCCGGGCACATGCCTCATGTGGGCTTTGGGCTGGCAGCGTGTTGCGTGTATGAGCCCCGTTCATGGCGACCTTTGCTGTGTCTCTCTCCCCTGCTCTATCTCCCTCATCCTTGTCTCTTGTCATTTGATACTATCAATAAATGGCATAAAAGCCACAAACAAAACATAAAAATCTTAAAATAAATAAACAAAAGTCTGTCTTATAGCCTATCTATAGACTCACTCGTTGCCGTCTCATCTAAAACATTGCGCTTCTGCATGTGTTTGTGCACATGTGTGTGCGTGTGTGTGTGTGTGTCTGTGTAATGTGTGTGTACGTGCATGTGCGTGTGTGTGTGTGTCTGTCTAGGAGTACCTGCACAGTCAGAACTGCATCCATGGCAACCTGGGTGCTCGCAGCGTGCTGATCGGTGGAGACCTGACGGCCAAGCTGTGGGGTCTGGGCACGGCGTACCGCAGAAGGAGAGGCCAGGCCGGGGTGCAGGGCGCTCCGGGGGAGAACGAGGTCATGGAACTCAGGAAGTGGCAGGCTCCTGAAGTGCTGGCCAGGACAACCGTCAGTCCCTGCAGCGATGTGTGAGCGTTCTCTGTTCCTTTATTACCACTCACTCTGCATCTGATGGGAGAGACAGGTTTTAGTGCAGAATCTAGTTTAGTGAACATTTTGTGAAGATTTTTGTAAGCCATGTTTTTCCTGTTCTATGAACCCGATGGAACATGAAAAAAGCGGTTTACATTTTTTATTTTTGCCCAGAAAATATTTACCCATAAAATCCCATATAAGGTAATAATTAAAAATATAGTCATTCTTTAAGAAGCACATGTGACATGTCAAACTAGGGGATAATAATATCATAATTTGTAACTGAGACCAAGCTTTCCTCTGCGGTAGAAAGCCTGGTGAAGTGAGGTTAGGTGTTGTGTAAAGCCTAGAGTTCAGAGCAAAGATTTGCATTTAGGAAAAGTGGACATGACTTTGTTCTTTTCTGTTTGTTTTCCAGCTGGTCTTTTGGCTGCCTGCTCTATGAGATGATCACACTAGGTGAGTACCGGTAGTTGACCTCTTTGGAAACATGCGTTTTAGTTCAGTTTGTCCCTTTCCATATGTACTTGAACATGAAATAATGTTTGTTCCCCCTCTGCCACTTGCACATTGTAGTGTGTATGTAAAGAGTGTATGTAAATTGAAATAGCTGACATGATGATAAAACAATATAGAAATGACCATGTTGTGCTAGGGCAGCCTCATTTTGTTAAAATCATGTTTTCAGGGGAACCTCCATTTGCTAAGAACATGTTCAATGTGTTTTAGGGAAGCCTCCGTATTGCTAAGATCATGTTCAATGTGTTTAGGGGAGCCTCCGTTTGCTAAGATCATGTTCAATGTGTTTTAGGGGAGCCTCCGTTTGCTAAGATCATGTTCAATGTGTTTTAGGGGAGCCTCCGTTTGCTAAGATCATGTTCAATGTGTTTTAGGGGAGCCTCCGTTTGCTAAGATCATGTTCAATGTGTTTTAGGGGAGCCTCCGTTTGCTAAGATCATGTTCAATGTGTTTTAGGGGAGCCTCCGTTTGCTAAGATCATGTTCAATGTGTTTTAGGGGAGCCTCCGTTTGCTAAGATCATGTTCAATGTGTTTTAGGGGAGCCTCCGTTTGCTAAGATCATGGCCAATGAGCTGCTCCAGTATCTCCAGAGAGGCAAGACTCTGAAGAGACCCAGCAGCTGCTCCAACTCCCTGTAAGAAAGACATAAACTACAAATACAACCCTTTTAGTATAGTAGTGTATAATATCGTAATTCCCGGATTATAAGCCACACCTGACTATAAGCCGCACCAGGCAATAAGCTTCATGTTAGAGCAGTGGTCTTCAACTTTTTTGATCCCAGGGCCCACTATCTATTCAGCATTTTAGCCAGAGACCACGATTTAGCAACATCTTCACCCCACAGACCCCAAAACCCCAAGATTTCTTTTAGTTTTGTTCACAATTCCAGGATGGATTTTCGCAAACAAAAGAGACAAAACATCAAAATGAGACCAAAATGAACATGAAATGACTGGTGCTAATTTAGATGGTGAATATCATAACTCTTGAGAGTGTAAAAATGAAACCAAAAGGACCCGCAACCATTTGACCCCAATTGACCCATTTGACCCCAGTTGACCGCACTGTCCTGAATACAAGACAACTATGATTATAAGACGACCCCCATTTTTCAAGACAATACTAAACTACTAAACTAAAAATAGCATTGCATGTTAAATGGTCTAGTTCTTTTCTATTGAGGACATTTATATTGGAGAACAACGTAGTCTTAATTTAACTCAGAGTGTGCAAATGGAGCCAAATTGGACTCACTGACTCTCAGAGTTACAAGCCCACAAGGGGTCACAGATAAATTATAAATTTATCTGGGGACAGCCAGGAAGTCCCTCAAGGACCCCTGGGGGTCCCTGGACCCCACTTTGGGAACCATGGAGTAGGGTGGGCAACTGTGCCAGCCTTGGGCATATTTCTCTTGTATTATAAATTAATATCAACATAGCCTGCACCACTCTGGGTGTATACTATTATACATACAGGCATGTCCCTATCTGGACCCTTCTTTAACTTTTTCTGAAAGCCTACATTTGGGACAAACAGGCCACGTCCTGAAATGGTGATTATTTAGGCCACAACGCATATTCAACAGGAAATAAGCCATTAACCATGCAGTGTCAGTTTGTTCTGTTACATTCTGGTTCACATACAGTATAAGAAAGCAGAATAGGATAATAAAACATTCTTACCTTACTTTACATCCTTATTTTCTTTCTGGAAGTCAGTGGAGGGTCTACAGGAGACCTAATCACGGCCTAGTGACAGGTTTGGCAGTACCTACTGTACGGTCAGACCACAGTGACTTGAAGAAAAAAAAGTTAACGTTAAAAACACGTGTCTGTTTAACAAGAACATCATTTATGGGCCTTTTGGCTTAACTAATAAAACCTAAATTAAACGAAAATAAGCTACAGTTGAACTTATAAAGAAGAAAACGTTTGAAAATGAACGAAAACAGACACTGTTGCGGATGTAAATTTATCCAGTGTCTGGCGCGAGCCCGAATCTTGGGCCTAGTCTGGCGCCAAGTGTAACGATATCAATATGGTTGACTGTAAACAATCTGGTGCGGATAACACTTATAGGACATGTCAACAAAACACGTGTAGTTTCTAACTTTCTATAAAGTATAAAGTGTCTATAAAGTATCTAAATGCTTCATAATGTCACAATGTATTAACGAAGAAAGCAGTTGGAAACATAACATTACTCACAAAGACAACAGAGAACAGCTGCTGTTTCATTGACTAGTTCCTTGAGAATCACACAGGAGTCATGAACGCAAGATGACGTTCTCATTCAGTCCTCTCACGCAAACTCCGTTCACTTCATGGGGCCAGTCCAATGGCGGCTCTTCTAAGTAGACACTTCTATGGGGAATGGGGACAACAAATGCATTGGACTCGGGCAACAGAACAGCTTTATTATGATCTTTAAATGCCTTTGTTTTAGATCGTTTGGTAGTTATAGTACAACATAAACATTAGAGACTTTACAGCGACTTCACTGCGCTCGAGCGCTCAGTTTCTGACCCCTCAATGTCACAACTCTGACACTAAATGGATCTGAGTCAACCATTGTATCACTGAGTGCTAAGAGCGACATCGTGTGGGCATTATGTAGAACTGCAGATGGTTGTTGGTCTTAGTTTTTAAGGAAGATTCTAAACCTATATAGCAAATCCTAATCTGAAAGATGAATAATTCTTCAAATTCTTGGCCAATAACGATAGCCGGCACTAATAGCAATATATGTTTAATAGGCTACTCTTTTGTAGTGTTTGCAAACTTTTGCAAACAAACCCCTTTGTGCCAGGTAAACAACCTTATTTTTACAGTCTATGATATGGTGGACATTTTAAATAAGAAAATGTTTAAATGATTTCACCAACCTAATCCCCACTGTCTGACCATTTCGTGATGACGTGCTCACTGTGGCTATGTGAATGCATTTTATATAGTATTTTAATGCATCTGTGTATTTTATATAATGTTTTTTGATGGAAAAACTAACTACCGGTGTGCCACAGACTTTCTTTATACCCATATGTGGCCGATACATACATCCATGCATCCATACTTTTGATGAATGCAACCCAATTTCACCCCAAGTCTGTATGTATGTATAACACGGATCCATTTTCTGTAGGTTAAACCTACGAATAGAAACCATTCTTTTTTTTTTTTTTTTTTTTTTTTTTTTTCCATTTTCATTTTATTTATTTATTTATTTCGAACAGGTTAAAAATGGAAATAAAGGAAAAATTAGATTAAAGGAAAACTGCAAATAAACATGATTGCATCATTCAGAAAAAGACTGAAGATAAAAAATAAATGCATAATATTCTCATAAAATTCTCATAATTCCTAACATATTTGTTCGAAAAAGGAGTAGGAAGAAGTTTACTTGGAACTTATCATGTCCTACCCCTTTGTATAACTCCTCATAATAACAACAAAAGTATTTAGGCAACAAAAAACAGCAACAACAATGATCCTGGCTAAGAGTAACGTCATTTCAGTTTCGGTTCATTTCAGTTCATTATATGTAATGTTCATTATATATCTTAGATGTGAATATAGCATCTACTGTTCTACTATATTATAACATGATAGGTTATAATTATTATATAACTAGAAATACATTATATTATGTCACATTATACTACATTATTATGATTTATTCTTCTAATTTGTATTTATCTATTTTATTTCTTTTAAACACATGTTTGAATACACCCCATGACTGGGTCAGCTTTAATTCATCACTGCGTCTATTGCAACCACTGCAACCAAAATTCCGTTCATAGCATACTAAAATAAATCCGTTCATATAACACTAACCACTGACAATGAGGGAGTGGCGCCGTCTCTACCCAACCAGAGCCTTCTGTACCCAAATTGAGCCCAACTTGTGCTGAGCGGTGTGAAGTTCAGTAGAGCCGACTCAGCCACGTCCGAGTTATGATGTGTTATTGACAGAATAGTAAATATTTTAAACCCATATCGGTATCCTCAAATACTGTATGGGTATTGGATAAATATCAGTGGCAGTATCTGCCCTTATTTGTCTTTATTGGATCAGACACAAGGGTAAGGGATTGACACTATGGCAAATAAAATGTTGTAAAACGTCAAACCTTTTTTTTATATTATATTTTTTTCCTCTGGTATCGGTAATTGGTATCAACTAACACAAAAATTGCAGTGTCGGGATTGGATTGGAAATGAAAAAAGTTCCCTACCCCACTTTACATACGACTTGGGGTGAAATTGGGCTGGATGAATCACTATACAATATAATCATACTAATAAATGTGTTGTACTTCCACCACCAGGTTCTCCATCATTAAGGCGTGCTGCCAGTGGAACCCACGGCAGCGACTGGCCGTGCCCGAGCTCATCGGGAAGCTCCGGTCAGGAGAGAGGTCAGCCAATGACAGGACGGTCCTCCGGGTGCCTGAGCCACTGGACATCGAGAAGTACCTGAGGGAGGCGGGCTACGGGGAGGCCTACAACTACGCCGTCTTCTGATTGGCTGCGGAGCTCAATTGCCTGTCGACAGGCGTGGGAATCAGCCAATCCACAGCGCAGTCCTGGTTGCACCTGAACTACTGCAGGCTATACTAAAGGGAGGCTGCCAGATATCAAATCAAATAAAACTTTATTTGTACTGTATTGTACAATTCCAACGACCAGGGTTGAACCAAAGTGCTATGCATCACAGCACATAACTTGCAAAGAAAAAGACAATATAAGAAGACAGCGATAGCATAAGGAAGGAAAAAACAAGAAATATAACAAAACAGCATATCAATATGCATTACAGTAATGATAGTGCTGTGAGGGCTTGGGCTAAACTAATTACACACAGAAAGCAGAACATTTGAAAACCAGAGCGATTATGGAGCGAGTGGCAGGACGTTACAGAGACTGTCCAAAGTCGGTCCAGCCACAGAGAAAGCTCGATCTCCTCTGGTCTTGTACTGTCTCGCTCTGCCCCAGGCTTACTCATCTGCCAAGAGAAAAGCCTGGTCACAACAGAAGGCAGAGAATTTATCAGCCGAAGTGTATGCACTCAGAAATAGACTTTCTCCCAACCTGCAACTTCCGCTGTTCTACAGCGTAGGTCATACCCAGCGTGGTACTGTCCTGAGTATCAGTCTCCCCTGGACCTGTACTGTATCAGGCATAATGGAGAGCGGCTGACTGCCCGATCTCAGAGTCTTGGGAGGGCAGACTGTCAAACTGCTACCCAGGGCCAGAACTTCCAGGCAGCAGCAGAGCAAGGGGATGGAAGGTCTGCTGTCGTTGCACTTTGAATGGTGACTGACTGAACGTTGTTGAACGTTGTTGCACTACAAGGACTTCTTTCGTTTTAAATTATATTCGGTTAATCACAAGAGGCAGGTGTCTCTGTCAGCTGTGGCAGTTTTTGTTTTTATTTACAGATTACAGATGTTTTCAAAGATTTCCATCAAACAGTGTGTGTAGTTGACTTTGTACATGAGATCCATAAATTATAAGAATTCTATTCAAGTCATACTCCACATTTGGATGTTAAGGTGACCACTAAAAAGTGCAACATGATGTCAAGCGACTCAACACATACACACACTGTCTGCATTTTACTATATTCACCTAAAACGGAGTATGAACAGGCTTTAACTACCAACACAAACCAGCACAAACCCTGTCCACTAAAGAGTAAGACGGACATCCCTTAAGGAATCAGAGAGTCAGATTGAGGACACACTAACTTAAACCAATCATTGCTAGTCTGCTATTGGGGATCTGGCCCAGAATAAGTTTTATTTCAATTGGTGAAGGCTGGGGATGATCTTTACGTAATTTCCAGGACCTCTTCAACTTCACTATTTTAAATAATAAAGCTATAGCTAAACTATTCTGGGTCAGATCTGACTAGTTATGGTTGACTTAACTCAGTTTTGCTTTGATCTGGCCACAACCAAGACGTTACTAATTCGTCCCGGTCCTGACCGTGCTTGCTGGGTTGTGGTCCGTGGCTCAAATGCAGAATAATTAATTGGCCTCGACATGAAAAAAGTTCAAATCCACTGGTGTAGAGGGAGTAACCGTGGTTACTGTAGCTAAGGATTGAAGTAATTCAAATAACTCTCACAAAGACAACATATGGGACCGAACACATGGTAACTAAGTCTGGATGTATTTTCTTCCCCCACACACAATGCTGGAGAAACTGGCATATTTTATATTGAAAGACTTTGAGCACTTGAAGGTGACATGCACACACCTAACTGTTTGTATATTGAGAGAGTAATATATTGATTTTATGTGTTCATAATGTGTAAAATGATGTTTATGTGGGTATAAAGGTCTATATGCCAAGGAAAGAGTGACAGATTTGACAGTTTATGTTTTATAGCATTTGGACTGTGGACTGTGTTTATACTGGACAGCCTGTAAATCCTCACCCAAACTCCTTGGACCACAAATATTTATTAAACATTTTGTCTTTTGTGTCTTTGAAGGGGAAAACGCTTTTGATCCTAATCTGTGAAGCTTTAGATGTGCAAAATGCAGTTTAGTGATGAAAATTAAGTGAAAGACATCAGCATGCATGTGTAACACACACGATGTGACACCAGGTCTGCATTAGCCCAAAGGGCCTACACTTTTTTGTCCTTTTTTACAAATTTGAAATTCATTTATGAATAGTTCAAATAGCAGATCTACAACCTCACAATGTGTCATTGTAGTAGTTGCATCAAATTGCATGGCAATAACAGGCTATAATAAAATCAGGCTTTTAGTCTTCAGGGAGAGGCTCTGGGCCACTCTGATACACATGCTCAACCAAGCCTTTTATCTGGATAGCTATATACACTAGGCAAGAATCAAATTCCATTTCAGACGAGTTATTGTAACTAACTACTGCGATGCTTTGAATACAGATCAGGGCTTGACACTAACACTTGCCCGCTTGCCCGGGGCAAATAAAAAAAAATGGTGGGGCAAGTGAAGACTGCTACCTGGTTGCCCGATCGGGCAAGTGTGCAACTTATAGTGTGCACTATAACACAACACAAGATAAATTTGTCTTGAAGGCAGTCATTGCACTCTGCCTCTGTGTCTTTCACTGCTTTCTAGATATCCACAATTCCAGGCTGGATTTGGGAAACAAAACAGGCAAATTAACATACACATCAAAATGACCTAATCTTCTAATCTACATTCTCTAGTTGTGTAGACCTGGGCTAATTAAGATGATGAATTTTAACTCTTGAGAGTGTAAAAATGAAACCAAATGGACCCGCAAGGGTCCATTTGGTTTCATTTTTACGTTCTCAAGAGTTACATCTGGTTAACCAACTTAACTGGGGACCCCCTGGAACCTGGGGGGCAAGTGACCATGACCTGAGGGCAAGTAGAACCTGACTTGCACTTGCCCGATGGGCAAGTGCCTCGGAGACCTTAGTGTCAACCCCTGCAGATAGTAGATTCCAGGGGCTCACAGAACGAGAAAAAAAAACATCCAAACATTGCAATAAATAAACCTTAAAGTTTAAACCTTATCTTTCTGGAGTCATTTGATTCCATTTTAACACCACCAATCCCAGCATCTACTGTATATCCTCAGACAGAGGACCATTAGACTAGAAGCATATGCTTAAAACAACGCATCACAACTGTTACAGTTTCCAAACAATAAGGTAACAAAGTTATATTGGCTCAAATGGAAACCGTGACATAAAAGAAGGACATCAACAAAGTAGCAAGTTTTAAGGATTTTATTTCCCAAAAGTATTTGATTACATTTAGTACAAGTACTGCATAGCTGGTTGAGCTGGTACTAGTTGAATACTAAGAAGTAATCTGATTACTTGTAATATATAGAGTACATTTACTTAATTACTTTTAACGGAGTATCTTACCAAACAAAAGGGAACAAAGGGGGACCTGGAGATGCCAAAGGAACAAAAGGAGGGGGGGCCCAGGCCACCCCCTATAGGGACGTCGAAGCCGGCCCCGACCCCTCCCCTAACTCAACAAATTAAATCCTAACCTCAAAAGTAAAAAGGTCTAACGAAAACAAAGCTGCCGGCCATCTCCAGGCCAAACTGAAATAACTAAACTAAACTAAAGAGAACTGAACAAACAAAGGCTGATGAGAGCTGCTGGGTTGTTGCTGGTTCTGTGTCTGCCCTCAGACTGAGCTGGCTGGCTTTTATGCAGGAGGTGGAGCGTGAGTAATTGGGAACCTGCTGCAGGTGCCAGCTGGGCGTGGACTCTGAGTGAGGGAGAGACAGAGGGAGTTAGACACTGATTGTTGACAGAGTGTGTGACTGTGTGTGTATGTGTGTGTCTGCTGTCCTGGCCACACGCAAGGTAGTGGAAAACAGTCGGGTTTTGTGACACCATTCACTTTCCTGTAGTCAGTACAGAACCGATCCGAGCCGTCAGATTTAGTGGCCAATAAGCAAGGTGAACTCCAAGCACTAGTGCTAGGAATAGCGATGCCATTTTCAAGCATATAGTCCACCTGCTTTTGGAGACGAAGCCTTTTCTCCGGATTAACACGGTATGCGTGTTGTTTAATTGGCGGGGAATTACCGACGTCAATGTCGTGCTGCAACACATGCGTACGGGTCGGCACATCTGAAAAGAGATTTTTATTAGAACCAATCAACCTCATCACATGCTCACGTTGAGACTGAACCAGATTTGGAAGGCAATCATGAAGATTAACAAGCATCTCAGAATTTTTAAGTCGGCCATGAGTGACATCAGTAGAGATACCTACAATATCATCGTGATCATCCTGAGTGTCAGGAGGAGGAACACTGGCGTTGCTAGACAGTGCCAGGGCCACCTTGTCTGGGTCACCAATGTCACCAGACGGCTTGGGTGGAACACTGACAACCGCCCCATCAGGCGGGTTGGAACCAGGCTGAGAATCTCTGTCAAAGTAAGGTTTTAGCATGTTAACATGACACAGCCAACTCCGACGCCGGCGTTCAGGGGTATCGATGATGTAGTCACGGTCACCAATTTTCTTTTTGACCAGATAAGGGCCACTGTAACGTGCCTGCAAGGCAGAGCCAGGAATGGGCAATAAAACCAACACTTTGTCACCGGGACTAAAACTCCTGGATTTCGCGTCCCTGTCAAACAGTTTTTTCATTTTTGCCTGTGCAATGGTCATGTTTTCTTTAGCCAATTCACATGCACGGTGAAGTTTGGAACGGAATTTAGACACATAGTCGAGGAGGTTCTGAGGTTTGCTGTCATCCAACCACTTCTCCTGCAAAAGCCTCAGGGGTCCTCTGACTGTGTGTGCAAACACCAGCTCGGCAGGGCTAAAGCCGAGTGACTCCTGTACCACCTCACGAGCGGCAAAGAGGAGGAGATGGACCCCCTCGTCCCAGTCCTTTTCAGACTCCAAACAGTAGGTGCGCAACATCCCTTTTAATGTCCTGTGAAAACGTTCGATGGCGCCCTGACTTTCCGCATGATAAGCACTTGAACAGACATGAGTGATGTTAAGTTGCTTCATTACTTGGGAAAAGACACGCGACATGAAGTTCGAACCCTGGTCCGACTGGGCAACTCGCGGTAGGCCGAAAGTAGAAAAGAATTTGACCAGAGCCTTAACAACAGCTGGAGCTGTAATAGAACGCAACGGAATGGCTTCAGGAAAACGAGTCGCTGTACACATTATGGTTAAGAGGAACTTGTTACCGCTCTTAGTGCGAGGCAAAGGCCCCACACAGTCAATTTGCACACGCTCGAATGGTTCACCAATAACAGGAATTGGATAGAGTGGGTATGGAGAAATGACCTGACTTTTGGCAACCTGGCATACATGACACGTTTTGCAATGGTGACGAACGTCACCCTTTAGACGTGGCCAAAAGAAATACCGCAAGATGCGATCGTACGTCTTGTTAATGCCAAGGTGACCAGAAAGTGGGTTGTCATGGGCAAGCTTCAATACTTCACTCCGATATGCTTGAGGGATAACAACTTGTTCCACAACGCCCCAATCATCATGATCAGAGAGACGTGAAGGTGTCCACTTGCGCATGAGAACATCATTTTTCAGAAAGAAACCTGTAGACAAATCCTCTAGCGCCTCTCCTGAAACAACACTTTCAAAGAGAGGAGCTAGTGATGCGTCCTGCTTCTGATCGACAACTAGCTGCTCACGAGACATGCATATTTTCGAGTCAATCTGAGGCAAAACAGACTGGGAAGGAACCTCTGGAGAGGCAGGTGGAGCAGCTGAACAGTCAACCAGAAGACTGTCAGACAGCTCCCCTTCAGCCTCGAGCTTCTGACGCTCGGCCATTGCCCGCGTCACAGCACATACTGAAAAGACCTTTGGAAATTTTGAAGCTAAATCATCAGCGTGTTCTGGCAGAGGGACAGAAATGACCTCAGGGTTAATGAGCATTTTACCACCAGCCAAATCGTTGCCCAAAAGGAGTGTAACTCCCTCAATTGGAAGTTGGGAACGAAGCCCCACTTTAACGGAACCCTTAACAAGATCAGAATCAAGGTAAATGTTGTGGAGCGGCAGACCCACGTACTGCATATCCAACCCTCTGACCAGAACATCTGATTGAACAGCAGACTTTTCTGAAAACGGCAACACATGCTCTAGTATTACAGACTGGTTGGACGCAGTGTCCCTGATGATATTAACAGGTACCATTGGTTCTCCCTCTGACAGCGAGACAAAACCCTTCATTAGAAATGGCTGAAATTCAGGGTCAGGAGTGCAAACTGGCTGCACTGCAACAGGAGGTGAAGACTGAGTTTTAATCAAAGCAACGGCTTTAGGAGACTGGGACTTGTTTTTCAGAGCGTAACACCTATTTATAGTGTGACCAACCTTTTTGCAGTAGTTACAAGTGGGCTTTTCTTTTGCCCCCTCCCCACCCTCTGACTTGTCTAACTTCTCCTCACCCACCCGTTTAGCAAAAGGTTTTGCTGAGTCCGATTGAGAATTGTTAGATTTGTCTGAGTGGGACTGGTGGTTAGATTTGCGCCATGGAGGGTTAGAATTGTGCTCTGAAGACACGTTCTTCTCAAAACTGTCTTTGTGAATGAGCACAAACTCATCCGCAAGGACAGTAGCAGCTGAAAGAGTGGTGGCTTTCTGCTCATTAATATAGGTTGCAATCCTATCTGGGAGGCAGTTCTTAAACTCCTCGAGCAAGACAAGCTCACGCAGCTGATTAAAGTCAGTGACCTTGGATGACTGACACCAACGGTCAAATAAAGCCTCCTTTTCTCTGCCAAACTCAGCAAAAGTATGATTATCAGTTTTTTTAAACCTGCGAAACTTCTGTCTATAGGCCTCCGGAACAAGCTCAAAGGACCTAAGCACTGCAGCTTTAACCTTCTCATAATCAAGAGAGTCATCTGGTGATAAAGAGGCGTATGCCTCCTGGGCTTTCCCAGTTAGCACACATTGCAACAATAATGGCCAGACTTTTCTGGGCCATTTCAAGGTGTCGGCAGTACGTTCAAAGAGAGTGAAGTACTTGTCGACATCTTTACCATTAAATGGAGGGATCATGCGGATGCACTTATTAACATCAAATTCAGGTTGTGCAGCACTGACATGAGGAGGAGAGGCCTGGTTAAGTTCTAATTCTCTCAAACGTATTTTAGTCTTCTCCTCCAACTCAATTCTCTCAGTTTCGGCTTTAAGTTTTAGCTCCTGCTCTTTAAGCCTGGCTGCATTTTCCTGCTCCTGCTGTTTAAGCCTGGTTGCCCTCTCATTGTCCTTGTCCTGCAACTCTAAACGGCGCAACTCTAGCTCCAACTCTAACCTCCTAATTTCAGAGTTGTCTGATTTAGCAGGTGAAGAAACGGTAGCAGGATCAAGTTCTACTGGTTTGGCCGGGGAGGCGGCCATACCTGGGTCAGGCAAAGTGCCTTGATTAAACAAGCCTGCCCATAACTCAGCTTTAATTGTCTTTTTAGCTTTAGTACTCGAGACCTTAATATTGTAGTGATCAGCAATATCAATTAAGTTGTCCTTTGTACACTTATGGAAAACCTCAAGGGAAGGCTGCTTAGCAAAATCCTCCAAATTAAACTCCATTTTGAAAACCTAAATGGCTTACCTAAGTATAGAACTTTACCGCAAAGTGACAAAAACGAGCGCAAAAAGGGACAAATTGCAAAAGCAATTAAAGGCTTAAAGCCACAAAAGTACTACAAAAGCACTACAAAAACGCTCGCAAAAATATATACTAAGGCAAAAGCCAATCAATGAGACACAGACCAGCAAGAACAAAGCCCTACTGCTCAAACCAGTTCTCAATTAAGTGATGTCCTAATTAGGGGTGTGCACAAACTAAAGGCTTAGCAATGCAAGTAATCAATTTCAGAACCTGAGTATAATTAAACTAATTAATACTACTGAAAATACTTAGCAAGTAAAGAGAGCCTAAAGTAAATCAATTGAATCAATTAAGGTGGACAAAATAAATCCAAACCTTACAAAAAAATCCAAATGTGCACACCAAAAAAAGTTAAGTAACTTCAAAGTTAGGAAAAGTAATTAAATGTTTAGTTTTGACGAGCCCCCATTATGTTACAGTTTCCAAACAATAAGGTAACAAAGTTATATTGGCTCAAATGGAAACCGTGACATAAAAGAAGGACATCAACAAAGTAGCAAGTTTTAAGGATTTTATTTCCCAAAAGTATTTGATTACATTTAGTACAAGTACTGCATAGCTGGTTGAGCTGGTACTAGTTGAATACTAAGAAGTAATCTGATTACTTGTAATATATAGAGTACATTTACTTAATTACTTTTAACGGAGTATCTTACCAAACAAAAGGGAACAAAGGGGGACCTGGAGATGCCAAAGGAACAAAAGGAGGGGGGGCCCAGGCCACCCCCTATAGGGACGTCGAAGCCGGCCCCGACCCCTCCCCTAACTCAACAAATTAAATCCTAACCTCAAAAGTAAAAAGGTCTAACGAAAACAAAGCTGCCGGCCATCTCCAGGCCAAACTGAAATAACTAAACTAAACTAAAGAGAACTGAACAAACAAAGGCTGATGAGAGCTGCTGGGTTGTTGCTGGTTCTGTGTCTGCCCTCAGACTGAGCTGGCTGGCTTTTATGCAGGAGGTGGAGCGTGAGTAATTGGGAACCTGCTGCAGGTGCCAGCTGGGCGTGTACTCTGAGTGAGGGAGAGACAGAGGGAGTTAGACACTGATTGACAGAGTGTGTGACTGTGTGTGTATGTGTGTGTCTGCTGTCCTGGCCACACGCAACACAACATGACACGTGAGCTAAATTGGGTGAAGACATCTGTTGTATAGTATTCGAAGTACAACGTATTAAGGCTCATATCAGTTTCACAGGATTTTAAAAACTCATCTCCCCAGTCTCCACTTCCTTCCATCTGTTAAGAGATAGAGGTTGAGAAACAGGATGTTGAAAAAAGCCCCACTGTGAACTCTGACATTTTCAGTACACCAAGGTTTTATGTTAGAAATGTCAAGTATGCAGAAAGAGTACTAGTAATATTACGACGTGTAGTACCGTAGCACCCAGGATTACATTCGACGATTGACACTGAGTGGGAAGAAAAAAAAGGAAACCGGGTTTCAAAAATAGTGGCATAAAAATGTAAAGAATAAAAGTAAAGAGGATCATCACATCTCACAGATCCAGGCTTTGCGGTTTGGGTTATGATATGTCTCTGTTGGTTCGCACTGCACATTGGTCCAGTTTCCATCCTGATGCCAGTATGCTGCACAGTTCCATTGGCTGTGGGTGTTATCAGGATATCCACTGCGCCAGTACCTGCAGCGCAAACAACAACAAAAAGCTGGAAAATGGTAGAAATAAAGTACAAAAGTCCAAAATGTATTGGCATCAGATGTTATTTTGACCCCATAGAAGACCATGTGAAATGTCTCACCCTGTGGCTAGTGGAGTTCCGTCCACCCAAGTCCATTTCCCCTCCTCCCTTCTCAGACCGATCCATGAAGAACTGTTGGGGCTCAGTCCTTGGATGAATTCCTGGTGACAACAGTCCATGATATTCAAACTAGTAATCAATATTCAAAGCAGACATTTTTTTAATCCAGAACAAGAATAAAAATCATGGCAATGCATCGTATACATAAAAAGTGAATACTACATAAGAACATACAGTAGCAGTGGGACATCTACATACCAACATAAAAAGAACTGCAGTGTATGGTTAGGGGTGAAGAACTTGAGGAGTCGGCTGGTACAGGTTCATTTGGACAAGTTTATTAGAATAGAGAGAGTTACACGGATAGGAAAGAGAGAGAGGCACATGGTCCGGCAGGTAGGGGAAGGTAAGGGAGATAAGAGGGGAGAGCAGAGGTGGGGGGAGAGAGGGTAAGGGCCGGCACTGGCTGTCTGTCCAGTATGTCTAATATAGGGAAGTTGGTAGGTGTTGTCTCGTCTTGCATGTCGCTCAACCAATTGGAAAGTGAAGTTCTAGGGACAGGTTATCTAGTATTGACAATGTCTATGTATAGCCGTGTACTGGAACACACCTGTGTGCTGTGGGCCTTACTGTGCACAGGTCAGCAGGTTTGAGGGTACATTAATATGCATAGATATACTACAGAACATTCTATGTTCTTTTTACACAAATGAGTCTTGAAAAATGCAGGTCATCTTATAACCACTAACCTGTTCTTCTTTACTGTTGATGACCACCAGATCACAATCTTCTCCCATCTTCTTGCATTGTTTTCTAGCTTCCTCCCAGATCATTTTGTCAGTGAATCTTTTGTAACGGTTGGATCCAAACCTCTTCCATCCGATGAAGACCTGTTTGCCTTTAATAACAACACCAAACAATAGTTTGAGACTTCATCAGAAGTGTTAATATTTTAACCGCAAGGCCAATGCTTTAATGAGTGCCTCAGTCAACTCCTCAATCTGAACCTCAATTACAAGAACGCACTCGGCCCATCTTATGTGATTATAAGGGCAGCCCAGATTACTGTTGTTATTCTATGCTGTAATGGGACATGATAATACCTGATAATAATCATTATTATAATTATTAAATAATTTGCTATAATGCAATCAAAACATATCTTGTAACACATCTCACCTGCATTAATCTGATTGTTATATTTGGACTGCAAGAGGTTATAGTTGAACTGGATGAGGGTCAGGTTTTTATCCATGGAGTCTAACTGGATTCTCTGGACCCTCAGCTGCTCATTGGCTGAGTGAACTGGAAAGGTGAGAGAATGAACGAATAAATGCTATGTGAAATTAATTGTGACAACACAGACTATCATCATAAGGACATATATAACTTTTGAAGCCCCCATGGGTGAAACGGTTGCTGTTTTCCTCCTGACTAATATTGAACCTGTTCAGAGTGTTTGGACTGAAAAACTGGTTCAGAACTCTAAAAAGGTGGTTTTGAAACAAATAAGCTGCTGTGTGTGTGTGTGTGTGTGTGTGTGTGTGTGTGTGTGTGTGTGTGTGTGTGTGTGTGTGTGTGTGTGTGTGTGTGTGTGTGTGTGTGTGTGTGTGTGTGTGTTTTCAGGAACGGATACGGTTTTGGTCCAGTAAAGTGTTCTATGGATGCTTTGTGGTGTTCTATGGATTCTATGTGGTGCTTTGTGGTGAGCACAGCGCTGTCACAAACCAGGAAATCACAGTGGGGAGGAGACAGACGCACACACACACGCACACACACACACGCACACACACACACACACACACACACACACACACACACACACACACACACACACACACACACACACACACACACACACACACACACACACACACACACACGCACACACACATGCACACAACATCTTCTAGTATCAGACTTTGTACTGTCAATAGCCTAATCAACCATTCAATCTATCAGTCAGTCAGTCAGTCAATCAATCACTATTCCTGACTCAAATATGAAATAAAATAAAGCAGTGTTGATAAAATGATACTCACTGCTTACGACCAGGACAATGATGACAGCCACAAGAAGCAGCACCACACACGCTGCAACAGCTTTGACAAGATACTTCTTCAATCCTGAAAGTAAACATCAGTGTTTCTAATGTGACTGCATGTGAATAAATGCAAATGTACCATTAAACCCATCTAACAAAGGTCTGTGAAGCACTGCGACGTTGGTGAAGATTGAAAGATGCATTTATAGTATTACTTATTACTACTACTACTAGTAGCATTTACTTACGTCCATGCAATGTTGTTGTTGTTGAAGAAGAAGAAAGAAAGTTCTCAGGGTCAGAACCTTGCAGGTTTTCATAAGTGTCGTCGGTCAGCTCTGGTATGGTGTAGATGTCTCCAGACATTTTGGGTTGAGTTGAGTTTCTTAGTTGAATCGGATTGAATTCAATCGAGTTGTTAGTTGTTTTTTTTAGTTCAGTTAGCTGAGGTGCACGTTGGCAGTTCGCTTTCACCTCTCCCTGTACAGTTTGACGGAACACAAGTCACAGGAGAGGACGTCAATGATGGACTCTTTGAAGAACATGCAGTGATGTGGTAAAAATCAGCAAATGCCACAGGAAATTCATACTACGCTGCTGGCTGTGGATTTACTCAGAAATCTGATGCTGGTGGATGGACAACAAAGATATGCACTTCCCCAAGCCAAATTTGGGCAGGTGTTGAGCAACGTCACAGTCTCTTTAGTTCATCTCACGTCAGTTTCACACAAGTATAGACAGATAATCTTAAAAAAGAGCAACTCTGGGCAACCCAGTTTCCACTATCTAGTTAGAAATATAGATTTACAGGATGTTGTTGTTTCTTAAATCTCTTTTCGCCATACAGTCAGTCAGTGTGTTAGCCTACTTGCCAGCCCTTAGAGCCCCATTATGACATTTTGAGTACCCTAATGCTCATCATGTAGAAAATGCCACATGCTAAATTGCATATGTTGGGATTTTTTCATATTAATGGGTTATATGTGACCATACCATTAACATAAGGCAAGATTTTGTGATGTGTCAAACTATGGGATGATGCTGAATCTGTTCCAAGAATTAGTTTTGCGCAAAAAAAAGAAAAGATTTAAAAAAAAAAAAAAAAAACGAAAAACGCCCTCAGCACGGCTATGGTTGTTTTTTATCCCAGTGTTTCATTGTGCAAAACTACTGCTTGGATCAGCATCAAAATCGTCCAGTCTGACATGTCATAAGATTACTTAAAACATGATGACATTTGAATTATTTTTGTCTCATACAGATACAGTCACATACAGTCTAAACCAGTATTATGAAAATATCCCAACAAGAGTCAATGAGGAGCTGCTGTTGTCAATCTGCACCACCTGCAACTTCATCAATGAAGTCAAGAGGATCATAGAGTAAAGTAAGGCATATCCACACTCTTGAGTAGTTTCTTATGAACGTGTTTATTTTCAGCAGCAGAAACACAGAAGCGTTCTATATATACTAGAGCAGGGGTCAGCAACCCAAGATGTTGAAAGAGCCATTTTTCGACCCAAAATTAAATTCAAAATCTGTCTGGAGCCGCATTTTATTATTTTTTTCCTGAGAGTGTGCAAATGTGAACCAAATGGACCCTGGCGGGTCCATTTGGTTCCATTTGCACACTCTCAGAAAAAGTTTTACAGAACTCCATTTTTAGTCCACACAACACCTCTAAGGTATATTAACTCATTAATTGCCCATTTTTAATGAATTAATCAAGCTCCCAGGCCCATATTTTGAATTCCAGTATAATATTTTGTGATATGACCACAATGTCACGAAATATCTCATTTTATGCATGAATGTCTCTGGTTTACACAGGAAAAAAAATCATCTCTCTACCACATTCCATTGTTGAGTTATTACTGGCCATGCCACTATTCCTCATAATGCCAACAATATACCCCAATTTTCACATTTTTTATTCATCAAATTAATGCCAATCAAATAAAGCATATGATTCCAAATACTCATCATTTGTTGAGTTGATCATATACTATATGATAACACCCAGTAGGTGGCAGTAATGAGGACGATAGCCGGAAATGAAGCGCATTTCCGGTCACAGAGTAAGAGTACTTCCTGTTTATCCGTTGCACTGCTGCTATGCAAACAGTGTGGTTGTGTGATCATCATGAAGGCCTCGATCGGAGCGATCGTGTTTTCTATCATATATAAGTCAAATCAAGCTGTAATGACGCACCGATGGTTGGATTATGATCAGCGATGGACATACAGACCGCGCACGCGCACGTGCAAGCGTGCACGCGGCGATTTTGGCCATTACTAAGTGAGTAGAACCTGCCGTTAGCCGATCATGCTAAAAAAATGTTAATCGCCTGAAATGAATGTTATAAAAATTAAGGATTAAATAAAGCGTCAAACACAGCGTCAAGGGCATCAAGGGCTTAGGTATTATAGCGTGTTTACAGCGTCAAAATGCGTCAAGGGCAATAAACCAGTTAATGGCATAGTAAACTGAGTAAACCTTTGAAAATGGGTGGTTCAGATTGAAAGCTCCACCTCTGATAACTGCTGGGCTTTTTTGACATGGCCAAGTGCTACTTTAACTGGCAACTGTCAGACAGCGCAGCGCGTTTTGGGTGACTGAAATGTTTATATTATTTTGGTGCAGATCACCCCAGTGTGTGTATGTAATAATGCTACAGCCAGGGAGCCACTAGGGCTGTGTGTTCTAGAGCCACATGCGGCTCCTGAGCCGCAGGTTGCTGACCCCTGGACTAGAGGGACAGAAATGTTTAGGCACACGGACATTCCTCTGCTTTTCAAGCGATGAAAAGCAGAATGAATCCACTCACACTCCATATAATGTTATCCTGTTTACATTCATTTTTCATTTCATTCATTTGGGGCGGCTGTGGCTCAGGAGGTAGAGCAGGTCGTCCAATGACCGTGGGTCGGCGGTTCGAATCCCGGCTCCTCCTGTCTACGTGTCGAAGTGTCCTTAGGCAAGACACTGAACCCCAAGTTGCCTCCAATGAGTTGGTCAGTGTGAGCTGACCACCATTGGTGTGTGAATGTGGGAAGTGGGGACGCTGGAGTCGACTGTTCGCCTTTGCGCTTTGAGCACTTGGAAAAGCGCTATAAAAATGCAATCCATTATTCAATGCATTATAAAAATGCATTTTACAATATTATTGTAACAGTTTAATAATAATAAATTATAGCTTTGTTCATTCCTTTGGGTCAGTTTTTAAGAAATGGACCCAGAAAGCTTCCCTTTGCGGTAGAATGCATGGCTTCTATCCCCACATCTTCTTAGAGCGTTGACTTTCTAAAGCTTGGAATCTACAAATATCATGTTTTACAGAATTAAAGTGCCTGGCCAACACCACTGTCTAGACTAGAGTATTTCTCTAGTATTGCTCTGTAATCCTGCTTTTCAACTATCTCCTTTCTTCGTCCTTCACACACAGTATAGCAGTGGTTAAACAGGAAGGGCACTTTAAAAGACAAACTACATATTTTTTATTGCGCATGGTTCTTCCTCCGATATTTTACAGGCACAAGTGAGTACGATTGTGAGGGTTTGGAGAGGAACACGTCACATCTCACAGATCCACTCTCTGTCACTCTCACACTGCCCATTGGTCCAGCATCCAAACTCGTGCAAGAATACAGCACAGTTCCACTGGCTGTCGTTACCAGGATATCCATCGCACCAATACCTGCAGCACAAAGGGTGGAAGATGATAGAAATATTCTGTAACGTACAAAAGTACAAAAAGGTCCAAACATATTGGCATCAAACTGTACTGAAAGTACCAAAAGTAAAACATTATTTTGACCTCACGAAATGCCTCACCCTGTGGCCAGTGGTGTTTCGTCCACAAATTTAGTCCATTTCCCCTTGAGCCTTCTCAGACCGATCCAGGAAGAACTGTTGGGGCTCAATCCTTGGATGAATTCCTGATGATGTTTGTCCACAATTAATTGTCTCTACATTTAGGCTTTAATTTTTTTAATCATTGAATTGCATCTCATGTATCTGTGAGGATAATGGACATCTAGATGTACAGTATGGATGCATTCACTGACGCACACTAACGTACGCACGCACATACTAACCTGTTCTTTTTTACTGTTGATGACCACTAGATCTAGCCCTGTCTTCTGGCATTGTTTTCTACCTTCCTCCCAGGTCATTTTCTCAGTGGATCTTTTGTAACAGCTGCATCCAAACCTCTGCCATCCATTGGGACACCTTTTGCCTTGAAAAACAACATCAAACATGGAGTTAGTAACTTAAAAACTCATCAAAACTGTTAATACTGTAATGCAGGGGTTTTCAACAGGTGGTCCGGGGACTACCAGTGGTCCCTGAGAGGATTCCAGGTGGTCCCCAGGCTAAATGATGGAAAGTTGGCTGACCAGATGTAACTCTTTGAGAGCGCAAACATGAAACCAAATGGACCCTTGCGGGTCCATTTGGTTTCATGTTTGCGCTCTCAAGAGTTGAAAATATTCATCATGTGAATTAGCCCAATTCTACACAATTAAAGAATGTAGAAGATTAATCTTCTGTAGGTTTGACTGTTTTGTAGCCCAAGTCCAGCCTGGAATTGTGGACAAAAGCAAAAGAAATCTTTAGTTTTGGAATCTGTGGGGCTAAAATGTCATCAAGTGGGTGGTCCGTGGCTCAAATTCTGAATAAATAGTGGGCCCTGGTATGAAAAAGGTAAAGCATGAATCCGACCAACAGCGTGGGAGATTAGCTGTACACAGACAGACGGACAGACAGGCAGTGCAAAACATATTCTCTCCCCATGGCTTAGGCCTGGTGGAGACAATAATAATATATTTCATCATTTAATATTCAATCCAAAACATTTTTGTTATTAACGGCTCTCACCTGCATTAAGCTGGCTGATTTGACTGAATGCTTTGGTCCGATTGTCATAGTTGGACTGCAGGCAGTAAAAGATGGACTGGGAGCGTTGTGTCTCCAGTGCTAGGTTTCGGTCCAGGGACTCTAACTGGATCCCATGCTGGACAGTGGCTGAATGATCTGGAAAGGACACAAACGATTAGCATTTGAAATACAGTAAATTCTGTTGCCTTACATGCATGCTGATGTTCTTCCTTAATAATAAAAAAAAGTGTGGGAGTCCACCATTATGCTGAAACGTGTTAGCCACTTAGCCTTTGTAATTCTCCTCGTCTAGATCCTGATCAGGGCAGGGTAGTGGAGGGGGACACTTAATAAGTCATGAGTCATGTTCATTTTGGTCTCATTTTGATGTTTTGCCTCTTTTGTTTTCGATCAAACAGCACTGGGATCAAAAAAGTTGAAAACCACTGCCCTAACATGAAGTTTATTGCCTGGTGCGGCTTATAGTCAGGTGTGGCTTATACAGGGAAAAATCAGTATTTTGCCCCAAATTGAGCTGGTGCGGCTTATAATCCGGACATTACGGTACTCAGAGTCTCATACACACAGTGTAGTGTTGTGACATGATCAGGCTACTCACAGAACACAGCCAGGACTGCGATCCCAACCAGCAGGATAACACACAGCAGACACAGAGCAGCAGCAACAACTCTGCCTGTCTTACAGTGCTGTCCTGGATAGTAACACACACACACACACACACACACACACACACACACACACACACACACACACACACACACACACACACACACACACACACACACACACACACACACACACACACACACACACACACACACACACAGTTACTTCGACTAACAGTTTGGGCTATCATTTGCTCTACAATCTACTACCATATTTGCTGAATCTGAAGAAATCACTTTTGTCAAACAAAGATTCTCTGAATACAACGTTGTTCAAAACTCACCCCGAGTGCTTCTTCTTCGTCTTCGTGTCGCGTTCGTGGCCCTCCGCGGTGGTCCCTGGAGAAGGTCGTAGCCTCTGAAATTGTCCACACTCTCATAGATGTGCACCACTCGCTCCACCAGCTCTCCAGCCGTCTCCTCTGCCTGTCCACTGTCCTCACCAGTGTCCCCCCACTGTCCTCTGTCTCCATCCCTCTGTTCTATCTCCAGTTGTCCACTGTCACCAGTGTCCCCCCACTGTCCTCTGTCTCCATCTCTCTGTTTTATCTCCAATTGTCCACTGTCCCCAGTGTCCCTCCACTGTCCCCTGCCCCACTCCCTCACCTCCAACAACTGTCCACTGTCCCCAGAGTCCTCCTTCAGCTCTCCCCCATCGCCTCCCTCTCTCTGTCTCTCCTTCTTGGTCAAGTCTATGACGGTATAAACATCTGCAGACATCTTACAGGACTGAAACAAGGACAAGGAGTATTAACTATTGACCTTTACTATGGAGAAAGTAGATTATATTCCTGTCCTGTCTGTGTCGCAATAGTATGATTAGCAGAAAGAAAGAAATTGTTTAGACAAAACCTAATCACATAGTCTAATCTATAATTTTGCCGTAAGGAGGAAGTACACTGTACACACACACACACACGCACACGCACACAAATAACTAATACTCATGAATTATTAATTTATCATCATCATCATCATCATAATAATTCATGTGTCTATCAATTTGATACACATTAAACATTAACACATTAATTATTATCATCATGATTATCATCATCATCATCATGGAATAGTAGTAGCATTCACTTACGTTCATGTAATGTTGTGTTCTCAGGGTAAGGTGCTCAGAGGTTTTGTGTCTTCTGTCGGCTCTGGTATGGTGTAGATGTCTTCAGACATTTTGGATCGAGTTAAGTTTCTTAGTTGAATCGAATAGAGTTGAATTTCTTAACTTTATTAACTTTATTTGTTGAATTTAATTGAATTTAATAGTAGTTGTAGTAGTAGAGTCTTAGAGTTCAGTTCGCTGAGGTGTAGGTTGATGGAACACAAGTCACAAGAGAGGACGTCACTGATGGACTCTTTGAGAGAACATGCAGTTTTGTGGTAAAATTACACTCCTGTCAACCAATCATAAATCAGCAAATGCCACAGGAAATGCATACTACGCTAATGGGTGTGGATTTCCAGATGCTGGTGGATATGCACTTCCCCCAACCCAAACTTGGGCAGGTGTTGAGCAATGTCACAGTCACTTTAGGACAGGGCTGCCCAAAAGGTAGATGGTGATCTACCAGTAGATCACACAGACATGAAACCAAATGGACCCTTGCGTGTCCATTTGGTTTCATGTTAACACTCTCGAGAGTTAAAATATTCATCTAAATTGGCCCAAGTCTAATTACAAAATGTAGAAGATTAATGGTCATTTTGATCTGTATGTTTGTCTGTTTTCTTTCCCAAATCCAGCCTGGAATTGTGGACCAAAAAAGCAAAATAAATCTTTAGACTTGGGGGTCTGCTGGGGCTAAAATGTCATCAAATGGTGGTCTGTGGCTCAAAATTCTGAATTAATAGTGGGTCCTGGGATCAAAAAGGTTTAAAACCAGTGATGCCACCGGCCCCCTACAGGTCGTGGCCCACCGGGAGACCTCCCTGTACGCCCAATGGTCAATCCGACCCTGAGCACAACTACAGGTTTCTACTTTTGGTCTGCATTGAGGCAGGATGGTTGGGCAGGAAGATATGCCCTCAGCGATGACTGGAGTTCAATGAATGAGTGGGTGTGTTCTATAGCTGTTCTCAGGGATGCACAACATTCTAAACTATACATGTACATATTTAATTTGGAGGCATTACTGTAATCCCCTTGCCTCAAAGACACTTTAAGTAACTTCATTGTATTACGTTGCTAATATAATGCATGTGAATAAATGCAAATGTACAACTAAACACATCCAACAAAATGAATAAAACATTGAAGCAATGTGACATTAAGACTGAAATACGCATTGATTATTATCAACACATCAATTATTATCATCATCATCAGTAATAATAATAGTAATAGTAGTAGTAGCAGAAGCATTCGCTTACGTTTATGCAGTGCTGTGTTGTCAGTGTCAGAAAGCGAAATGAGTTGAAAGCTTTCTTAGTTGAATTTAATTTAATTCAATCGAGAAGTTAAAAGTCTTTTAGTTCAGTTAGCTGAGGTGTACTGTACACGTCTTAAGATATTGCAGTTTGCTTTTTCCTCTCCTTGTACAGGTTGATGGAACACAAGGAGAGGACGTCAATGATGGACTTTTTGAGAGAACATTCTGTCAACCAATCTAAAAGCAGCGAACGCCACAGGAAATTCATACTACGCTAATGGGTGTGGTTTTATTCGGAAATCTGATCTGACCTCATGGTGGAATGGACCTCAAGATATGCACGTCCCCAACCCAAACTTGGGCAGGTGTTGAGCAACGTCACAGTCACTTTTGGACCACTTTCACACAAGTATATTTTACTATCAAACAAAATAAAAATGTGACACTTCATGTCAAAAAGGTTGCTGACCCCTGTCTTACAGAGGTTTTAAGTACCGGTAACAGGATGTTTAGTTCACATGCTAAATTGCATATGTTGGGACATTTTCATAATACTGGGTTTTATGTGTCTATAAGGCAATATTTTCAAAATCTTGCCTCTCCAAATGTCAAAAACGTCCATAGCACAGCTATGGTTGTTTTTATCCCAGTGTTTCTTTGTTCAAAACGAATGATTGGAACAGATTCAGCATCATGAAAATCTAGTCTAGTCTGACATGTGACTTAAAACATGACGACATATTGAATTATTTTTGCCTTAAACAGATACAGTCACAAAGAGTGTAAACCAGTAGGCCTATTATGAAAATATCCCAAAAAGAGTCAATGAGGAGCTGCTGTTGTCAATCTGCACCACCTGCAACTACATCAATGAAGTCAAGAGGACCATAGAGTAAAGTAAGGAATATCCACACTCCCTTGAGTAGTTTGTTATGAATGTGTTTATTTTCAGCAGCAGAAACACAGAAGTGTTCTAGGTAGACTCTCTAGATATCATTATAGGCAAGCCAAGAGACAGATCACGGCTGCTGAAATTAATTAGTGAAATCAATTCACTTACTGTACACTTCATACAATGTTATCCTGTTTATATTGTATGCATTAATGTATTTAAAAAAAAAACACTTGTCATATGTTACAATATTATTGTAACGGTTAAGTACCATAATCCAAATAGTGACACAATTAATTCATTAATTACAATTAATAAAAGTAATAAAATAAAAATATCTTCCTAGTGGATTGTCATTCTCTAAACGTTGGAATCTCCGAGTACAAATATCATGGATCATGGATGCCTGGACAACACTGAACATGCTCTGTAATTCTACTTTTCAGACATTTTTTTCTCCTTCCCACACATACAGTGGATAAACCGAAAGGGCACTTTAAAAGATAAACCACATAATTTGTATTGCATGTGGTTCTTTCTCCAACATTTTACCTGCACAAGGGTGTGAGGTTGTGAGGGTTTGAAGAGGAACATCACATCTCACAGATCCATGCTTTGTGATGTGGCTCTGCAGGCTTGCAATCATGATTGGTCCATTTTCCATCCTGGTGCCAGTATGCTGCACAGTTCCATTGGCTGTGGCTGTTAGGATATCCAGGGCGCCAGTTCCTGCAGCACAAACAACAATAATGGTGAAAAATGGTAGGAATAATCTGTAACAAGTGCAAAAAGGTCTAAAGGTATTGTCATAAAATTGTACTCAAAGTACCAAAAGTAAAATGTTATTTTGACCCCATAGAAGGCCAGGAGAAACGTCTCACCCTGTGGTTAGTAGAGTTCCGTCCACCCAAGTCCATTTCCCCTCCTCCCTTCTCAGACCGATCCATGAAGAATGGTTATTGGAGCTCAATCCTTGGATGAATTCCTGTTGACGTTAGTCCACAATTGTTATTTCTCTCTACCACAGGCTTTAATCATGGAATCACATCACATGTACAGTATCTATGTGGATAATAGACACCTAGGTACATGGTGTATGTACTGTACTGTATATGCATTCAATCACGTGCATGCACACATGCACATCCACAGGCAAGCAATGTGAGCCGCACGCACGCATGCACGCACCTGGTTTTTGTGGTTGATGACCACCAGATCTGCTCCTGCGTCCTTGCATTGTTTTCTACCTTCATCCCAGGTCATTTTTTCAGTGGATCTTTTGTAACAGCTGCATCCAATGGCTGCATCCTTCTGCCATCCAATCAAAAACTGTTTGCCTTTAATAACAACACCAAACACTTGTTTGTAACTTCATTATGAACATTAATATTGTAACAGAGAGATAGTGCCATTTTAGAATAGTCCAAACTCCTCAATCTGAACCTCAATTACAACAAGGAATAAACAATTGTAATAGCAATGGACAGCCCAGACCACTAATGTTATTATACTGTAATGGTCTCTGGTAATAATAATTATTATAATGTATTTTTATAATTTAATAATCAAAATGTTTTTTTGTAACACATCTCACCTGAGTTACTCTGATTGTTATATTTGGACTGCAAGAGGTCATAGCTGGACTGGATTAGGGTCAGGTTTCTATTCATGGACTCTAACTGGATGCCTTGCTGGTGAACTGGAAAGGAGAAACACATGCACGCACGCACACACGTGCACACACAGTGTAGCTTGCTACAATTTTCTGGGGATAGCTTGTAGTGTAGCTTAGCTACATTTTTTCGAAAGTAACAAGTAGTGTAGCTTACTACATTTTCCCAGTAAACTTTGGCTTCAGTGAAAACATGACAGTGGGGTAGCAGCAAGAACGGTAGCCTGTGATGTGTGAAATGATAGGTGGCAGTCAGAGTTTCCCATTTAAAGTTGATGAGGAAACATCAGTAATTGTCAATTTAATGAGTGATGTGGTAGGTAGTGTTGTGATGTGTGACATGATGGAGCATATAATCCTACTCACAGAACACAGCCAGGACTGCTATCCCAACCAGCAGAATAGCACACAGCAGACACAGAGCAGCAGCAACTCTGCCTTTTTTACAGTGCTGGCCTGGATACACACGCACGCATGCGCACGCACACGCACACACACACACACACGCACACACACACACACAGTTACCCAGGGGTTCTCAAGTTCTCAACCCATGGGTTCCCGACCGCTCAGCGCCCTCCTGGTGGCGCTATAACAGGCCATTTTGGAAAATTTGAGGCAGAGGTTCATGGTTGGCATCCAGGGAGTGTGTGTGCAAATTGTGATGTCGATCGGGTTAATGGTTTGGGAGATTAGCTGGTAACAGACAGACACACACACATTTTTTGTAAAAAGATGCCACGAATCGGCCTCCTGGTGGCGCTATAACAGGCCGCTGTGGAAAATTCGGATCACAGGTTCATGGTTGGCATCCAGGGAGTGTGTGTGCAAATTGTGGCATCGATGGGGTTAACGGTTTGGGAGATTAGCTGCTAACAGACAGACAGACACACACACACACACACACACACACACACACACACACACACACGCGGTCTTACAATATAGGCAAACGAGGCGGCCGCCTGGGGCCCCTCAACTTTCCCATACAGCAGGGGCCCCCGGAGCCGGTGGCAACTAACCATACAGTTGGCCATCTAATTGGGCCCCCCTGAACAGTGAGCATCAGTCAGTGAGTTAATAAATAATGATTGTGTATGTTTCAAATCAAAAGTAAAAACAACACAATAAAATTGGCCCTACAGAAACCGTGTACATCACCTCCCATTTGCGTTAAAGTGGAATATTCCATGATCCATGCCATGTGCGCGAGACGGTGAGAGCACTATTCCAAAACATTACCCATCACGTTACAACAACCTATCAGAGACATTCTACCTAGCATACTACTTCAGAAAGAAATAAGTTAAGTAGAGGTCTTCACAGGTCTCAAGAAATCCATCCGAAAACCGAAATAAATCCATGCAATATCGCCGAACTGTTCGGCAAATTATTAACAAATTTAAACCAGAACCAAGTCGATCCGTGACATTTTTCCCGATTCCGAACTGTTCCGAGATTTCTTTTAAATGGCGGCGCCGAACCCGTCCGAAATGCGACACGCACGGGCATTCCAAGAGACCCGACTTTATGAACTAATATAGCTGACGAATTGACCATTATACATTTTACACTCGTCACGAGAGAGGAGAGAGACCCAGACAGAGGGAGGCTGTGTCGCCAGCAGCTCTATGCCGCTGCAGGCTGCAGGCTGCAGGCTGCACTCTCCACGTGAGCGGAGGAGCAGGGAGGAGGAGGAGGTGGTTTACCTTACGCACGCAACTTTGTCATTAACTTGCATTGAGCTTTTCACCTCGTGTAGGCCAACGGTACTGTTTTAGGGGTCCGTGATATAATGTAGTCTAGAATTAAACCCCCGCAATATTATTACCGTCCATCAGCACAATTCAGCTGCAGCTGAGAGACACAGAGCAGCAGGGCAGTGCGCTGCCTGTAGACAGAATCACATTCACATACCAGATATTTTCTTAAAGGGGAATTCCACCCAAAAATCAAAAATTTCCTGAGAGAAATGTTGTGAATAAATGTGAACCAAATTTGGTACCATTTGTACCCTCTCAGGAAAAAGGGTGTTAAAGAAAAATCATTAACATGGTGAAATACATCTTGATGATGTCATCAGATGTATTTCACAATGATTTTTTCAGACCTCCATTTTTAGGAAATACTGAATTGGGGGTCCACACAACATCTCTAAGGTTAAGGTATATTAATTAAATATTAAAATGTTAAAAATGGGTGGAGTTCCCCTTTAACATACAGTACAGTACGTACAACATACAGTAGCCTAGAACACACCATCTTATGCGCATCATTCTCTATCTTTCACCCACACACACTCATACACAGGCACACGTCACATACCCACAGACCTCTCTCACATAGTCTCTGTCTCTGTCTCCCTGTCTCTCTATCTCTCTATCTCTCTATCTCTCTATCTCTCTCTCTCTCTCTCTCTCTTTCTCTCTCCCTCGCTCTCGCTCTCTCTCTCTCTCTCTCTCTCTCTCTCTCTCTCTCTCTCATATTCTTTATTGTTCAGGTACAATTTTAGATAAAATGTGACTGAGTGACTCACTCACAAATCTTTTCTTAACTATTCTTAAAAAAAAAGTAAATATTTTGCTTTTTGGAATACAATGGTGTGTTACATGATACGTATTTCTTGCATTTTAAAAGATTGTAGGGCCCCCATAGCTAAATCCGCCTGGGGCCCCCAAATTGCTAAATCCGCCACTGCACACGGACAGAGGGTAAAACATACAGTATTCCCCACCATGCCTCCGGCCTGGTGGAGACAATAAATAAAAAAATCTTGCAACTGAATGGCTGAAACATGGACATAGTCCACACATTCCCATAACTATAGCCGATTTTATAGTATATGTAGTAAAAAAGAAAAAAGTTATAATCATTAGGGACAATATCATTGTCTTCCCCCGAGACATGACCAAAGCATTTCTGGGGCTCCGCAGCCAGAAACATGGAGAACCCCTGACAATTTGGGGTAATGAAATCTACAGTTTACCCCTAGACTTTGAATCAGAAGAAATCACATTGTCAAATAAAGACTCTCAACGTTGTTCGAAACTCACTCTGAGTGCTTCTTCTACTTCTTCCTGTCACGTCCGTGGTCCTCCGCGGTGGTCCCTGGACAAGGTCGTAGCTTCTGCAATCGCCCACCCTCTCGTAGATGTGCACCTCTTGCTTCACCAGCTCTCCAGCCGTCTCCTCTGCCTGTCCACTGTCCTCACCAGTGTCCCCCCACTGTCCCCTGTCTCCATCCCTCTCCACGTGTCCACTGTCTCCAGTGTCCCTCCACTGTCCCCTGTCTTCCCTCATCTCTGTTGCCTCCATTTGTCGACTGTCACCAGTGTTTCCCGCGTGTCCTCTGTCCCCCTCCCTCTGTGTCACCTCCAACAACTGTCCATCGTCCCCAGAGTCTCCCTCCAGCTCTCTCTCCCTCTGTCTAACCTTCTTGGTCAAGTCTGGGACACTATAAACATCTGCAGACATCTTACAGGACTGAAACAGGTAGTATTAACTATTGAATACAAATAGTATTAACTATATGTAGTGCACTATAGTGACTATTGACTAGTACTATGTAGAAAGTAGTAGTCCTGTCTTGATTCGCTGTACTGCCTGCAATAGTATGGTTAGCAGAAGAAAAAGAAAAGAAGAAAAAGAAATGGACTGGTTAAACAAAACCTAATCACATAGTCTAATCTATAATCTTGCAAGGAGGAAGTACACTGCAGAAACACACATGCGCGCGCGCACACGCACACACACACACACACACACACACACACACACACACACACACACACACACACACACACACACACACACACACACACACACACACACACACACACACACACACACAGACAAAATACTTCATCAGACACATTTTCACTGCCATTATATTTATTAAGGCAGAGCTCCTGTATTGTGTTGCTAATGTGACTGCATGTGAATAAATGCAAAAGTACCATTAAACACATCCAACAAAATGAATAAAGCACTGAAGCAATGTGACATTAAGACAGATAGACGCATCAATTATTACCATAACAATCATGATCGTCGTCATCATAATCATCATCATCATCAGTAATAACAGTAGTAGTAGTGGTAGCAGAATCATTCACTTACGTTTATGCAGTGCTGTGTTGTCAGGGTCAGAAACTCTGGTGTAGAGTTGAAAGCGAAATGAGTTGAAATCTTTCTTAGTTGAATTTAATTGAATTGAATTTAATCGAGATGTTAAAAGTCTTTCAGTTCAGTTAGCTGAGGTGTAAACGTCTTCAGATATTGCAGTTTGCTTTCACCTCTCCTTGTAGGTTAATGGAACACAAGTCACAAGAGAGTACGTCAATGATGGACTCCTTGATAGAACATGCAGGGATGTGGTCAAATTGCACTTCTGCCAGCCAATCTAAAAGCAGCGAATTTGAAGGGGAGTTCATACTACGCTACTGTGGTCTGGATTTAATCGGAAATGATGCTGCTGGATCAAAGATATGCACTTCCCCAACCCAAACTGGGGCAGGTGTTGAGCAACGTCACAGTCTCTTTAAGCCAACTTATGTTGTAATTTAAATTACCTTTAAATGACCTTTTATTAAAACAAGCTTGTTTCTCCATCGGCTCGGTCGTCAAAAAGCCAAGAAATGTGAGGCATTAAACCACAGCATCTTAACTTGTGCCATCGTGTGTGTGTGTGTGTGTGTGTGTGTGTGTGTGTGTGTGTGTGTGTGTGTGTGTGTGTGTGTGTGTGTGTGTGTGTGTGTTTGTGTTGTACATACAGCCTACAACATAACAGCAACAAATAAGGGTAACACTTTACAATAACGACCCGTTATAAAGCATTTATAAACATTTATAAGCAGTTTGTAGATGATTAATAAACATGAATAGACTGTTTATTAACATCCATAAATGTTTAACTAAACATTTATAACTGTATTTATAGCTAATCTATAAGTTATTAGTAAAATATGAGTAAGTAGTAAATTACTCATGAATAAGCCATTTATATACATGTTTATTTGTTCATAAATAATTTGTAACTAAAGCTATAAAGTATTTACAAAATATTTCTGGATGAAGAAATAATAATTTATAAGCCATTCATATACGTTCATGAATAATTTAAAACATTATAGTACCCACATAGAGCATTTAAACCTTGATATTAGTAAATGTTTACTAAAATGCTTAACTAAACATTTATAACTATATTTAAAGCTCATTTATAAGTTATTAGTAAATTATGGGTAAGTAGTAAACTACTCATGAATAAGCCATTTATATACATGCACAATTTTTAATAAATAATTTGAAACTACAATTGTAAACAATTTGTAGCTAAGTTGTAAAATATGTACAATCTATTAGTGGATAAAGAACTAATACTTTATAAACTATCCATGTATCTTGGTAAATTATTAAGACATGTATGCCAACATGGTAGAACATTTAAGAATAGTTAAACATTGACATTAGTAAACGTTTATTAAAACATTTGTAACTACGGCTAAAAAATCATTCATTCCATATTAGTAAGTGCTAAACTATTAATGGATAAGCCATTTGTAAACATTTTTAAATTATTATTGAAAAATGTATAACCTATGTATAACCTTTATATAGAAACATTACTTCGACCTGAAGGTCCCTCTAATGAAAATAAATGTACTTTAATTTGTAGGAATTAAGTACTTGAATGAATGCTTGTTCATGTGTCCTCCATGTTTTACTACGTTTGTAAAACATTCTAAAACATCTATTAATCATTGGTAGATGTTATCAAGAGCCCTGAAGTAAAGTGAGGACAATTCATTAGTTATGACTGTATGATAACGTGACACTCATGTTTGTTCATGTTGAATAGACAGTTGTAAATAATGAATAGTCGTCACTTTACATTAGGGCACTTGATTATGATTTATAGATGTAGATGAATGTTTTACAAAGCATATACTAATGTGGTCTTCATGTTCGTTAAACATTGGTAGATGTTAACAAGAGCCCTGAAGTAAAGTGAGGACAATTCATTAGTTATGACTGTATGATAACGTGACACTCATGTTTGTTCATTTTGAATAGACAGTTGTAAATAATGAATTGTCCTCACTTTACTTCAGGGCTCTTGATAACATCTACCGATGATTAATAGATGTTTCACGAATGTTTTACAAACGTAGTAAAACATGGAGGACACATGAACAAGCATTCATTCAAGTGCTTAATTCCTACAAATTAAGGTACATTTATTTTCATTAGAGGGACCTTCAGGTCGAAGTAATGTTTCTATATGTAGCCCCTTTTACCTCTTACTAGGCAGGGCCCCTAAGTTCTTTCAAATTAAAAGTACTTAGCAGTTTCAAACTTTAATATGACTTGAGTTCCCTTAAGAACTTATTACTCGGAAAGCACTAGTTTTAACCTTTTTAGCTCAAAACCTTGTTAGCTTATTAAGAAATATTCACCCTACTATGAAATCCGTATTTAAGCAAACAGGAAAAACAATGAGATGTCTTTTATAGTTTTACTTAAAAATATGAATTCACGATAAAATAAAATAAAAAAGTTGAATGAAAGTTATCACGGGTACAGTAAAATAGACTTATTAGCACTCAATGCACTTTAAAGCACTTTACAGTAAATACAAGAAAATACCTTTTACCTTAGATCCTATCTAAGCCGGCATTTCAAAATAAAATAAAAATACAAAAAAGTATGAGTACTCAGAAACCCCCCGTTGCAGGCCTGATACCCTAAAAGTCCAAAACTAAAATCTTCACTCCTTGCGAGTCAATGGTCAAACCTACAGTTCAGGAGAGTGGTGGTGAGAGCACTGTTATTGTGTGTGCCCCTGGTGCATTTGCGGCCTACACCATGCAGGTGAATGGGGAAGCCAGGGCCTAACTTGGGCAGAGTATTTTAGAAGAGATGAGGGGCAGGTCCCACGTTGCCAGAGGAAGGTTAGAGCGTTGCCTGGTAGCTCAACCCGCTATCTGGGATGTCTTGCTGCAGACGACGTCCTCTTCAGGAGGTTTGGTAGCTCAGGAGTTGACTGTTTTAGCTGAACAGGCTACCTCCTCCCACTATCATGATACACTGTCTCACTAGCTTAGCCAACTAGCTTCTAACAGCATACCATGCAGTCACAGTGATACTGGATAATGTCCTTGTAACTCCTCGCCGAAATCACTGTCCATTCACCAGTCCAACACTAGTAACTGAAATCTGCAGATTACTTTTTCACTAATCTGGTTAAAACTTCAGAAAACAACGTGTGTTACATTCTCTTCTCACATTTCTCCTCTCTTCACTCTGTCCCTCCGTGTTTATCTCTCCTCTGCGCTCTCTCTCTCTCCTAATTACTCCAATGGCCCTCACCTGTGCCCAATCCACCCACTCAACAACCCATACACGGCACGCACACACACACACACACACACACACACACACACACACACACACACACACACACACACACACACACACACACACACACACACACACACACACACACACACACACACACACACACACACACACACACACACACACACACACACACACACACTTCCTACAAGTAAGTTAAAGGAACCCTTTACAATAAACAGGGAAAATAAAACATTTCCGATTAAAGGAACATTTCGCTTTTTTTCTTTTCTTTTCTCAAACAGTAAACATGAAAACAAAACTTGTATGCATCCAAACACTATATACACTCGACCGGGTTACATATATAAAGGTTATACATTTTTCAATAATAATTTAAAAATGTTTACAAATGGCTTATCCATTAATAGTTTAGCACTTACTAATCTTGAATAAATGTTTTTTAGCCGTAGTTACAAATGTTTTAATAAACGTTTACTAATGCCAATGTTTAACTATTCTTAAATGTTCTACCATGTTGGCATACATGTCTTAATAATTTACCAAGATACATCGATAGTTTATAAAGTATTAGTTCTTTATCCACTAATAGATTGTACATATTTTACAACTTAGCTACAAATTATTTACAATTGTAGTTTCAAATTATTTATTAACAATTGCGCATGCATATAAATGGCTTATTCATGAGTAGTTTACTACTTACCCATAATCTACTAATAACTTATAAATGAGCTTTAAATATAGTTATAAATGTTTAGTTAAGCATTTTAGTAAACATTTACTAATATCAAGGTTTAAATGCTCTTAAATGCTCTATGTGGGTACTATAATTTTTTAAACTATTCATGAACGTATATGAATGGCTTATAAATTATTATTTCTTCATCCACAAATATTTTGTAAATACTTTATAGCTTTAGTTACAAATTATTTATGAACAAATAAACATGTATATAAATGGCTTATTCATGAGTAATTTACTACTTACTATATATTTTACTAGTAACCTATAAATTAGCTATAAATACAGTTATAAATGTTTAGTTAAACATTTATGCATGTTAATAAACAGTGTATTCATGTTTATTAATCATCTACAAACTGTTTATACATGTTTATAAATGCTTTATAACGGGTCGTTATTGTAAAGTGTTACCCAAATAAGGACACAAACCCACTAGATCAGTACTCTTGGGATCCCAGAGATTCATTTGAAAGAAATACAAAATAAACAACATAAAAACAAGAACAGCTAGGTGTAAGATGAACTGATAAAGCTTAAAGGTAGTAAAGGAAGCAATAGACCTAAGGGACAAGGGTAAGGCAGTCCAGTTACTGTAGCTAAGGCCTTGAACTTAAAGGCATATACTGTACCTCTATCCTGGGCACAATGAAATAAAGATGTTCAGTATGTCTTAGGGAATAGACTGATGAAAATCGGTTCAGATATTGTTTTAAGTGAGATGGATAATTAAAATAGAAACATTTAAAAGCAAAAACTTAAAAAAGTGTGAATTAAAGTACATTTAAAGAGGATCAAGCCCTAAAAGTGTGTGTCAGGCAGGACACTATCCTGAGATGGGTCTTTGGCTCCGGGCGGCACAGTGCTGCCCTCTGTCTCTCACAGGATGGTCATCTCTGGACGGGCAGCGCCTGGGTCTGTGGTGGGAGTGTTGTCGGCCTCAGGCGGCTCCTCAGCGAAGACCTTCTCTAGATGCTTTAGGATGGACCTGCGGAACACGTCCCTGAAACCCTGAGCCTGGTCTAGCCCTCAATGATTTTGGCCTTGGGGGGCGGGGGTGTCGTGGGATCCACACGGCGGAAGTGCTGCGCTCTGATTTGATCTCACTAACGTGTCGTCATCCCCGGCCCCTCCCGCGCCCGTCCACTGCTGTTCTACATCACATTATTTAGAGCGACGCCCACCCCGGAAGGTTCACTCCCACTTGAAGGCCACTTTCCAACGTGCGTTAGTCCAGGCTTTCCGTTTTCGCGCAAGGCGAACGAAAATGAAAGCCTGGGTGTCGAGGCTACTGAAACCCTGACCCAGGAACACGTAGAGCAGCGGGTGCAGACAGCTATTGGTCAGGGACAGGGCCAGGCTTATAGGAAACCCGAAGTCGAACACACGACGCAGTGTGTAAGTGTACGTGTTGGTGTACGACATCTCCAAAGCGGTTATCAGCCGTATGACGTGAAAGGGGAGCCAGCACAGGAAAAAAACGGAAATAACGGCCGCTATGATTTTGAAGGAGCGACCTGAACGGCTGGCCAGCGAGGAGTTATTCCTGAGCCGGTAGACGATGACACAATAGCAGGAGACGATTTATTTTTAGCAGCAGAAACACAGAAGTGTTCTAGGTAGACTCTCTAGATATCATTATAGGCAAGCCAAGCGACAGATCACAGCTGGTAAAAACAATTAATGAAATCAATTCACTTACACTTCATGCAATGTTATCCTGTTTACATTCAATGCATACTTTAAAAAAAGTATTTCTATATGTTACAATATTGTTGTAATAGTTGAGTACCATAATCCAAATAGTGCAACCAAAATGTGGAACGCCCTACCAACAGTCATTAAGACTTGTGAATCCCTTGACTCCTTCAAAACCGCTCTCAAGGGGCACCTACAGATGGCTGCAATTCGAAACTGGCCTCTGTAAAACAAAATTGTATATAAAATCCCCCCCCCCCCTCTTTGTACATTTCTCTTTTCCCTTTTTACCTCCACTATGAGTTTACCTCCATGATCTGCTGCTTCTGACTTCACTGAAGTAGTTGTTTTGTATGTATTTGAATGCCTTAATGAAATGAACAAGTTGGCCACTATTGTAAACAAGTGTATGCTTAACTAGTGTGTCCAATCAGCTCTGTCAGATTTGATGTAGTCGTACTTGAATTGTACTGTAATTCTCCAAGCTGATATCAGTTTTGTTGCAGTGTGTACTTGACTTGTACTGTAACTCATCTCTGTCAATAAAAATTTCATTCATTCATTAATCCAAATAGTGAAATTACAATTAATAATAATAAAAATAATAATATCATCTATCTTCTCTCTTCTTCTCTCTAAAGGTTGTAATCTCAGAGTACAAATATCATGTTTTGCACATCCTTTATTTCTCCTTCCCACATACAGTAGCAGTGGATAAACCGAAAGGGCACTTTAAAAGATAAAGTACATAATTCGTATTGCACCTGGTTGTTCCTCCAACATTTTACCTGCACAAGGGTGTGAGGTTGTGAGGGATTGAAGAGGAACATCACATCTCACAGATCCATGCTTTGTGATGTGGCTCTGCAGGCTTGCAGTGATGATTGGTCCATTTTCCATCCTGGTGCCAGTATGCTGCACAGTTCCATTGGCTGTGGCTGTTAGGATATCCAGGGCGCCAGTTCCTGCAGCACAAACAACAAATGCTACTTAGCAGGGGCGGATCTAGGCATGGGCACGGGGGGGGGCAATGCCCCCCTAAATGACCTGACTGCCCCACCAAACATGATGGCATGCAAACGACCCAAATTTCAAATGTATTTCAAATTAAACTGCTTATAATTAAAATTATTTGAAACACTACTACTGCTACTAACTACCATTTTGCCACCACTAAACCAACAGCATTTCATCATTGAAAACAGAAAACTCTGAGTCAGACCTTTAGCTTTATGCATGCTGCGTGTCTGTTGCAACTTCAACAACAACTGATGTTATTATTGATGCTTTACTTGACTAATAAAAGTCCTGTAACTGAAAATGGTATGGGTGCGACTTCATCGCCCGTGGCGCGAAGCGACACGGGTGATGAAGCCGCCCCCATACCATTTTCTCTTGCCCCTCCAACATGTTATCTCACCCCCCCAAATGGGACAGGTTACATCCGCCCCTGCTACTTATTCTGTAACAACTACAAAACAAAGGTCCAAAAGTATTGTCAGCAAATTGTAATCAAAGTACCAAAAGTAAAATGTTATTTTGACCCCATAGAAGGCCAGGTGAAACGTCTCACCCTGTGGTTAGTGGAGTTCCGTCCACCCAAGTCCATTTCCCCTCCTCCCTTCTCAGACCGATCCATGAAGAATGGTTATTGGAGCTCAATCCATGGATGAATTCCTAAGTTCACAATTATTATTTCTCTACCATAGGCTTTCACTTTGATCATGGAATTACATCACATCTTCAGTATCTATGTGGACACCTAGGTACATGGTGTATGTATATGCATTCACTCATGTGCATGCACACACCCACAGGCAGGCAATGTGAGTGCACTGCTCCACACGCACACACACACACACACACACACACACACACACACACACACACACACACACACACACACACACACACACACACACACACACACACACACACACACACACACACACACACACACACACACACACACACACACACACACACACACACACACACACACACACACACACACACACACACACACACACGCACGCACGCACACACACACCTGGTTTTTGTGGTTGATGACCACCAGATCTGCTCCTGCGTCCTTGCATTGTTTTCTACCTTCATCCCAGGTCATTTTTTCAGTGAATCTTTTGTAACAGCTGCAACCAATGGCTGCATCCTTCTGCCATCCAATGAAAAACTCCTTTCCTTTAATAACAGGAAGACAGTGAAACAGAACGATAGTGCCATTTTGAGTGCCATAACACGAGAATAGTTTTGTAAGCCCTCAGCCTCAGGAATAGTTCCCTTTCTAATAATAATTATAATCTTTTCAATAATTTGATATGCAAATGTTTTTTTGTAACACATCTCACCTGAGTTACTCTGATTGTTATATTTGGACTGCAAGAGGTTATAGCTGGACTGGAGCAGGGTCAGGTTTCTATTCATGGACTCTAACTGGATGCCTTGCTGGTGAACTGGAGCACGCACGCACGCACACACACACATACACACACACACCAGTTCAGAGTGTTTCTGCTACCAACGAATACCTCAGCTCTTAGAACCATGGTTATGCACATGCATAAAGTGAATGGCAAATGGAGTGGCAAAGTGAGTCAGTGAGGAGTTAGGCTGTTTCAGACATACAGACATTTGTTTAATTACAGTGTATACTATGGATGGTTATGGATATTGTATTCTGTTATCTTTATGTTGTGAAGTTTTATAGGAAGACTATAGCGAATGAAAGCTACTAGGGATCTGAATAAAAGAATAAAGGCCTCATGACACTACACACTATGAATACACACTAAATGACTTAAAGGGGAACTCCACCCATTTTCAACATTAATATACCTTAGATGTTGTGTGGACATGATAAAATGTTCCCCCAATTCTTCCCCCAAAAATCATTATCATGGTGAAATGCATCTGACGACATCATCAAGATGTATTTCGCCATGTTAATGAATTTTCTTTCAGACGCCTTTTTCCTGAGAGGGTACAAATGGAACCAAATGGACCCGCTAGGGTCCATTTGGTTCACATTTGTATCCTCTCAGGAAAATTTTGAAAATGGGTGGAATTCCCCTTTGAGTACTGTAAAGCATGTTAGAATTAGTTCAAAAGTTGAGTTCTGGGTAACTTAAGGCCAGATATCAGTAATTGTCAGGCAACAAAGAAACTGTGTGAATGAGTAATGTGGTAGGTAGTGTTGTAACATGTGACATGATGGAGCATATAGACATACTCACAGAACCCAGCCAGGACTGCTATCCCAACCAGCAGAACACAGCAGACACAGAGCAGCAGCAACTCTGCCTGTCTGACAGCACTGTCCTGGATACACACACGCACGCACACACATATAAGGTTACTTTGTCTAACAATTTGAGCTAATTTGCTCTATAATCTACCCCAGGGGTCGGGAACCATTTTGGCTGAGAGAGCCATGAACACCACATATTTTTAAACGAAATTATGTGAGAGCCATACATTTTTTAAAACCTAAAATACAAGTAAATCTGTGCATTTTATGTAATTTCAACACCTTTAAAGTATACAATAAGTCTGAGTTATTTTTAATAACATTCGTATTTTATCATTCCATATTGGATACACTGCAGAACCTGCTCTCTCTACAAAAGCAAATTCCTCTGTCCATTCCTGCTGAAAACTATGATACTCCTCATCCTTTGTTTTGTCTTTTAGCCATCTTCTCAGAAGGGTTTTGTTAACCCGATTAGTTTGTTGTACGGAACTTCTTGCACATGCGCACATCAGCCGCTAATTTTGACAGCAGAACAAAAAAAATCAAACAGCGTCTGAATCTGCCTCATCTGCGTCATGTGAATATGTGAGATAAATAGATTGGATACACAACAATTGTATGTTTGCTACTTTTCCACTGAAATATCTATATAATTAAAGATTTGTCTGTGAGCCAGATGCAGTCATCAAAAGAGCCCCATCTGGCGCGAGCCATAGGTTCCCTAATCCCTACCCCTGATCTACCCTCATATATGCTAACCTGACTCCGCCATCTGGGGGCAGCAGTGCGTTCCTTCTACTGCTCCCATCTGGAAATACTGGGGCAGACCCAATGCACTCCGGTCAAAATCTGGTCGGTGTGATATGCAGCCGTATGCGGCTGCTAGAGGCGGGATCAATGTGAGACTGATGACAACTCCAAATTATTTTGGATATATCATATTTTTGTTTTGCTGTTGTCCCACATAGTTTCTGTTTGAGAGTTCCCAGATCAAGGTATAGGAGGAGGGAACTTGTGAACTACTACTACCGCAATCTGGCAGTCAGGTTACATATATGTGCTGAATCAGAAGAACTCGATCACTTTGTCAAATATAGCCCCTCTCAACGTTGTTCAAAACTCACCCCGAGTGCTGTTTCTTCTTCCTGTCACATTCGTGGCCCGTCGTGGTGGTCCCTGGATAAGGTCGTAGCCTCTGCAATCGTCCACGCTCTCGTAGATGTGCACCACTCGCTCCACCAGCTCTCCAGCTGTCTCCTCTGCCTGTCCACTGTCCTCACCAGTGTCCCTCCACTGTCCCCTGTCTCCATCCCTCTGTTCTATCTCCAGTTGTCCACTGTCACCAGTGTCCCCCCACTGTCCTCTGTCTCCATCCCTCTGTTCTATCTCCAGTTGTCCACTGTCACCAGTGTCCCTCCACTGTCCTCTGTCTCCCTCCCTCTGTGTCACCTCCAACAACTCTCCACTGTCCCCAGAGTCCTCCTTCAGCTCTCCCTCATCATCTCCATTACTCTGTCTCACCTTCTTGGTCAAGTCTGGGATGCTATAAACATCTGCAGACATCTTACAGGTCTTATTTAATTCTATTGACTACGAATTACGTAGAAACTATTAACTATGTACTGTACTGCACTGTGTAGCAACTATCAACTGCAAATAGTTCCTAGAAAGTAGACTGCAGTCTGCCTTTCGCTGTGTCTGAATAGTATGATTAGCAGAAAGAAAGAAATGAACTGGTTAAAACAACTAATCACCTAGTCTAATAATGTTGCAGTAAGGAGGAAGTACAGTACACTGCGGAAACACACAGCACCCCACAGGCCACACACACCTTTTTCTCTCTCTTTTTCCTTTTTTCTTCCTTTTTTAAAAAATATTTTATAGTACATGCAAACTTTTCACACATACCTACATACATTATTTCATTATGCTTAAACTGGTGTAATGTTAAGAGTCTACAGATGTGAACCTTCCAAGGCCCTTTCAATGTTGCTTCTCTGAAAGACATTCATCTATAAGACATAGGTCTACATTTTCAACACTGGTAAACCCCTTATCCCTTAACTTCTTTGCCTTTTTAAACTATTAAAAAAAAAAACATTTTTCAATAGTTAAGATGGCCAGTCTGCATGCTCACCTGTAAATAGATTGGTACGTTGAACTATTCCAAAAAGTTCCAAAATGGGGTTTGGGATAAGGAGTTTAGAGTGTAACAAAAATGGAGCCCATAATCTCCAAACTGTTGGGTCTGTTAAACTGGTAAAAGACTTATTGCAAAAGTCAGAAACAGTCAAAATTATCCGACTGAGTAAATATTCTGTTGCAAGTAAAAGTCTGGTATGAAAATCAATGCTCATCATGTTTTTAAAGTTGTAGGCATTATCTATGATTAAATTTGCATTATGATATTATTGAGCACCAATTTATGATAATAAAAAAATGAATCTGCAATTTCTGTGTGGGGCATATACCGTATGTATAAAATAAAGTGCAGCTCTTTAGAAAAACTAAACATGAGATGCTGTTGAGTGCAACTTGAAAACAAAGACTCGCACGAGGATGGGAACTGTTATTGTAGAAACTATTAAGCAACACATATTAAGTTATATTATTAGTTCTAATACTAAGTATTAAGCCGACTCATGTCAGTTTGACACAGGATGTTAAAAATCATCTCTCTCCACCAGACTCCACTTCCTTTCTTCTGATAAGAGACAGAGGTGTTAAGTAACAGGATGTAAAAAAAAAAAAAAAAAAAGGATGATAGAGAGGGGACCTGAGCGATAGCCCTGGCCCCGCCCCCTTGTCATTAATTTCAATAGAAGTTGCTCAGTGGCGTTTTGAAGTAGGGTCTACTTCCATTTGACCGCTACCGTAATTTTCGGACTATAAGCCGCTACTTTTTTCACATGCTTTTGACCCTGCGACTTATACAACGGTGCGGCCAATCTATGGATTTTTACAGGTGTTTTTTTTTTTTTAACAGGGGTTTTCAACAGTTGGTTCGGGGACCACCAGTGGTCCCTGAGAGGGTTCCAGGTGGGCCCTCCAGACTAAATGACGGAAAGTTGGTTAACCAGATGTAACTCTTTGAGAGCGTAAAAATGAAACCAAATGGACCCTTGCGGGTCCATTTGGTTTCATGTTTGGTTCATGTTTACACTCTCAAGAGTTATGATATTCACCATCTAAATTAGCACCACTTAATTTATAAGTCATGGTCATTTTGATTTCTATGTTTTGCCCGTTTTGTTTGCGAAAATCCATCCTGGAATTGTGGACAAAACCAAAAGAAATCTTTAGTTTTGGGTTCTGCGGGGTGAAAATGTTGTCAAATGGTGGTCTGTGGCTCAAATGCTGAATAAATAGTGGGCCCTGGTATCAAAAAAGTCGAAAACCACTGCTCTAACATGAGGCTTGTTGTCTGGTGCGGCTTATAGTCAGGTGCGGCTTTGGTGGTCAAATGCGGAAGTGTTACCTTCATGAATGCAATTGACTCCTGAACGAGCGCTCAAGGTTAAACCCCTGCTCTAGGGCACTCCAGGGGCACAGGGTTTCCTAGTCATGAATCCACAGGTTCACCTGCAGTTCACTTCACACTCTAACCACTATGGCCGAGCGATTCAACAATGGAGAGGTTCACTGGGAATGTGAAAACTCCCCCCTGTCATGTGTAAAGCAGAGGCTTGGACTCCTCAGAAAGAAACGTGTTGCAAAAATAGTGAGATAAAAATGTAAAGAATAAAAGTCAAAGGATCATCACATTTCACAGATCCAGGCTCTGTGGACCTGTGTCGGCTCGCACTGCACATTGGTCCAGTTTCTATCCTGGTGCCAGTATGCTGCACAGTTCCACTGGGTGTGGCTGTTATCAGGATATCCACTGCGCCAGTACCTGTAGCACAAACAGCAATAAAGGTGGAAAATGGTAGAAATATTCTGTAACATTTAAAGTACCGTAATTTCCGGACTATAAGCCGCTACTTTTTTCACATGCTTTTGACCCTGCGGCTTATACAACAGTGTGGCCAATCTATGGATTTTTACAGGTGTTTAGATGGTGAATTTCATAACTCTTGAGAGCGTAAAAATGAAACCAAATGGACCCGCAAGGGTCCATTTGGTTTCACTGATTTACACTCTCAAGAGTTATGATATTCCACTTAATTAATAAGTCATAAGTCATTTTTATCTCTATGTTTTGCCTGTTTTGTTTGCGAAAATCCATCCTGGAATTGTGGACAAAACCAAAAGAAATCTTTAGTTTTGGGTTCTGTGGGGTGAGAATGTTGTCAAATGGTGGTGTGTAGCTCAAATGGTGAATAAATAATGGGCCCTGGGATCAAAAAGGTTGAAAACCACTGCTCTAACTTGAAGCTTGCTGTCTGGTGCGGCTTATAGTCAGGAGTGGCTTATAGTCCGGAAATTACGGTACAAAGGTCCAAAATATCGGCATCAAATTGTAAAGTGAAATATTATTTTGACCCCATAGAAGACAATGTGAAATGCCTCACCCTGTGGTTAGTGGAGTTCCGTCCACCCACGCCCATTTCCCGTTGACCCTTTTCAGACCGATCCATGAAGAACTGTCGGGGCTCAATCCTTGGATGAATTCCTGGTGACATCAGTCCACAATGTTCAACCGGAATTTGTCTCTACATTTAGGCTTTCAGTTTAATCATGGAATTACGTCTCATTTATCTTTGTGGATAATGGACATGCACACACACGCACGCACGCACGCACAAGCACTAACCTGTTCTTTTTTACTGTTGATGACCACTAGATCTAGTCCGGTCTTCTGGCATTGTTTTCTACCTTCCTCCCAGGTCATTTTTTCAGTGGATCTTTTGTAACAGCTGCATCCAAACCTCTGCCATCCATTGGGACACCTTTTGCCTTTAATAACAACATCAAACAGGAATTTGTATAAGTGTAAAACTCATCAGAATACTGTAAATACTGTACAGCAGCAACTCAAGCATAGTGCCAATTTCCTAATGAGCTCCTATCGGCACCCGATTCACAGCTGAGCCAGGCTAGACAAATCCTGCAAACTTTGAAAGCCAATTATAGACTAGGATGGAATGGAATATGAAATATCAGACAGATTTTGGGACAGAGTAATATGAAATAATGTGTTTCAGTAATATGAAATAAAGACCGGCCTCTTGGTGGAGCTATAAAAAGCAGCCCTGTATGCCTTTGGCCTGACGGAGACAGTAAACATTGCGATTTAGTGCTCGCGCCCTGATAATAAACATTAAACATAAACATTTGCCGTGTTTGGGCCTTAATAATAGATTTCATAATTTACACTCAACAAAAATATAAACGCAACACTTTTGTTTTTGCTCTTCAATGGCTGTGTGAAGTTGCTGGATATTAGTGGGAACTGGTATGCGCTGTCGAAATGGTAATAATGTGTTACCATTTTGACATTGTGTACCAATTCCCACTAATATCCAGCAACTTGACATAGCCATTGAAGAGGAGTGGACCAACATTCCACAGGCCACAATTGACAATCTGATAAACTCTATGCGAAAAAGATGTGTTGCACTGCATGAGGCAAATGGTGGTCACACCAGATACTGACTGGTTCGGAGGCCCATACACCCAATAAGGCACAACAAAATTGCACATTTCAGGGTGGCCTTTTGTTGTGGACAGTCTGAGGTACACCTGTGCACTAACCATGATGTCACCTCTGCATCTTGATGATGTGGCACACCTGTGAGGTGGGATGGATTATCTTAACAAAGCAGAAGTGCTCAATATCACACATTTAGGCAGATTTGTGACAGTGTTTGAGAGAAATGGTTATATTGTATATCTGGAATGAATTTTAGGTCTTTAAGTCCATCCCCTGAAAAATGGGAGCAAAAACAAAAGTGTTGCATTTATATTTTTGTTGAGTGTAATATTCAATCAAAACATTTCCGTCTCTCACCTGCATTAAGCTGGCTGATTTCACTGAAAGCTTTAGTCAGATTGATATAGTTGGACTGGTAGCAGTTATAGACGGACTGGGAGCGTTGTATCTCCAGTTCAGCATCTCTCCTATGCTGGACAGTGGCTGAATGATCTGGAAAGGACACAAAAAATTAACATTTGAAATATCTTGTGTGTTGTACTGCACGCTGAGTTTGTGTCTTTGTGGAAGGGTGGCTTGCATGGCCTGTGGCATAAAAAGACCAGACAGTGGCTTTGTGGTTAGAGTGTCCGCCCTGAAACTGGAAGGCTGGGGTTTGATTCCCGGTCGGGTCATACTAAAGATTGTAAAAAATAGGACCCACAGCACACTGCGGCTTACCGAAGAGATAGGTCAAAAGTGGAAAACCAATTTCACTGCGGTATCGTGAGTGATTGATCATACTACTTTGTCTTTATGTTGAGGCAGGCCGCAGCCCCTCTGTTTTTCCAAGGCTAGATAACTCACAGCAACAAGCACTGTGCTCTTATGCTGAAATGTGTTAGCCTGTATTTAATTCTGTGGCAAATGATGGGAATAGGCAACTAGGCAGAAATGTGGTCTAGATCCCAATCAGGGTAATAATGGACCTGCTTTGGAGCAGGTCAAAAGTGGAAACAGTGGGTGGCAGACTAGCAGGTCTATCATTGTTGATTGTTATTGTTACAGTAAATTTAGCTTTCATCTACTCAGCCTCACAGTGTAGTGTAGTGTTGTTACTTCATGGACCATAGATGGATACTCACAGAACACAGCCAGGGCGACGATTCCAACTAGCAGAATAACACACAGCAGACACAGAGCAGCGACAACTCTACCTGCCACACACACGCATGCATGCACACACACACACACGGTTACCTCTACTCCCATACATGGTGCATCACTTTGTCAAATAGACTTTCTCAACGCTGTTCAAAACTCACCCCGAATGCTTCTTCTTCGTGTCGCGTTCGTGGTCCTCCGCGGTGGTCCCTGGATAAGGTCGTAGCCTCTGAAATCGTTCACACTCTCGTAGATGTGCACCTCATGCTTCACCAGCTCTCCAGCCGTCTCCTCTGCCTGTCCACTGTCCTCACCAGTGTTCCCCCACTGTCCACCATCTCCCCCCATCTGTGTCATCTCCAACTGTCCACTGTCCTCTGCAGTGTCCCCCCACTGTCCTCTGTGTCCATCCATCTGTTCTATCTCCAGTTGTCCACTGTCTCCAGTGTCCCTCCACTGTACTCTGTCTCCCTCCCTCTGTGTCACCTCCAACAACTCTCCACTGTCCCCAGAGTCCTCCTTCAGCTCTCCCCCATGATCTCCATTACTCTGTCTCACCTTCTTGGTCAAGTCTATGACGGTATAAACATCTGCAGACATCTTACAGGACTGAAACAAGGAGTATTGACTACAACTAGTACTAGAAAGTAGACTATATTCCAGTCCTGTCTTGATTGTCTGTGCCGCGATACGATGATTAGCAGAAAGAAATGACTGGTTATGCCAAGCCTAATCACGTAGTCTAATCTATAATCTCGCAGTAAGGGGGAAGTACACTGTGCACTCGTGCGCGCGCGCGCGCACACCACACACACACACACACACACACACACACACACACACACACACACACACACACACACACACACACACACACACACACACACACACACACACACACACACACACACACACACACACACACACACACACACACACACACACACACACACACACACACACACACACACACACACACACACACTTACTTCACATATTAGAGTGTGTCTGGAATAAAATAAATATTAAATAAATGTTTAGAGTCCACAGAAATATGAAGTTAATGCGTAAGCGTCCACCGACATAAATCTTTAAAAAATGCTTATATTGTAAAAGTCAGAAACCGTCAAAATTAAAGTAAATACTTGCAAGTAAAAGTCTGGTATTAAAAGTCAACAATCATCATGTTTTTAAAGTTGTAGACATTATTTATTATTATATTTGCATTATGATATCGTTGTTGATCACAAACTCAATGCTTAAAAAATGAAAACAAAAAAACAAACAAACAAAAAAACAGTCCTGCCAGGATTTTAATAGCTACAACTTGGGTTGTCTGTATGGGGAATGTATAATGTAACTACAAAATAAAGTGCAGCTGTTAAAAAAAAAACAATAAACATGAGAAATCCTATGTCGTTAAGTGCACCTCTTAGTCAAAAACAAAGACTCGCCTAAGGATGGGGGCCGTTATTTAAACAAGACATTTAAAATACATTTTGACAGGAAATTTGAAGGCAGTCATTTGCAAATTTTGTGAAATCCTGGCGAAAAAGGCAAAGCGTAAAGAAGACACAGTTAGCAGAGAGTTATTAAAAGTAGGGGCCAATACTAGATGTTATATTGTGCATACGCAGTGAGCCTTTACTATGGCAGCCAGACAGAACATGTCTGTGACACACACTCCATATTTGGGCGTGCTAACCTAGAACTCCACAATAAACTGGCAGACTCCATATCTGTCTGTGTATGGGGGTGCATTCCCAACGGACATCGTTCCAACTAGGCCAGTGCCCAATGGGCACAGCTGCTCCCGCTCTAGTTTTGTCATTGAGTATTATCTCCTGTAGGCGTCGGGCGATCTTGCCCTCTGCTCGCTCGCCCTAGCCCTGCTCACAAGTAGGCCTACTTGAGTGCAATGCAGAAGTTGTCTGAGTGCTTACTAAGAGATAAGTATTGTCGAGAGTATTATCTCCTGGAGGTGTCTGGCGTCTTGCTCTCTGCTTGCTCCACTCATGCAGGCCATGGCCTACTTGTGCACAACGCGCAAGTTTGCACCCTACCGAGTGCTGATCTAGTCTTACAAGGTGCATTTGCTCCTTTCATCAGAATACTGATTCTCCAACACCAGAGTTCACTTATGAGTCTGTTAGTTTGGTTCTATTTGAACACTATCAGAGTAACAGACCTGTTATATGGTCATGGCGGGATTATTATTATTTATGTCTATCTGGTCATATCATTGTCGACTCGTTTTTGTGTCTGTGGCAAAAAATAAATAAATAAAAACATTTTATGTTGACATAAACCAACATGGCGGCCGATGACCCCTGATTAAAACTATATAGAACACTACAGGTCACAGCTAATAAAGAGAGCTATAGCTAGGCATAGAGAGATGTACAGTAGGTACATGAAGAAGTGTGATACGGCTATGAGGAAGACAGATATGCATCTATTTGCAAAGTTCCTTGATCAGAGGAAAGAAAGCTACTACTTTCAGTCAAAGGTTCTTCAGGGGAAAGGCAGCAGGATGTCATCGCTTGAAATGACGCTTGTAAAAAAGGAAACGCACAACGCCCACTCACACCCAGGGCCGGATTTAGCCAGCCCTACTAGGGTGGGCTGGAAGAAGAATGGCAGGGTGGGCCAGCAACTCCAAAGTTTTTCATATGAAGCAGTAGTTTTCAATCTTTTCGACACAAGGGCCCACTATTTATTCAGCATTTGAGCCACCGCCCCACAGACCCAGAAACTAAAAAAATATATTTTGCTATTGTCCACAATTCCAGGCTGGATTTGGGAAACAAAACAGTCAAACATACAGATCAAAATGACCATTAATCTTCTACATTCTCTAGTTGCGTAGACTTGGGCTAATTCAAATGATGAATACTTTAACTCTTGAGAGCGTAAAAATGAAACCCACAAGGGTCCATTTGGTGTCATTTTACGCTCTCAAAGAGATCTGGTTAACCAACTTTCCACCCGGAACTCTCTCAAGGACCACTACTGGTCGTCGGACCACTGGTTGAAAACCACTGATATTACCTTTCATTGGGTTGGCAGGATGCACGTTTGGGTGGGCTCTGCTCTGCTGCCCACCCCTGCCCCCCCCTCTAGATCCGGCCCTGCTCACACCTACCCACACACACACACACATGCAAGCAGGCACACACACTACACCTCCCGCGCACGCACGTGCACACGCACCCTCACCCACACACACACACGCGCGCGCACTTATGGAATGATATGAAACGCGGTTTTAAAAACGAGACAATCTTTGTCTAGGGTTATTGTAGAAACTAGTGATAAAAGGCCACTATTATGTTCACAAAAACACAACACACTTTCTAAAAAGCTTAAATAAGGCAGTCCAGCAAAAAACAAAAAGGTGCATTTTAAATATAATAATAAAGACAAATGATAAACATATTATTATTATTACAGTATAGTCGTAGGTTCTTCTTTTTTAAACACACAAACTCATTCACACTTTGATTACTTCTTTTTTGTCCTAAATTTAGGTCCAAATACTGTAATTAAGAGTCTACAAATGAATTAAGCCTCGTTCACAACACTCTCTCACTTAGGACAAAGCGCTCTGTTGCATGTTAAAAAGATTCTTCTTCTTAAATCGTTTAAATTAACAAATCACCTTTCTTTGTGTTCTGTTTCAGTTCTTAATTGTGTCGTTGTCACCTTCAAGACCTTCTCCCATTGCATCCATTCTTATTGGCCTACCCTGCTAAATCATTCATTCAGTGGTCCCCAAACTTCATGTAAGGACCCCCAAAAATGTGTGATAAGGTATGCCAAGAACCCCCATAAGAGAAGGCTTCTACAAATGGAACCAAATTGACTAAGTTGTATTACTCATAGTTACATACCTATACGGGTCCATTTGGTTGTAAACATGGCGACCCGCTGGAACTCCCCCAAGGACCCTTTTTGGAGGGGGTTCATTAACACCAGGTTGGGAACCACTGCTGTACATGCTATCATATTGATCAGACACGGTTATACAGTACATGTACATGTCAATAAGGGATGGGATGATTAAGAAATATCACACAAGGTGGTGTGCTTAACGTTAAGCCTGGGTTGCTGCAGAAGTGCCATTAATGACTGCATAACGCACACCCTCAAGTGTAATATTGCAAATATCCTAACACTTACCCTCATAACTAATTAAAAAAAACATATTTCTTTAATGACAGATGTAAACAGCTGTGTAAACAGCTAGCTAATTGCTAGCCACTGCCTGGAAAGTCGAGCAGCACAGCTGTTTTTTTTTTTGTTTTGATTAGGTGTGCCGCGATGCACATTTGAGACACGAGCACAGAGCCATCTCAACCAATCACATCGCTTCCACGGCAGCTACTTGTGGTACCGTACCGTATTGTTGTGCGATATCATCACTGGTGTCTGGTGCTCTGCTGAACAGAAGCACGCCGTTTCCGTGGTTGAAAGCTCTGTCTGGGGAATCCCAGGTCAGATTAACTACAGTAGCATTACTGCAAGTGTAACGTCTGCGATTTCAAACCCCAGCCTCCCACATATGAACTAGAGAAAGGCCAACATCTTAACCACCAAGCCAAAAGGGGAGTCCCTTCCCCCTGTAATTGGGAGACATAATATATTAGATGTTTAGTTTGTAAGCCACTCTGCTACATACAGTACAGTACAGTAGGTGTACAGTAGGTGACATCAACGTGGCAAGATAGTGACTGATGCATCATCTCATCATAGTCACTGAGTAGAGAAATCATAGAATGATCACAGCTGAATAATAAAATAAATATTTCTCATTGTGATTTAAACAAAACGATGTTCAATCACAAATCATGTCCTATGGGAGAATAAACAAAATGCGATCTCAGCCTTTGTTAAGTATACTTTGATGCGATTCTGGCCTTGATATTTGTGATCAATATATCAACAGCGTTACGACCCTGCGGTCCATAGTCAGTGAGAGGGGAGTACGGGGCAAAACAGACCCCTCTAGCTACCTCTGGGTCAAAACAGCCTACCATCCCTAGTAGAAAACAGCAGAGAACACTGACAACGCCAAATTTGGAGCCCCCCGCCCTCTCCCTCTGAGACGCCCCTTATTGGTTAATAAAATACAAGTAAGTGAAGGCTTCCAATGGGTTTCCTTTAGGCTTTTCCGAATGAGAACGGAAATAAACGTCTGAGTGCCGAGGCTATTTCTCCTCGGACAATGCGAGGCTTAAGAAAGAGAAAGTGAAAGAGAAAGCGCGGCAAGGGGGCTGGGATTGTAAAGTGTGAAGCCAAGCTAATACTTGGCATAATACTTGCACCTTTTTTCCCCCCCACCCCGGCTGGTTTTGCACAGGGATGGATGCACATTTTGGGCTGATCTCAATCTATGCAGGACAGAATAATCCCAGAGAGACCACTAGATTATCATATACTAGCCATTCTTTGCAAGTTATAAACACGGACGTGAAGAACACCGTGTATGGACAAGAATATCATATTGAAGTATATTGGAGAAGGACAGGCACTCCCAAAAGAGAAAGAAAAATCAATGGAATCGCGCTATGATGAGCTAGTTTACCCACAGCTAAAAGTGGTTAAAAGCTTGAAAGGTGACACAGATGTGTTCCAGGTCTTAACGGGGTTAAAAGGGTAATTCTCTCACGAGTGTTGATGTGGGCACATAGCTTGAGGGCGGGGCCTATAAAGGTCAGAGGGCGGGGCTTGTAAAGGTCTGAGGGCGGGGCCTATAAAGGTCAGAAGGCGGGGCTTGTAAAGGTCAGAGGGCGGGGGTTTATAAAGGTCGTAGGTCATTGATGTGGGCGCAGATCTTGAGGGCGGGGCCTAGCTTGATGTTCATGGTGGACATCAGGTGCTCCTCTTTGAGCAGCATCAGGGCCTGTCCGTCAATCTCCTGAGACAGGAAGTGAGACGACAGCTCCTCACAACCTGGAGAGAGAGAGAGAGAGAGAGAGAGAGAGAGAGAGAGAGAGAGAGAGAGAGAGAGAGAGAGACACAGAGAGAGAGAGAGAGAGAGAGAGAACAGAGTAGTGATGCGCGGGTCAGGGTTTTTCATGACCCGCGGGTCCCACATGTTATAATATTCTGACTCGGCCCAGCCCGCCCCGCAGCATTAGATTCATTTTCATGACTTGACTCGGCCCGCAGCCTGCCGACATTAAATACACACCAAATATGCCCAAGAACGCGGCTTTTATGTGATAAGAAAATAGCCTTTCTCGTGTCTTATAACACTGACAAGCATGGACATCATATAAACATGCGAGGACATAAACGTGTGCGAAGAGAGGACGAAAACAGAGACGCACACACACACACACACACACACACACACACACACACACACACACACACACACACACACACACACACACACACACACACACACACACACACACACACACACACACACACACACACACACACACACACACACACACACACACACACACACACACACACACAGGTTGTTCCGATGATGCGAGGAGGACTTAATTTTTTACACACGTGTGCGACACAGAGAAACAAGACATCAGCGACGCGTCCGTGCATCGCAGATATAGCCTACATTATATAACATAACAACAACAGGTCTGGAGTCTGAAGACACAATGCTGAAACGCTAGCAAAAACCAGAAGAAAACTCACCGACCGTTGTTGACGCGCAGGGAAAAGAAAGTTTGGAAATGAAATGCAGTACGTGCAGAGAGTGTTGGAAAGGGGCAGGGGCTGACAACCCAAAGGGCATCTGGACAAAAATAGCTCTCAGAACGTCGCGCTGTCACGCACTGAGAGCTTGTAGATTCTAGTAGATTCTTGTAGACTATATTTGGGGCTGCAGCCCAGCACCCTTTAGCTAAAGATGGAGTTGTGTAACAACATGCAGAGCATTTGTTTAGTAAAAGGGCAGGGGCTGAAGCCCCTCTCATCTGTCTGTGCACGTCCCTGATGGTGATCGATTGTAGGCTAAAGCCAGCTACTGCTACGTTACGTTACTGACTGCTTTGTTGAGAGCGATCTGTAAGTAGGCTTCTAAAGTAGCTGTTTGTGGATTTATTGGTCACACTGGAGGATATACCAACCACCACGGCAAGATGCAACAATCAGGTAGGATGCGCAAATGTTCTCCCAGGACTTGTGTTTAAGACAGTCATTTTGAAAACTCCCATTATACATTATTTGACCCGCCCCAACCCAGCCCGCAAATAAAGTGAACATTTCTTGACTCGGCCCAACCCAGCCCGCTAGCAACCCGCGGGACTCGCGGGTCACGGGTCGACCCGCGCATCACGAAGACAGAGAGAGAGACAGAGACAGAGAGAGAGAGAGAGAGAGAGAGAGAGAGAGAGAGAGAGAGAGAGAGAGAGAGAGAGAGAGAGAGAG